>CM076072.1:6490000-7090000 GCA_038088235.1 Zacco platypus
TAGAAGCAATTACTGATGAGTCATGGGTAATGTAGTGTGCTAGAATAGGAGCAGGTAGCCATCTCTTACCTTTTGATCCTTTAAAAATGTATCCTCTTGTGCTGCCGGATTTAAAGCCTGACTTAAACCTCCAATAAAGATTGAGCCACCAGAGTCACGAATGGAGATAGTATGACATCATCTGTGCAATCAACAGGGATGTTAGAGGCGGAGACAGATATCGGGATGAGATGTCATTTTATTTTGGTAGTAGAATTGATTAAAAGCTCTAGTCATCAGTGAGTCAGTGTGACTAATTAAGCCCAAGGGTTCAGAGAATAGAATTACGCTAATCACGGCTTCTTCAGAGCTCAGTAGGAGAGAAGCACGTCTTCCTCACATGTGACTCGCACACACACACACACACACAAAAACACACAGGCTTGTTTTGCTATCAAAGTGAGGACATTCCATAGGCGTAATGGTTATTATACTGTACAAACTGTACATTCTCTCCCCCTACACCAACCCTACTCCTAAACCTACCCATCACAGAAAACATTCTGCATTTTTACATTTTTAATAAAACATTGTTTATGTTTTTAAAGCTATTTTATATATGAGGACTCATGAAATGTCCTCATATGTAATGTTCACGTCGTAATACCAGTGTAATACCCATGTCATTACACAAATATGTGTCCTCATACATCACAAAAACACGCACACACGCAACACACACAGACACACACACACAAAAATCCACAGGCACGCACACACACACTCACATACACGCACACGCATACATACACACAAACACACACACACATTCATGCACACACACACACACACACACTCGCACACACACACACACCATGCAGACAAATCTGATTGTTAAGCACATTTCATGCTGTAGATTTCATTTTTTATGGGGACATTCCATAGGCGTAATGGTTTTTATACTGTACAAACTGTATATTCTGTCGTGCTACACTACCCCTACCCCTAAACCTACTATCACAGAAAATGTTCTGCTATTTTAGATTTTCAAAAAATATAATTCTGTATGATTTATAAGCTTGTTTCCTCATGGGGACCAAAAAAATATCCCCACAAGATCAAAATTTACTAGTATTACTGTACCTGTGGGGACATTTGGTCCTCATAACGTAGGGAATACCTGCCCACACACACACACACACGCACACACACACACAAACTGGCACACACACACACACACTCGCACACACACACACACACACACACCATGCAGACAAATCTGATTGTTAAGCACATTTCATGCTGTAGATGAAACCACATTTAAAGGAAACAATATTGCTACAGTTTGATTAATAAATTAAATTCTGTCCTCCAAATTAAAATGACATCATATTTTAGATGTTTGTCAAAGCTCACTGACATTCATTCAGACAAAAGTTAATAAAATAATGATGACGAATTTGAACTAAAAGGTTTAACTGTGTTCTCAGTACAAGGGTATTTTTCATAAATGTCAGGGGCAGCATGTCATGTCTAGTTTGATACTTTTGTATGTTGTTTTTGTCACTTTCTTTTTTTCCCATTTAAAAACTGAATATTCTATTCTCATTGTGACAACCTTGAACACGTTCTCACAAAAGGCCAATACGTGTTTAATGAATTGTTAAATGAACATTTTTGCCTATTCATATGCAATATCTTTTTTGGTAGCCACGACTTAACATCTATACAAAGATAAACTTACAATGAGAAACATTCACAGGAGTGTGACAACCTGTCCTGGTCTCCCCTGTATAAAAAAATGAAAGCATGTTTAAACAGGATTCAGAATGCAAGCTGTGTTTCACAGGCCGAGGCACAATCCTTTTGAAAAATGCAGAGACAGAGACAAATAAGAAAGATGTCTCAGCAAAACACATTCACAAAGCACAAATCAATATCCCGGTCCTCCTGTCTGGTGAAAGCATGTGAACAAAGAACTAACCTTTAAAGTCCCAATCAGTCCTCACGCTCCCTTTCAGCCAGAAACTACTGCTCTGTCTCCTGGAAGAGAAATGCTTTGGTGACATTTTGAATGTGAGCAAAAGCTTTTGTTCTCTGTGATTATGCGAGTGTGCATGTGCGAGTATGTGTGTGTGTGTGTGTGTGTTCCGCTCCTGTCAGTATGAGGCGGCTATAACAGGGGAAACAGAGTTAAATCCCAGAAAGCTTGGCTCACTCTCCTCTTCATGCTTGGCTAGTTAACACCTGACATTTGGTGTTGGAGGTGCAATCCCTGAGCACTCATCTCAGAGAGCGAGAGAGAAAGTGAGGACGGAAAAAATGCGGATCAATAGCACTTGTGAAACCTCCTCTAGTTCTGGCAGGAATGCAGATATCCTTTTACCCGAACACTAGAGAGCAGAGGCAGAGAGGACCGTACTGCATGAGCGACTTTACATCTTCACCAAACAAGCCCCAGATGGGTTAATGTCAACAGAGCGACGCTGACCGTCAGATGGACAGACAGACAGCGAAAGAGCAAGAGAGATTATGGAGCAGGAGAAAATATAAATCAGATAGCCAGGACATACACTTGATCCATTCAATACTCATTTAGCAATTTAGTTCTACTCCTGATAAGTAACCATAGCAACAGACTTTCACTGCTCCAGGGAAGCAATAGAGCAGACAGGAAGTTTGTGTTTGGGTGTGTGTGAGCACTATATATATATATATTCTCAAGGATAAAAGATGCTGTAAACTATATAGGGAACCCTTACTTGCACATTACTATAACATTAAAGATTACAATTAACAACAGAGCCCAAACTATTCAATTCAGTTGTATGTAAACAAGTAAATTGTACATAAGGCAGTTTTGGCATTAACTTTTATAAGTAATTATAAAATTGTTATTGATTATAAAATCATTTACACAGTTACTGGTCATCATGACGGATTTATTTAACATACATTAAATATTTAAGAAATCACTATCAGGTAAAGTAAAATATAATAATATAGCGCATATATTTAGCGAAAGAGTTCATTTCTCTAGTGAACTAACAAGCTTTTTGGACACTGAATGACTTTTCTGAGGTAAATGTTACGTTTACCTGTTTTATTGACGTCTTTCCGTCGTTGAAACACTGATTGAGAGATTACATGAGATATCATACATATGTTTAATAAGTTGCACTTATTAAAACATACCTTCAGATGTTCATTCATGTATATTTTGAAACCGTAGTGAGGAGGAAGACGATCGCGTTCTCTCGTGCTTCCGTTTGAACTGAGATGCGCCTAAACAGTGATCTGTCACGCCACATTAAAGAGCGTCAAAACGGCATTTATTGTTTTAATTTTGTGATAAAATGGACAGAATTTGAAAGATCAAATTGATACTTCTTATCAGAAGTAACAAAACACAGAGCTTATTGCGATTAATGGTAGGTAATGCCAGTTAAAAGTGGTTAGGCTACAACGCGCGCGCCCCCTTCTGGAGTGTTCATCGCCTGTGACTGACTGTATTCATGACGTACACCGTGACGATTCGGGACAAATACATGTAGCCTACCATTACCCCTATTTCATATATATATATATATATATATATATATATATATATATATATATATATAATATGAATTGAGTGAATTATTTAATGACTATATAAAGACGGTGGTTGTAACCTAGAGAAAGAGTCACTAAATTTCTTACCAATGTCTGGAATGCACAAAGTAGTTAATATCTTATATTTTAAACAATATTTTTGCTACACTAATGGAAGATCCAACAAACAACATTACAATCAACACACATTCCTGAAATGAATCACAGACAGTTTCATCCCAGAATGAATTACTGTTTTTAACGAGTGAAGTGAATTATTCAATGACTCACGTGTGTTGTTGCTGAATATACGAATCGGTTGACTGAATGATTTAAAAACCAGTCACTTTTAATCTGTAAAAATCCTCATCACTCTCTGAAATGTACAAACACCAGCAAGCAGAGTGATCCAAGGACTGTTCATCAACAAGTTTAAACGCAGTTAAGTTAATGTGAACTTTTTAGATTACCTACTGAAATTGATGTAATGTAACCATGTGCTTTCTCTACACTGATTGATGACTGAATGATATTTTAATGCCACACCTTTTCCCCGCATAAATATGTGCTATTAAACTATTAATATTTGTATCTATGGTTCTATACTGATTTAAACTACCAGATGTCATAAGCAAAAGAAGCATCTGTGGTGAATTTACAATGTTTTGCAACTTAAAAACATGATTAATTATAAAAACAAATAGGGAACATAAGATCTAATTTGAACACTATCTATCGAGGCAAAATACACAGGTTGAGCTTTAAACACCACAGTATAATTTGACTCTACACAATGCATGCAGCATCACATCAGGGCTATTTATTATGTGCATTTACATTTATTCATTTAGCAGATTACAAATGAAAAACACTACATAAGCAATTCCAAAGCAGCCAGTAACATGAGAAGTTCTGCAACAGAAAGCTCCAAAAGTGAGCTAGAACTGAAATAGAATGTGGGACAACTGAAAACTGAAAGAGTGCAATAGAAAAGACTCCACAACTAAAAAAGAAACTTTTTAAAATACCCATTATTTATTTACTTGCTTTTTTATTTATTCTGTTAGATCTGAGCTCATTTCATGTTGAATAAATGAACTTTAAGCATATATACTTTATGCTTCAATACTGCTTCATAACATTCACGGAGCAAAAATCATTCATTCATGAGTCATTCTGCAATAAAGACATTTTTGTCCAATCAAATGTGCTATAGAATGAGAATGCCCCGCCCCTGAAAGTCATCAGCAACTGACAAGCAACAACTACCAATATTATGATTTGTGGTTGTGATGTAACTTAAACAGGGCAACAGCCAACAGGGCTGTTAAAAACAGAAATGAGGTTGACATGTTTTCCCCAAACTTCCTATTTCAATAATACTGTATGTCAGCACTGGTAAGAAAACTGCACTTGACAAGCTACTTCATGAGGTTTTTAATCCAGTGTACTTATCATCCATTAAATGAAATATTAAAACTAGTATGCTATTCACCCTGAATTATAAGGAGTAAAAATAAAACCAGTTTAGCCTTCCTTTCTGCCATCTTGCACATGTTGCTCAAGAACAATGTAGTTTTATTGAAATAAAGTGCATTTTTGCTTCTCAGTTGTCTGAATTTTACAAGAACGCTGCGTGGAAAGGGATGTGGGGTAGACATATAGTTCCTGCACCTTTACAGTTTGTAGGAAGACATATAATACAGATGAAAATATTCTGGATCTGTCATATGTGGATGTTAACCAAACAAAGTATATATGCATTCACATCTGAGTTTGTCTGATGGGTTTTAAGTGTCTGTTCTGTTGGTGTAGTATCCTTTGAGATATGAAGTTATCAGCCTGCTATCAGAGGGCCTGGTAGATGGCAGAGGCAGACGTGCTCTTCTTTAATTTAGCAACCTAATTCCCTCGGTGGCCCCACTTGCTAGGCGACAGCGGCTTGTTCAGCGCTGCTGGTGAAGACGACTTTCACTCCCGATTTAATGAGCATGCAGGTTTATCGATAAGCCTTTGGGATAGGCGAAACCCCGCTGCGATTTCCGCAGCTGAGCCACCAGATTGACGAGTAAAAGAGAGCAATACAGTTAGATGTCTTTCTGATTTATGCATATTTAACTATTGATACAAAGAAAAACATATAGTCTGGCAGAAAATGATTTGCGGGATTTGTAGTTTGTTGAGTGTTGTAGGTGCATTTGAGTATGTGACAGTGTAAAGGGGAGAACTAGTTGACACACGTTTTACGCCAGTGAATATTTCTTGAAGTACGTTTAAAGGCACAATATGTAAGATTTGTATATTAAAATATCCAAAAACCACTTGTACAGTGTTATATATTTCGATCAGCTATGTACTTACATTATCCTAAATATTTCCACAAATTTGTAAATTCAGAGAAATTGTCACTTGTTGCCTATCAGTGACGTAATATCTGCGTTATCTCTGGTTTCCGCTTGTACTGCATAGGAACCAAGGCAACAGACATGAACAGCTGCGTAATGTCTTGCGGCACACTGTTGTTGTTTCGTTAAAACATTATGGACCATGGCAAGCAAACTTTGGGACAAAAGGAGAAATAAAACGAGGATCAATATCGGCGTGGTGTTTCCGAGATGGTGAGAGCTTTGCGACAAACTTTGACTTGACAGAGATGGCGCTCTTGCATGTTATTAGACAAGGTAAGCAAATGTAGGCTACATAAGATCAATGTTATATAGCTCAACACGATGAAATGTAAGAATGTCATCGGTATGATACTGTAATGTTGATATAGCTTACTGTTAAGTCTCATACAGGCAACAAACTAATACACAGAATAACATTTCAACTTTCAACACACTCAAATGCAGTTTAGTATGATAGTGTAACTTTAGACTTAGGGAAACAGCGCTGCGTTACCTCACAATTTTAATTCATCAAATAAACTGACCTGTATGAGTAGTATTTCAGCACTTGTGAGTAGTTGGGTAGAATGAAATGTCCTCTGTCCTTTATCCCCAGGACTCGCATGTGTCACTGATATCTGTCTGTCATTAGCAATCACGCCCACGATTCTTGGCCACGCCCTGCTTCATACCACAGTCAAAAAACATGCATTCACTTATCCATAAACATTATTTCTCCATAAACATTATTAGATCCATCAATATGACGACAAGTCTCATGATTCCATGCTCATTCACAGCGTCATCAATCATGCCTTTGTTATTGTTTTGAAGAGTTTAGCGACCCCTAGCAGCGAAAAATACAGACTGTGCCTTTAAGTCTATTTCTGTACAGACACTTATTTTAGCTACAAAAATCAATTTAATAAGCTATTTTAACTTTACACTATAACCTGCATTAGCCATCATTAGAATGTCGGTGAGGTGTTATTATATGGTTTATTTGTGAAAATATGATGATTTTGTCATTTTAAATTAAGACCAGAGATGTCCAAATTGGAAGCATCTAGCTTGGGCATCATGTTTTATTATAAGATTACATTACATTTTTTTTTTTACATTTACATATCACATTTTTTTTTTTGCATTGCATGTTGATCATATAAGTTAATTTTATTTAAAATATAGTTGTGAGCAGCAATTAATGTGGTTCAAGCGCTTTAAGGCCTTTAAGCACTTGTTTAAAAAGGTGTTATGTTATATTTGCATGAATATAACATAATAAGCATGAAACCACCTAGATCATTTACAACCAAAAGAGGCAACTGACTAAAGAAATATGTTTTAAAGCTTTTTAATAATTATTGAGGTTGAACGAAAAACCTAGGACTAGTTTGCGGAAGTAGGTTTTTGAAATAATCCCCAATATTTAACGAACGATTGGATGGACAGCGGCACCCCTAGAGGCAAAGTCGCGTGAGGCGTGTGTGGATATACAATGTGAAAGCGCCCCCTGGTGGCTAATTTCTTTCAAATTTCTTACAAGTCAAACAGTGTTAAACAGGCCCAGCGAGTTTCATTCCCATCGACCTCCTTTAAAATTGTCTGACAGCTGCTCGAACTTCATTGGCCGACATCACCTGTGTTTTTCGAGATACATGAATGTCCCTGATCGGGGCGAGCCTTGGTGAAGTTGTAGATGGGGTGGGTACTACCAACCCTTCAAAGTTTCAAGTGTCTACGACTTTTAGGGGAGAATTCTAATCCTTGGAAATTTTAACAATTACAATAAGTGATTGAATACCTAAAAAATGTTACATTTTAATATAGTATTGTTGGACACAATCCACCATTTACTTTCAGCTCACATCCCTCAATCAAGTTTGGTTTTTGGACCTTCGAAGTTAAAATTTTAGCATTTCTGGTCTAGGTGGAATTCAAAATGTGGTTGTGGTTCATTATACGAGGGTGTAGCAGTCTTTTTTCCAAGAAGTGGCGGCATAATATAATGCTACATCTCAGTTTTTATGGCATGCACGTTTTACAATATGGCATCGGTTCAGTGTGTAGAGGTGCTGTTAAGCGCATACAGACAACTACCGAGTGAGTACATGAAGCGAGCAGAGGCACAGCTGAACAAGTGTATCAAGAGCACTCTCAGAGAATATCCCTGATCTCAAGCTGCTTTGGGAATCTCAATATAACCATAAAATGTAAAGAAGTAAAATCCCGTTGAGTTGTTTTTAGCTGTTTCTTTTTAGCAGCTTCATAAATCACAATGAAAACTGACTAGATGTCCAACTTAAAAATAGTTGTGAGCATTGTGTTGTGAGGTAGAGAACCAAGCACAGAAAATTCTGCTGTATACTGTATATTTTATGGAAACGGGCAGCATGAACATTATTCAGAATATCTCCTTTTGTGTTCCACCAAAGGTCATACAGGTTTATAATGACATTAAGGTGAGTAAATGATGACAAAAGTTAAATTTTGGAGTGATCTAACCCCAAAGTAGATTTTATGGAACCACAGCTGTCCTGTATTATATTAGGCTGTAGATAAGCTTGAATCCAGTTTGAGGGTCCCAGTGCTGAAAGGTCTTTGTATCGATTCAGTAAAAATTCACCGCTGTGAATGACCTTTCCTTCACCTTCTCCTGTCTTGAGCAGGGCAGGACAACAGCTTTAATTAGCCTTCTGGTACAGCAGGATCTGTCTGCCACACATAACCACACACACACACACACACACACACACACACACACACAAAAACATGTATGTATGCATACATCGGTTTGAGTTGAGTCTGTAAACACCATAAACAGGGTCATAAATATGAAAAGGGTGTAACTCAGTGTTATGGGTGTATGATGGTTTCCCAGAGTAAACTATACTCCAGAGAAATCAGTCATTTAATTAGACAGATGGTAAAATGAGGCAGTGAAAAAGCCTCTCTCTTCATATCTCTCTCTGCAACACAATCACAAACACACTGACAAAGTGCCCAGAAAAATCTCATGTCCTCACAGGTGTCACACTGCCCTCTGGGGAATGAAAGAGGAAATGCATGCACTGCATCCAACACACACACACACACACACACACACACACACACATGTTGTGTTTTCATTTTTTATGGGGACATTCCATAGGCGTAATGGTTTTTATACTGTACAAACTTCTGTCCCGCTACACTACCCCTACCCCTAAACCTACCCATCTCAGAAAAATGTTCTGCTATTTTAGATTTTCAAAAAAGATAATTCTGTATGATTTATAAGCTTGTTTCCTCATGGGGACCAAAAAAATGTCCCCACAAGATCAAAATTTACTAGTATTACTATACCCGTGGGGACATTTGGTCCCCATAATGTAGGGAATACCCCCCCCCCCCCCACACACACAGAATCAAGAATCAACAATTAAAAGATAACATCAATAGATTTAAGCCCACATTTAGATGGATGTTATCCATATATTTATGCTCTTAATGCTACATTTGGACTGCATATCTTCAAGATGATATTGATCTTGATTCTTGAGTCTCTGTTCCAAGGAGGCGGTTTAGGAACTAGTCAGTTAATTAAAAACAACCCTAAAAAGGAAGCCATTTTCTCAAAATAGAGCCAAATATATTTTTGGGCGAAGAACAAAATCCATAAATACATAACAGAACAAAGAGATTTATGTTATGAGGTTTCAAAAATGTGGCAATGGAAATGAATTGGGCCAAAATGAGGCCAAAATGTCAGTTAAGCACCATTTGGGTATCAATAAAAGCTGGTGGTTGTAATGATTCTCACAAACTGTATCTCTATGGGACAACAGGGAATGTTGTTTGGAGGCCTGTGTTTATGAGGCCGCATTATGGTCCTCAATATTACAACATACTCATCAGGCCTGACTAGATTGGGAAATGAATAAATAAGCATTTGTATAATCACAGATATGTATAAATCAGTGTTATTTTACTTTTTTATTATTAATATTTTGAATTAGCTTTTATTTTAAATATTTCTAGTTTTCATGTTAAATGTTAATTATTAGTCATTTTGTTATGCGCTTATGTCATTTTTTTTTTTAACATTACCATTTAGGTGAAATATATTTTTATTTGTTTCATTTAGTTTTAGTTTTTATTTATTACAGTTAAAATTTTTAGTGCTTCAATTTAAACTTATTTCAAATATACCAAATAATATTTATATCTAGATTTTATTTTAACTTTATTTAAATTAAAATAAATAGTTTTAGTTAACAATTATATCATTTACACACACACACACACACACACACACACACACATAAAGATATCATTCTTTCATTCATTCATTTATTAGTTTTTTTAATGTTACCATCTAGATTTAACATATTTGTTTTTCAGTTTTATTTAATTTTTGTTTTTATTAGTTAACTGTTTAGTTTTTATTGTTTTTATTTTTTGTGCTTCAATTTAAAACTTTTTCAGTTTACTGCCAATATTACTGCCACATATTAATATTTATATAAATATAAATATAAATAATTAGTTTTAATTTACAATAATAACACACACATATATATATATATTTATACAACATATATACATTATTTTAACTTTATTTAAATTAAATATTATAATATTCATTCATTCCTTAGTTTTTTTTTAAAAGTACCATCTAGGTTTAACATTTTTATTTCAGTTTTATTTAAGTTTTGTTTTTATTTTATTACAGTTAAAATGTTTAGTGCTTCAATTTAAACTTATTTCATGCATCATTTCTAATTTACTTAATATTTATATTTTATATTAACTTTATTTAAATTAAAAGAAACAATAACGTATGCGTGTGTGTGTGTGTGCGTGCATGTACATGATTGTGTGTGAAAATTAATATACAAAATAAATAATTATTTAAAAATAAAGATTATTCATTCATTCATTCATATAACCCTTATTTGAGTAGGCAGGATTGAAACGATGAACATGTGGAAAGACCCAATTGATTGTCATTTTCAATGTTTTATATGAGTGTGTGTTCGGTGTCTGGGGTTATGGAAGGGGTCCCTGATTAAAAATAAATTGAGAAACCTTGCCCTGATAGCCCAATACCTGTAACTGGGGTTGGAAACATGATGGTGATCAGTTATAAGTGACCCTCACCACTTCTCTGTGTCAAGTGTCTCAAGGATAATTAGGGGGCAAAAGAATCAATCTTTCCTTGTTATCTTGTTTCCTCGACAATACCCTCCTCAAATTTGATCCAAATTTATGCACAATGACAAGCACAAAAAGGTGTCAGGCAATAGAAGGAGATTCAGTGCTTAATGAGAGAGAAATACACTTGCATGTGCACACACAAACACACACACACTTATAAAGAGGATGACCTTTCCCCTCTTGATTCCCTGACATTAAACAGCTGTCAGGCAGATCACAAGAACCGTAATTACACTGACACGTTCAAAGAGGAGTAGAGAGAGAGAGAGATAGCAAGAGAATGACCGAGACAGAGAGAGAGAGAGAGAAAGAGAGAGAGAGAGTGAATGTCACTGGGAGCAGGTATTTTGGCTTTTATCTGGCCTAGGCTAATTAGAAAGCCTTGCAAGCCCTTTCAAACTACACACACACACACACACTGGCAACTTTTAATTAAGGAGTCATGCATTGCCTACGGCGACCTTGTAACCCCACCTTTGGATTTCATTGGACAAAAATGTAACCTGTCATTGTAGTAAGGCAACTTATCTTAGTTACTAGTTTCTTCACCTATTCGCCCCTCCAAGCCTCAGTTTGGCTCTGCATCTTCCTGTCTGTCTCTGTACGTATGTGTCTCAGCTGCTGTTATATGGCTTCTGGCTACCGTATGTGAGTGATGGACACTGACATGTCCTTAAACAGTCTGTGTTCAGTGTACCAGGTCATCTGAAGTCACTTTGAGTTCCTGCTTGCTGCTTGTGTATGTCTCTGTGAGAGCATAACAGTGTTGGGGAGAACTGCTAAAAGTAGCAATGCTTCTAATTTAACTACATTTTTTCAGTACTGTGACAGTAGCTCAGCTGTTTTTAACTTTTCTTATACTTTTCCCACAGGTATTTTTGTAACATTGTATCGCACACACAGCTTTACAGCCGAGCAAATGGTAAGAAACTAAAATATCTTTTTTAAATTGAGAAGTTCTGTTCAGTTAAGTGATTCATTTGACCGAGAGTACCGATAAAATGTCTTCCAATGAATGCTGTAAACTACAGGAAACCTTCTCATTTGGTACATTACTATAATATTAGAGGTAAAAGTTAACAACAGAGCCCAAAGTATAACATTTAACTGCTATTTTCAGATATAATAATTAAAACTGAATAAAAACTGAAATATTTGTATACAACAAGTAGAATGGCGTCTATGCTAATTTTTGCCTCTCTGCTTATCCCAAGGTTTACCAATTAACGTGATTGACTGGATCCGGGCCGTGTCCGGGTCGGATGGGGAACCTGCGCCTGTGCGCGGCAGCAGCGTGGCCCTGGGGTGTCGCGGAGACTGTGTGAACTAGCTCATCCCTTGTGAGGGCCTTACCGACTCATCAGCCAGCTCTCCAACAAACCGTCCCATACCGGCGTGATTAAAAAGATCTTAAACTAGATGGAACTGCATTGTAATCATAATAATATAATATTTTGACTGTTGCGACTCCAATCGGACTTATGACCTGTAACTCTGCCTCAGTATCGGGCAAATGTTCACTGTTGGCCAGAGGAGAACTGGCCCCCTGACTAAGCTTGGTTTCTCCCAAGGTTTTTTTCTCCATTTTGTTGGAGTTTTGGTTCCTTGCCACTGTTGCCTTTGGCTTGCTTAAGTTGGGGACACTTGCTTGACATTCAGCGGTGTTTTTGATATGCCTGCATTGGCGCTGTTGTATGCGAACTGAGCTGAGCCGAACGATTACATCACTGTTTTCTCCAGTGCTGATATACATAAATTAACTAGACTAATAACTATTGATCTTTGCAACGGAATGAATCAATAATATATAGAATAAGCTGGACAATGACACCATTTTCTAAGGGAGCTGCTGTGCAGCCAAAAGTGATTTGCCAATTATTAATATAAAACTGCTTTGCCACAATTTGCATTGTAAAAAGCGCTGTATAAGTAAAGGTGACTTGACTTGACAACTCACTGTGCACATAAGGTAGTTTTCAAAAACACTTATTTATTCAAATATACATAATTAACAGTAAATAAGTTCCTCTCTCTAACTAACAAACTCTGAACATTGAATATCTTTGCTGAGATATAAATGCAATGTGAAGTGACTTTGTTCGCAAGTTGTTTTAATGACATCTTTCCGCAGTTGAAACAAATACATGAGACATGATACATTTTGGTAAGTTGTACTGTGTATTTCAACATACCTTTCGATGTTCATACATGTTTTTTGTGCCGAACTGAGGCACTATATTGATCTGTCAATCATCAGGCAGAAATCATGTTCATGGATGCGATTATTAACGTTACTGTAGTAAAAAGGAGAGCAGTGTTGTGGAGCTGGCGCGATTGTTAATGAGAGACGAACACCACACGCCTCGTGAGCAGCTGGACTTTTATTATGACACAGTCGCCGGCGCAACTACTGCTTTTCCGGTCATGAGTAACACAGCTCTGTTTATCATATTAGAGTGTGTTGAAAATGATGTTATAACGTTACTGTGAGCGTTCACTCGCCGGCTGCTGAGAGACACTTGTTCACACAGCAGTAGGGCTGTAGTCAAGTCCACCTTTGTCGAGTCCAAGACAAGTCCAAGTCCAGGACTAATCGAGTCCAAGTCAAGACCGAGTCCAAAGTGGTTCGAGTCCAAGTCAAGTCCAAGTCCAAAGAGGTTCGAGTCCAAGTCAAGACCGAGTCCAAATGAAACAGAAAAAAAAATCCTCTTCAAGACCACAGACTTAACTATTGATAATTTATGTGATGCAAGAAACAGCACATCTATTCTAAGATAATCATTTTGCATTATTATTTGTAATGATCAAAAATCATGTGCAGAGTAACAACACTGCAGAATCAAATTAGGCCATTTTATATAGTTTAGGTATAGCAATTTCACTCAAGTCACATAAAGCTGAAGTGCAACTTCACATTTTCAGTGTTTTTATTAACATTCAATGGGAAATGTAACAAATAACAAGCTACACAGATGAGATTTAGCAAAATCACTAAAAGCGATCCTTCCGCTGGACAAGTTAGTCCCTGACCTTAAACAGCGACAAAGGTTACATATTTGAAGCCATTAGATGGCGGCAAAGATTGTCTTGAGCAAGTAACTCAGTCAAAAACTTTTATATTTGAAACTTCTGAATCTGAACATGAAAAGATGCAAATGACAAATGCTTAGTGTCAGCAGGGCACGGGAAACCCGTTAACTGTTTAAAGGACAAGATCGCAGCGGACATTCGAACAATTTTTTTATTATGAACATAGGACTGGCCTGAAGGAAAATGCGAAATCTGAATGCAGGTAAGTTAATACACTCGGTCACTCGATATATCTCCCATAATACAGTAAGCTTCATTGACAATGACAATTGAGAACAAACATATGTTTACGTTGCTAAGAGTGCTTGCTCAGGGTGTTGTGCAGTGATAGGCAGAACCGTTGGGTGAAGCCGTGTTTCATCGTGAAAAACAAAACAAATAAAAAAAAAACACAGCTATAGACCAATCAGAATCAAGCACTGGAATTAACCTTTTTACAACAGGCGACCAATGTCAATGCCCGTTCTAGATGTGTTGTGAATTTTCTGATCAAGCGCGCTCATATAGTGCTGGACTCGGTCGAGACCAACTAGAACATTTGGCGAGACCAATGACCAAGTCCGAGACAAGTCCGAGTGCAAATACCAACGAGTCCAAGACAAGTCCGAGACAATAAAAAAACGTCTCGAGTCCGGACTCGAGTCCAAGTCCGGACTCGAGTACTACAGCACTACACAGCAGTAAGATAGATCGATATTAGAATAAACGTACTCGCAGAAAATTAAGAAAATTAGATTTAAACAATAAGACTAAATGTGTTGAGCTATATTACAATACTTAGTTTTCTGTCAATAGTCTAAAATGTCTTTGGTGTTTCCATGATTTCTACAAAATACATCCGGAAACCGAGGTTAACGCGGATATGACGCCATTGATAGGCGACTCCCTCACACTTCCCGGATCCTTGGTTAAAATTGCGATTTTCTCACAATTTACAAATAGCTGGAAACATTAAGGATACTGTAAGTACTAGGTTGACATTTCTTTTGTTAAAGTTTGACAGTTTATATCTATGTTTCAATATAGTTATGTATTATATTATCAGTTTCCATGGAAGCTAACTATCAGATGACTAGCTAAATTATGAGTAGCTTGTAGCTTGACAAGATACAGATTCAAAATTGCTTTCCCAACATTGGAGTGCATAAGCTGTTATCAGTCCACCAGGATACAGAGTCTTGTTTACAAGGTGCCCGAGAGCTGCACTGATACATACACATGTGATGTTCGTTAGTGTGAGAAAAAAAAAAGAGAAAACGGGGAAAAATCTTTTTTTCCCCTCTCTCTCTGTTGCTTGAGTTTATGTTTGTTGTGTGTGTGTGTACTGGTGTGTTTTGTGTATTTATGTGTAAGTGTGTGTTTGACACTCGGCGTAGCGTGACCACAGAGCTCATCCAATCGATGCCCATTTTCAGAGTATGACCCCGTTACCATGCCGCTGACAAACTGCCGGTCCACAGAGGAATGAGTAGAGTCACTCCACTGCACATGCACGGTTTACTACACTAACACACACTCACACAGTCTGATATGAGGATATATATCTCTGGACACTGTACACACACAGTTGTTGTGCCTTTCTCACTGTATGTACTGTAACAGTAGTATTTGCATTCTTCCTTTGAGCTGACACTTTGAGGAAAGAAAAAAATGATTAAAGTGATTAATCATAAGGACGCAACAACATTAGCGGGGCCGCATTGCAGAACAGTACAGAGCTAAATCAGAAGTGCAACTGCAGAACTGTCAGGGTTTTCCGCGATTATGCAGTGCCTTCATATATGGCTCAATATAACAGTTATTTCTGGTCCTCTAATTTGATTAGCCAAGGGTACAGTTCAACATTGCAGACCTGGAGAGTTTGTGAGCAGAGTAGAGTTTTTTGATCAGCCGTTTACAGGCTCAGGGAAACATGCTGCTGTGTGGAGACTGTGACGCAAGAACCAGAACTCAACCTGATAATAAAGACCCGAAGGGCAACAAACATACACAGTATTTGGTCAAAACCCTTGAGTCTCACTTAAACCTTCCAAAAAAGAAACAATCTAGAGTGCACAGTAAATAAGTTAGAGCACGAATGCCGAGCCTTAGGCCTGTAATGGCAGGATCAGACGGGACTCTTTAGGGAGGTTCACATGTTCTTCAGGTTTTGGAGCTAGTGTACTTGAATCCGCAATAAGCCTCCTGCAGTGCATTCACTATCCAATGGCAAATTACACTGAGATGTAACCAAACTGCATCATCTTCCAAAACAAAGACAAGCGTCCTTGTATTGCGAGTCATTTTTCCAAGAATGTTTTTTTTTAATCTAATTATTTAATCTACTTAATCTCTGCCCCAATCGACTGTAAAGCAAAAAGTATACTTCATTTTTTTTTCCACGTACGCTAGTATACTTTACGAAATTATTTAATGCAGCATTCTATATGTAATTAAAAAATAATTAACATATCATAGAGTTGTTTGTGGTGGGGTAAATTAAATGTGATATGTAGTGACGTTGTGTTGCATTGTGGGATATAGAGCTGCCTGAAGTGTACATATGAAGTAGACTTGCTCCCTCGGTCAAAAACGAGGGAGCGAGGGTCTGTCCATATAAATTTCCCTCGTCCACTTCACGAAGTGGAACGCACTTCAAAATGGTGGCAGGGATTCCCCCGAGGGGAAGTGCTTAGGGATGTTCGTGAGTGCATGTCTAAAACTGGAGGGGAACGCAGCCTAGTTTGTTCTGTTTATGCAGTACTTCTTTGTGAATCAACGCACCCAGGGTACAGTTGCCACCTAGTGGATAAACTAAATTTATTTAAAAAAAATAAATCCACATGTGCAACTGCCTATAACAATCCGGCAGTGCACTTACAGCACGCGCATACTCTTCTGAAGACGAAATTTGTGTCACACACACTATACTCTGACTCTCGCATACGTGTAAAAAGTGAAGTATACTTTGACCTTAACCCTTATGCGCTGTTCGATTTCTGTGTCCACTCGTTATGGAGCGGGTCAAATTGACCCTAATTGGATTCAATACAATTCCTCAAAATCACACTATGAAAAACAAAAAAGATTCAGGTACAAACTGTAAACTTTTAATATCAACATTTGTCAAATATTCCAAAAAATGTTCTTTTTGTTTTGTTGTTTTGGTGTTTTTTAAACCATTTTTTAAAACTGTTTTGTTTTGACAAAATCTGAAAATAAACAGTACATTTTTAAATACAATAAATACATTTTTTTTTACTTTTTTTTTTCTTAGAACATCATAACTGAACAATTAAATGTAGCATGTATAATGAAAATATTTACATTTCCTAAGTTGGCTGTTTTGTAAACTCATTTCATAAAGTCAAGAAGTTACTTCTGACATGATGAGCAAGTGTGTGCTCTCTGCATATGAGCTTCACACACATGGTGCTGGTTAAAACATTTTTCTGTATTGAAATAAGTGTGAAAAAAAAACTAATTTTTTAGCTTCATAAGGTAGTAAAAAAATAAAATAACAAAATATAACCAAGAAATGTTATTATATTGGGTAAGTACAGTTGCCTTAGAATGTTAAAATATGCGGGTCAAATTGACCCGGCGAACATCACAAACATAACAGTAATTTTGTTTGTATATGTCAAAAAACACCAGCATGTTGAAACTTTGCATGCATGTTCATGATGATAAATGAGAAAAAGTCACAAAATATCAGGATAAAAAACATAGGTCAACCAGTATTTCCAACAACTAGAAAATCTAAACGGGTCAAATTGACCTGGAACATAACATAAGGGTTAAGCGCACAAACATGTTTTGTGCCCACATCTCAAAATTCAACAACATCAACAACTGATGGTTAGAACCAAATCCCCACCCTATTTTTAAACGCAAATAACCTTTTAGTGTCATTTCCGAACTGCCACGATAACCAACAACCAGCAGTCATGTTCATCTGTTTCACACAAAATTGAAAGTGCTTTAAGAGCCACTCACTGGACATTTTACACAAACTACACACGATAAAAAAACTCAAAAATTTGTAGAAGGACAATAAAATGGCATTAGTGAAATTGTGAAAAGAAAATAAGTTTGACAAACTTATTTAAAGAAATAAGTCATAGAAAATTGAAAAATATTTCAATGATGAATACGCAAAATAACTTGCTTTGCAAATTATATAAGAAGACCTGGCCTGAAAACTCAAAACTGAGGAATGTAAAAAATATTCCTGGCCTGACGGGTGATGTTCAAACACAGACACTAGAGATGCAGAGGGCTGTGCTCAAATTATTCAACCTTGGACTTAGTTCAGACTGTTTTCCTGTCATGAATCCACACACAAAAAATGATGAAATCTTTGCATGCCTTATTGATTCGATTTGGCATGATGGATTTGCCAAGTTCAGGGCGTAGGGGGTAAAGTTGGCAATCAAAGCAATGCATTCTGACAATACAGTAAATGTGCAATAAGCTGGTGAAAAATGCACAGAATGTACAGAAAAGCGTACCAACTCAGAAGTGAGTCCAACATTATTCAACATATACATTACGTACTGAATACATTAGCAGTGCAGAACAGTCTACAGCCGCTGGCCTCACTCTACAAGACAAAGAAAGCGGATTTCTGCTCTATGCAGATGAGTCTGTGCTGTCGTCCTCTCTCAGACTGCAGCAGCACCCGTGGCCTTCAGCTATTCCTATATGTTTGGATCTGTTAAGTGCTGTTTAAGTTAATTTTCATTACCCCTCATATTCCAACATCATACAGTAATAACTGCTCCAAAAACACATTTTTCTCAACTGAGATGTAAAGTGAAGGGAAAGCGAAATATTTTCTTTTACAGAAATCGCTTTTTAAGAACTACAACAAATGACAGGTACAATGACTACAATGAGCTTCTTCCATAATTTACATAAACCCCGCCCCCGAGAACACACAACAAAGGGGCGTGGTCATGTTGGGCTGCTTTAGAAAAGAGGAAGAGTTGTTGTAGTAGAGTGTTGTTGATGCCGTCATTTTACACCGTTTCATTTCATTTTACACAGTTTCATTCTAAAAGTTGTAACTTCTTCCTGAGTTTCTCCATCAGTGTCGACTCTGGTTTGAACAATGTAAGGCTGAACACGTTACTGACAATCCTCATTTTGGCTGCGTGAGATTTTCCAGCTTTGTTGTTGTTGAGCAACCGCCCTCTTCTGGAAAGCGGCGGCAGCTCATTTGCATTTAAAGGGACACACACAAAAATTGTGTGTTTTTGCTCACACCCAAATAGAGGCAAATTTGACAAGCTGTAATAAATGATCTGTGGGGTATTTTGAGCTGAAACTTCACAGACACATTTGGGGACAACAGAGATGACTTTTCACCACATCTTGTGAAAGGGGCATAATAGGTCTCCTTTAATTACACGACCGATTTTGGGGCAAAGTCACATTATAAAGTTTCAGGATGTATTAAATTGAGAAAAATTTACAGTACTTTCATATTGTTCCAAAAAAAATCTATTTCAAATAATCAAAGAATCCTAAAACATGTATCAAGTTTTGCATCAAGCATGAAGACTCAAACATTTAAAACATTAATTAAAAATCTTACCAACCCCAAACTTTTAAACGGTAGGTCAATGAATTTTTACACCCTAAGATGTGAAACATGACCATATTGTTATTGTACATTTATGAAAAGAACATGTCTACTTTGTGTTTTAATAAATTAAACTGAACAGATTAAACAGGTTAAAGCTTCACAAACATCTGCCTACAGAGAAATTTAAAAACGCTATAATTAACAAAGAAAGTAAAGTAAATCAGGAGATCATTTTTATATAATACATTTGCCATTATTGCATTGTTGACATTCATGTCAAAAAGTTGCTCTTAATTGAATTAAACGGAATACATTTTGAGATTTACACTATTAAATATATACAACAAATTACTTTAAGTTTCAGTTATGTATTTGAAGACTGAGCTACAGTGAGTTTCTGCAGAATCTTTTTCTTACAATCTGTTCTAAGTGGTCTGAGCATCACATCAACTACAATGCACAGTTGTGCGTATAAGAGAGAAAATCTGTATTAGCGTTAGCGTGTTTATTGCGGTTGAGGATAGATGCACTCTAGATGAACATTGCAGCTCATTTCACATGGAAATCTTCTGCTAAGCTATGAGAGAAAACCTGACTGCCTGATTACCAAGCATTAAAAAACAGTTTGTCTGCTCTGCTCTCCTCTCCTCGCCAAGCTATGGCTCAAAGGGAACAGCACACTCCCTGTTGACTCATACCTCATGCCTCATGCTTTCAGACACACACAAACACACACACACACTCACACACACCTGCTCTCTATAGATAAGTGGAGTCTCTGGGCCGGCCTGACTCTGATGGAATTCTGCTCAGCCTGTTTGCCAGAGCGCTGCAAATGCTGCCAGCTTACACTCATCCCCCAACCCTCTGCGCTTTCCTCTCTCTGTCTCCCTCCTGCGCCTCATCTCTTCATTCTGTTCCCCTGTCCATCTTCTAGGCCTTATTATAGAGCATAGGGTTGAGAACCCTTCTCGGGACAAGCAGGATCAGGGGCCAGAATTACCTTTTTGGCCTCACCTGCCAATGGCGAGTGAATTGAGTTTTTTTTTTCTTTACCACTCAATATTTCTTATCGGCCATAAAACATGGATTTTTCTCCCTGTGACAGTGGAATTGTTAGCATTTTTTCTCTTTGCCTATTTGTGACAAAGAGCTTATTGTGTCTCTCTTACTGTATATTAGATGGTTTTAAGATTTACAGATATTTGCTTAAACTAAAAAAAGAAGATAATAAAAGAAAACTATAATATTTTTATTATAAATATATTTAAGGTATAATAAAATAATAACTTCAAAAATGAAATACATGCATGTACACAAAGATATGTACATTATGAAAAATGAATATATGGAAGCCTTAAAGAGTTAGTTCACCCAAAAATGAAAATTCTGTCATTAATTCCTCACCCTCGTGGCGTTCTACACCCGTATGACCTTCGTTCATCTTCAGAACACAAATTAAGAAATTGTTGATGAAATCTGATGGTTCAGTGAGTCTCTATTGACAGCAAGATAATGAACACTTTCAGATGCCCAGAAAGACACTAAAACATATTTAAAACAGTTCAGCCTTAATATTATAAAGCAACGAGAATGCTTTTTGTGAGCCAAAAAAACAAAATAATGACTTTTCAACAATATCTAGTGATGGCCGATTTCAAAACACTGCCTCATGAAGGTTTACGAATCTTTTGTTTTGAATCAGTGGTTCAGAAAGTCACGTGATTTCAGTAAACGAAGCTTCGTTACGTCATAAGTGATTCACAATTTCAATAGTTCACGTGACTTTGGTAGCTTGATACGTGAAACAAGCCATTGATTCGAAACAAAAGATTAGTAAAGCTTCGAAGCAGTGTTTTGAAATCGACCATCACTAGATATTGTTGAAAAGTCGTTATTTAGTTTTTTTGCCGCACAAAAAGTATTCTCGTCACTTTATAAGTATAGTGGTTGAACCACTGTAGCTTATTTGATCAGAATTGTTCTCCATGTGATTTAATGTTGAAACGATCGATGAATGTCTAGTATCAAAACATTATTGCAGTTAAAAGTGCACTTTTTATGTAGAGACTACGAGAAAACAACTTTTATTATGTTGTGAACACAAGAAAATTAAGTCAAGATCACAACAAAACAACATTTATGTCGTTAAGTTGTGATCAGGAGAAAACATTTGTTTTCTTCAGTAGCCAGCAGACAGATTTGAATTGCTCAGTTCTCTTCCATCAGTGAGGATCTGATTATCATGCTTAGTTCGATTGTGACTATTATTTTGCAGTTCCTAATGAGCCAACTGGCGAACAATCCCATTAACCCACCAAAGACTATTTTTACACATGTTTGCGTGTTAATTTTGTAGGCTGAGCAGGAATGAGTTCATTGCTCTAATGCTCTGTAAACCTTAAAACAGCCTGATTTTACCCCCCGTACATTGCTGAAACATACTGAATTCATACTGCATTCAAGTTCTTTGTGCTTTTGCTGCTAATTGGAGGGCATGCATGATTCCGTCGACTAATGCAATTTTGCAAATATGTAAAGTAGCTCTGGTACATGAGTAGATTGCTGGTTTCTATTATTGCTACACCACTGCTTAATAATCTGGTTAAGGAGCTCAAGGAGTCTACATCTCATTACTCTGGCTTTCATGAAGTGCAGGGCTGGTTTAATTATTTGCCATCGCAGGGCTTCTTTCATGATTCGGGTAACCTGCATGCTTAACTCCAAGTTGCGATCACAGGGGATCCTGATTGCTTTCATCACCTAGAAAATGAAAATAAATAACTAATAAATAAAAGACAGAAAGTGATCAAACCGTTTCCAGTTGCGAACCCAAACACGGAAGCTTTCATTCCAAAGCTTTGATGAGTTGTTGGCAAACACTCTTGCACACTTGAGTTATTTATACTCTGTTTGTATCATTACATGTGTAGTATTTCCCTCATTATTTTCACATTTCCATGGTGATCTGTGTGCTCTTTCTTTAAACTCTCATCTCAGCTCATTAGAAAAATATCCCTCTACCTATATTTTTGCAAAATCCCCCCAAAAACATACCCATACTTACTTTAATTATATACAGTCACTGCAGTTTACAGCTAATACTTTTCATGCAAATTATGATTGCAGGGGCAGATTATCGATTAATAAAGACTTACTTTTGTGCGGTTCCTTTCACAGTACTCTGTTATGGCCTTAAAACACTATTTTTACATTTGCATCACATAACCACCTCCATATGTATGGCTTTTCTGATGTAGTAAACTTGCTCTGTAGCTCACCTGATATAACACTGCACCCGGGTGAAATGTGAGTCATGATAAAGGAGCTGAAAGACTCGTAGAAGAATGTTAAAATGCCATGGAATCCTCAACAATTTCATTTTCGTTAAACTCTAAAAAAAAAAAAAAAACACTGGGTTATTTTTTCTAAACCCAAACACTGGGTTTAGCCTGTTGTGTTATTTTGCTGGGTTATTTTTTTCTGTGGTTGCTTAGTTTTTGTGTTACCCAGCAATATAACAGGACAAAATGAAAAATCAACAGCAAGGACAGTAAATGAAAAAAAGGTAAGAATTAAATATAAAGATTACTAATTAATTTAACACAGCGGTCAATGACTTGTAGGATTAATTCAGCCTAAAGTACTTGTGGTCGACCCATATGGGTTTTTTAATGGCCGATGTTGTCGCTTTTACATATTTACTAATTTAGAAATAAATTGTATTTATATTTGTAAAGTGAATTAATATGAAAAAATCTAAACTTCACAAAAAATAACTAAGTGTAAACTATGTATGAGTTAGTATAGGGGTCTCCAAACTCGGTCCTGCAGAGTTCAGCTCCAACTTGCCTCAACACAGAAGCATGTTTTTCCTTTTACAGAAATACCACAGGCATGTTTTTCCAAAGAGCCTGGGTTGCTTTTGGTGAACGTTATCTCCCCTTTCCCCCAACATCGTAAATAACTAGACTGTACATAACTCTTAATTTTCAAGGCTCAGAAAAACCTCACATGAGCATTCTGGCACAAACGCTTCAAACTACAAGAGAACAAAGCGCTTAAAGATACCGATCAATGACCCAAGTGCTTGAGAACCTTGTTCTGTTTAATTGTGGACAACATTTGATGTTGTTCAAGTTCATACATCTGGTTGTGTATGCAGGTCGCATTCTAGATAAAGCTGCCCCGCTTACACTTGTCCTTTTAAATAAGCCTCTGGTGGACTTATCGTTCAGTCGAGTCCGTCTTCTAATACCTTTCCTGAAAAAATAAAATGGTTCACAATTCAGCATCTTCCTTAATCCCTTCTGAAAGTCCACATAACAAATCTGAACATAGGCCCTAGTAAGTGAGGTGTGTCTTTCTGTTTTGTGCGATACTGTATGAGTACAAGATGCTATGTACTCTGTGGGAGGTGTATCAGAGGGTTACTCTCAAATAGGCAGGCACAAGCACTAGTTGTATGTGTGTGAGTGAAGAGAGATGAATGGTCAGATAATAATAATAAGAGGGCCCAGGTAATCTAGTCCCATTGGACTCGAGACTCCCTATGGCGTTCTAAAGCCGCAAGCACTGTAACCATGGGGACAAGCTCTGTACTCGACAGCAAAACTTCTGCTTCGCATTTCTGAAGCCCTCCTGCCTGCCCTAGTCGCCCCTTTTCTACTTGTCCTCAAAAGCTCTGTCAATAAATCCCCCATTTCTCCTCTGGTAGAGCACACCTCTACTCCCACTGCATCTTCTCCACTTGAGGAGATGAGTGTCCTGCTATGCACTGCAGGAACCTAATATCAGTGTTCTCTCTTCTTCCTCTTGGAGGCTTTTGCTCTCTACTGAACATCATTTTCTGTCTGGAGTACAAAAGTGATTATCCTTGGCTGAATGGCTGGTTATGAGGGAGAGAGCGAGGCGAGATATAGGGAGGAGGAGGAGGAAGAGGACGGGGAGGTTAAGAGCTACTTCCCTTGCTCTCTACCACGTCTCTGCTGTTACGTCCAATCAATGAGTACATTAAAGATGTCTATGGGGGCGGAGATAACCGAGTTGTCAATTGAAAGGTAATAGGTTTGAATCCCAGGGCCTTTCAGGTAAGGACGTGAGTCAGCAAATGAAGAATTACTGAGGTTTAAATCCTGCTATAAAGAGTAGTGAAGTACTTCAGGAGGTAAATATTCCCAATGGTTTGCTGAAAGTCATCCCAGCTAGAATTTATTTATGTTCTGGGAAATGTTTTCAGCGGCAAATAATATTTTTGTTCCCAGAATGTTCTGCTCAAAGGTAGGATAACATTCTCTAAAAACATTGAAAATGTTTAGTGATAACATTTTTAGAATATTTCCCCCCAATATTTTTTTTTCAAGATTTTAGCAGGAAGTTTCCCATTGAGTACTGAATGTGGCTCACATTGCTCAAATTTTTGTTGAAAGTGAAAACCCAACCTTTAAGCTCCAGCGTCAATAAACAACTCCAAAAAAGCATTACTAACTTCACGTATAATAAACCAAATTGATTTTATTTCTAATCATACATGTAAAAAGTTCTTATTGGGATTAATTATGGTTTAAATGTTGATGAATTTTTAAATAATAGTTTGGCTTGATGTTACCGTTATGGTGATCAGTGTTTGCATTAATTGGGCAGTTTGACTCCTGAATTTTTAGTTTGTTATGGAGTGAACAGCAAGTGTTGATGATAAAGACATAATCATCATGTGTTTCTACAGCACGAGATGGAGCCTTGTTTTAATCAGGTAATCTGTAGAATGTGTGCAAAAACACATTGTACACAGACCACTTTTAACTACTGACACATCAAGAATCAACATATGAATCTCAACAATGGTGACATTCTTCATGCCACAATGCAATTTGGGAGCCATGGATGTGTTTTATATGATGCACCCAGAATGCACTATAGCATGAAGCATTGTTGAAATTCATAGTTTTTTTTTCACAGTTTGTTTTTTTAATCTTTGAAATGATCTGATTATAACATTGGATCTCATGCTGTAGAATCACAGAGTTGCTATAGTACATAATGAGCAATCAATACCATAGATTAAACTGGATGAAATCAGGTAATCAGACACTACATGATGATTATATCTTTATCATCAACTAATAGCTAACATCATCTGATTACATTCTTTCTGATTACATTCATCTGATTATTTATTTTGCTGTTCTTGCCAAAATAAACAGTTACAGCAGCAAAAGAAAAACTAACATTGAAAATTCAGGAGTCAAACTGCTCAACTAAAGTGAACACTGATCACCATAATGGTGACACCAAACTAAACTATTACTTTCAAACAGACATCTTAACCTCTGTTAATCTCAATAAGAACTTTTATTCATGTCTGACAGAAATAAAATCAATCTGATTTGTAATAAGTAAAGCTGGTAATGCTGTTTTTGGAGTTGACATCAAACAAATGTTGGATTAAGATGTCAAATTTTCAACCAAAATTTGACATCTGAGACCACATCCAGTGTCTGTTGGGAAACTTTGAAAGAATGTTAGGGGACAAATGTTCTATCAATGTTATCACTATACATTCCTTTTAGAGAATGTTATCCTACCTTTTAGGAGAATGCTCTGGGAACAAAAATAAAATCTGCGGCTGAAAATATTACCAGAATATAGCATAATGTTCTCAGAGTTCTCAGAACTCCTAGAACAATAAGATTTCTAGCTGTGATGGTGGACATAAATCCCTGTGAAATGGAGTAGAATGTTAAGACATTCATATCACGCTGCTATTCATTTCGGTTTGTTCTAGGTTTAATTAGAGAACATTACACAAACAATCCATTACAAATATCTTGTGTCAGGACAAAATGAAAAACCAACAGCAAGGACAGTAAATGAAAAAAGGTAAGAATTAAATATAAAGATTACTAATTAATTTAACACAGATGTCAATGACTTGTAGGATTAATTGCCAAAAGTGCAAATTCTGTAATCAGTTTCTCAATATGCTCCATCTTGTGGCCGACCCATATGGGTTTTGTAATGGCCGATGTTGTCGCTTTTACATATAAATATAATTTATTTCTAAATTGGTAAATATTTTTAAAGTGAATTAATATGAAAAAATCTAAACTTCACAAAAAATAAATCTGTAAAATAAACAGAGGGGTCTCCAAACTCGGTCCTGCAGAGTTTAGCTCCAACTTGCCTCAACACACTTGCCTGGAAGTTTCTAGTATGCCTAATTAGACCTTGATTAGCTGGTTCATTTAATTGGGATTGGAGCTAAACTCTGCAGGACAGTGGCCCTCCTGGACTGGGTTTGGAGAACCCTGCTTTAGCATCTTGATTCATCAGCGTAATCCTATTGTAGTATTTTTCACAAATAAATAAATTGTTAAAAATATGAATAAAAAGGAAGCAACCACTGTAACCTTTGTGGGGACAGAGAATCATATTAAAGTCCAGATAGCACTAATTCTTACGTTCAGTATACAGTAAATGTGACAGCAGGCAGAAAACTAGACATTGTGAAGAACAGTTTGAAATCAGGGATTTACAGTCAAAATAAAAGTTTCCTTTCGACACCTTTGCCAATGCCGATAATCTAAAAAAAATGACAAATATTGTGTGATATATCACCAGGGCTGAAATATATTGGGCAATATTTATCTTTTTTTATTTTATATTTGTCAACCACTAGTTTCAAACCTGTATGACATTCTTTCTTCTGTGAAATAAATGTAGCCTATATAATGAGGTCTGGCGTTTTCAAGCTTCAAAAAGGACATCAAAGCTGCATTTATATATATATATATATATATATATATATATATAAATTTGTGTAAAGAAGAGACCAAAGTCAGTGAATTGAACTCAAGAACCAAATCAGCTGGATTTGTGAACAAACCATTTGGGCCAATTTTGTGAAATGGATCGGCAAATTAAAAAAAATGATTTCATTTAAAAGAATAATTTGTTTATGAATCTGAGATTGCTACTTCTCTGATAAAAACATCAAAGAGAACAATAATAATAATAAAATATCAGTGAACTTCAAAAAACTTGGAATATTGTACACAAGGACCACTCTTACGGTACTTTTTTGTCATTTTGTAACAGCATAAAAGCCTTTTTTCTCTTTCACTTTCATAATATTTAAATAAGTGGCCATGGATATTCTTAAGTAGAATATCTTTTTAGTTCTACATAATCTAGTAAGAAAGATAGAAAAACTAACATTGAAAAGTCAAACTGCTCAACTAAATCAACTGAATTGTAATATGAAGCTGGTAATGCTATTCACTTAATATAATAATTTGTTTATGAATCTGAGATTGCTACTTCTCTGATAAAAACATCAAAGAGGACAATAATAATAATAAAAAAAATCAACATCTTCAGTGAACTTCAGAAAACTTACTTTTTTGTCATTTTGTAACAGCATAAAAGCCCCTTTTCTATTTCACTATCATAATATTGAAATAAGTGTCCATGGATATTCTTATGTAGAATATCTTTTGTGTTCTACATAAGATAATAAGAAAGATAGAATCTTCCTTTTTGGCTATTTTTCTAACTATTCTTTCAACACATAAAAGTATAAGAATTCAAAAAGGAAACCAGATGACAATGAAAGATACATAAAGGTAAGCACTTTAAACTGAAACTGTCAGACTATGATAAGCTGCCCTATTGGTGAAGACTAAAGGCAATAAAGTCTGTATCCCATAAATCCTTTGACCTTTGGATAAGGCAGCTCGTAGTTTGGGGCATATTAGATATGTATTTATCTGCAAGCCACTGAGATTGAACACCACAAAAGACTTTTCAAATAAATTCTGAAATGATTAGGAAGCCATTGAAGGGACTAAAAACAAAGTGCAAAGTGAACTCTCCTAGTCTACCTTCTGGCATTCATGCAGCATTACAGAAGTCTAGTAATAAAGGCATTCATCAATATCTCTGTCTGCTTGAGAAAGAAATGATTGCAGTTTAACAATGTTTCTTAGATACATTAACACAGCAGTATAAATGTGTGCGCTGCGTATTTCTAGCTTGTTTCATCTTTAAGACAAATGCCCTTTTCAGACTGCTGCGTGTGTATTTGGTAGGTGATGGATGGACACTGGTCTCGCTCCCAGGTTTAGATCAGATAATGACTTCACTTGTGTTCTGCATGGTCCGTCTCCCTGATGGATAATGGCGTAATTAAAAAGCATTAGCATTTGCGCTAGCGGGTGGCATAAATGTTGCGATAATGACTGCGGTGAAGGTAGGGCATGCGTTAGAGCTTCTCAACCTGCAATGATTCTTTAATGATGATTTTAATGTTGTCCACACACCTTTTTCTCCTCACAGCCAGATGCTAACATGCTATGCTAATGCAGGCTTACTCTAAACTGGTTCTTTTCTGACTGAAACGTTGAAGAATGACAATGAGGGAGTTCTTGGGTTTAATATCAATGCTTTCATTAGCCTCTAAGACTTTGTTTTCATTTATAGTGGAATGAATTGATCCAAGTTATTCAGTCTAATTAAACAGTTTTCTGTTTGGAGGTCTTTTGATTTTATATTTTCATCACCAGAGCTTGCAGCGTGGTTATTATCCACAAAGTTATTAAAGCTGGATAATTCACGCAGAAATTAAAAATCTGTCATTGTTTACGCACCCTTATGTTGTTGCAACCCGGTAAGACTTTCTTTCTTTTATGGAACACCAAAAGTTTATAGCAGAATATCCAAGCTGTCACACAATGAAAGTGGATGGAGACCATGGGCTGTAAAACAAAAAAAGCACCACAAAGCATCATAAAAGTAGGTAATACTACTTACTACTACAGATGATATTTGAATTTATTATTCTTTGAATTTCGTTCCTTGAAAATCTTGCATAACAGTAGGGCGGCAACTAATGATTATTTTTTATAATTCAATTAATCAGATGGAAAATCCCCCAAAATTATTAAATAAAAAATACTTTTTAAACCACAGAAAAATGTATCGACCAGTAGTGATAATTATATGAAAAACGACAAATAGAAATAGCTCCAAACCGGTACGACTTTCTTTCTTCTGTAAAACAAAAGTATATAATATAATGAGGTCTGGAGTTCTCAAGCTTCAAAAATGACATAAAAGCTGCTTTAAAGTTTTGTCCATATGAATCAGATACAAATCTGATAAATTTGTGTGAAGAACAGATCAAAAATCTTTATTTATGGACAATCGTTCTCATCTGGTGAGCTTCTAATCAAGTCATTGAGTCAAACTGAGATTGAACTGAACTCAAAAACTGAATCTGTTCGATTTGTGAATCATTTGGACCAATTTTGTCAAATTTCCAAATTTTGTTCTCAGAAAATTATGACAGGCAGATATTTTCACAGACATGCTTAGATAATTAAATTCGTAGTTGATTATTTTCATCATCCATAATTATCAAATTTATTATAATTTGCAGTCACTGAGCACGTTTACATGCAAATTCTTAAACTGAATATGCTTAATAAGCCAACAACGGGTATGGTCATGTAAACACGTTAAACCGTTTTTCTTTATTGGTGATCATGAATGGCTTAAAAATAAACCGACCGACACAGCTACATTTTTGCCCATTACCCCAATTTTGCCCGGCATGTAAACACCTTAACCTGCGTTCTGTCAGTTGAAGTGTGATATGTGACAGGAATACGTCCTGAAATGGAAGATTTAAGCGCATCCTGCCTATATACGGCCTAATAACCTGTTGTTTTAATACAGTCTTGTTTACTTGCATTGCCAGATAATTGATTTGCATGTAAACCGGTAAATCAGGTTATATAATAAACTGTTTTTTGGTATTTATAAGAGCATTGGTGTGCATGCAAACGTGCTCAATATATTTACTTTCATTAAATAGCAACTTGGACGTTCTACAAAACTCCTTTTGTGTTCCACTGAAATTAAAATTATGGGTTTCAAAAAATATGAGGGTAAATATCAGAATTTTCATTTGGGCATAAAAGAGACCAAAAATATACCTGTAAAATATCAGATTATTGACAAGTAGTGTATTTATAAGAGCATCTAATCAGAACAAACAGAGCCACACTCATAAGTGAACACAACGCAAGTATTCCTGCATGGATGTTTCCGCTCCATGTGGCAGTGACCGTAACATATTTTAAGTGGAGCAAAACGCACCAGATACGGCCTAAACACGTATTCACAGAACTATGACAGGGGAGCCACTGATAGGAGAAGCTACATCGCATTGGATTTGTCATGTAACCCATAAAGCCCATGAGACCTCATTCTCCAGGTGAAAAAGCTTTAACCTGGAATTCCCAGACATTTCTAAACCCTCTTCCTGCCGTCCTATATTTCTACCTCATCCCTTCTCTACCACCCTGGCTCATCTTATCTAGCTGTTGCACACTCGTCTGCTTTCGAGGATGGGCGCTAGGATGGCAGTATCCAGCGAAAGGGATTTATTTGGATTCATTATGTCTGTGTATGGCAAGGCCGAGCTGCGCCTGTGGAATCTCACGATAACAAATATTAGATAGTTCACAACAAAGACTTGCAATTCTTACAGGGTGAAAAAGAGAGAGCGGGAGAGAAAAAGAGAGAGAAGGATGATAAAGGCAAGCGGGGGTCATCCATTTCCTCAGCTTCACACATGCGCAGTAAGAACCATCAGGGCTCTCGTTAGTATGGGCTAAATCTGCCCATCTGTCTCATTCATAGTGGATTTGGTTTGACAGTGAAGCGCGGCTGCACTCTACCCTGTGCTGTTAAATAAAACAGCAGGCGAAAGTTAAACCTGTCAGCCCATCTTTACAGCCTCAATGACGACTCACTCATTTGTGCCTCCCTCATTGGCAAAGCTCAACCATAGACAGAAATCTCATGTCCACAGAAAACACACACATTGACACCAAGTGATTTTTTAAAGGTATAATTCTAGGTCCGTCAGATAGCAGCATCAATCCAGTCTGAACCAAGGCGTGACCACCATAAGCACCCGTACATTTGATATTCTTGATTCTGCTCTGCTGCACACCATTACGCACCGTTTGGTTTGTTGCTAGGATGACAAAAAGTTTTAAATGTTGCATTTTAGTCTAACAGCGCTCATCACTGTCAGAACGAGTGAACTGGCCAATCAAATCAAAGAAGGTGGAGCTTGATGTTCACAGAATATGAGAGCGAATTAGCCTACAACACACTCTCAGAAAAAGGTACAAAAGCTGTCACTGAGATGATACCCTTTAAAAAGGTTCTAATATGTACCATTTATGTACACTTTTGGTACCAATATGAGGTATTAACATGCACTCTTAGGTACAAATGTTTAGTTTTAGTAGGGAAAGAGAGCGTGGTGAGATTCGAGTAGCTAATCATTTAATATTTGATGACAGTTTTAGGATAGAAATGTTCAGCAACTGACAGTAATATATCCACTGACTTTTGAATTCAAATGATTCACTTCGAGACAAGAAAGGTTTTGCGTTTTTACATATTTAATATACTAATAAGATAATTAAGATTATTTTAAATATATATAATATTTGCAAATAGTTTAAATTGATTACTTGGGGTAACACATTACAAGTAACGCGAGTTACATAATCAGATTACTTTTTTCAAGTAACTAGTAAAGTATTGTATTACTTTTAAATTTACAACAAAACATCTGAGTTACTTTTTCAAATAAGTACCTCAAGTTACTTTGTTTTCCCATGTATTGACTGACAGCTCTCTTGTCCCTTGGGAGTAAGTTCAGAGGTGGTGTGTGAACATGATGATTATTGAAGTTCTAGACTAAATGTGAACATGCATTTACTTTATTCTTCTCCTGTATCCTATTTTTCTGCATTCCAGAATGGCAGGAGTGTACAGGAGTGGATTGCATTTCCTTCAGCCTGAGGATTATTCATTTCACTTTTGGTGTGAAAGGGCCTTTACATTTGCCAAAAATAGAACTTTTTTGTTGTTATAAAAACAAACAAACAGCCCAGAAGAGAAAAAATAACCCAAAAGTAATGTAACAAATTACTTTCCATAAAAAGTAACTAACACAATTAGTTACTTTTTGGGAGTAACGCAATATTGTAACGCATTACTTTTAAAAGTAACTTTCCCCAACTCTGTTCATAACTACAATAGACCTGGAACTTTTACCATTATTTCTTTTTCTTTATTCCCTTAAATCCCTTTTAATCCTTTAATTATTTAATCCCTTTAAATAAAAAGACCAATGACCAACATTAAAATACTTCATGGAGGATGTCCCATTTATTTGTTGTTCTTAGTGCAAGCTAATAATAATTGCTACTGTACTAAACCTAGCTTGTTGGCATTTTAGATGTGGAATAATATATTTTGCCTTTATGAAGGACAAGAAAGGGTTTCAATTTTCAGAAATTTAGTCCTCACAAGAATTTACAAAAGCACTCCAATTAGTCATTTAGTTGACACTTTATTCAAAGTGATTTACAGTGTACTTATTACAATGACATTTCCCCTGGAGCAAGGTGAGGTTAAGTGTTTTGATCAAGGACACAATGGTCAAAGTACACGAATCGAGCCTTGAGGGGTTTGAACCTTCAAACTTTCAGTTTTCACCCACTACACTACACTACCCACGCACCACAACATTCAAGGAGGAATACACTAAGAATGAATGGCATTTGCACACACACACTGCCTTATTTCTCACTAAAGGTAATTTGTATTTCTTGTACTGTTACATTGATGCATTGATTAGAACGATCCAGGCTATTATAATATTCCTATTTTCAGTGGCTGCATGAAAACACTGTGCTACGAATGTCCCTGCGTTCTGTTGAACTAATGCTGCGTTCCATTTACCTCAAAAGAGGGATGTTGGAGCTGGCAATCACGTCACACCCGAGTTGACTGCGCTCCAGTAAACCGGTCAGAAAAGGAAAGGAAGCGTCCAGGCAAACCTTTGTTTTCTTGCTCTTTTGGAATACAAACACATTAAACAGCAGTATTTTACACAGATAATGCTGAAGTGCCACAAAATAGAGGTTGAATATATTGTGTGCACCACTGAGTGTATTGAGACGCTGATAAACAGAAGTGCTGGAAAACAATAAACAAATAAGCCATATTGAAGTCAGGGTTGTTGTGGTTCCCAGTCGCAACTCCGCAACACAGTTTAGAGTTACTCCTGGGAACGAGGAATTTCCCATTTCCGAGGACAAATGGAACGCACCATAACTCACTAAAAGACCTGCTTATATTAAAGAGGACCATTATGCCTCTTTTCACAATATGTAATATAAGTCTCTTGTGTCTCCAGAAAGTTTCAGCTCAAAATACCCCACAGATTATTTATTATAGCTTTTCAAATTTGCCTATTTGGGTGTGAGCGAAAAGACGCCATTTTTGTGTGTGTCTCTTTAAATGCAAATGAGCTGCTGCTCCCAGCCCCCTTTCCAGAAGAGGGCGGAGCTTTAACAGCTAATGCTTTGGTTGCTCAACAACAACAAAGCTGGAGAATTTCACGCAGCCAAAATGTTTTTACATTGTTCAAACCGGAGTCACACTGATGGAGAAACTCAGGAAGTAGTTACAACTTTTAGGATGTTTCTGAACGGTTAGTGTATAAATATATGTAGTTGCTGTGGAGTTGATTCAACTCATCAAATGAATGTCTACAGAGTTAAACTTGCGGTTAATAGTTCAAAAAGAGTTTTAATCAGTCCAAAAAAATGTTTTTTATAATTTAGAGATATAACTTACTTCATATGTAAACAAAATGGACAGTAAAACTAAAATAAACCCAGATGAATCAGACTGAAATGAAACCAGAATTTGCAAGACTTAGTCTAATCGAAACTGGAATCTACATAGATAGCCACAGATTGCACCTTTAAGTTAGCGAGGTTTGATTTTGCAATGAAATACAACTGTTTAGAGACTTCCCCCATCAAACAATTAAACTCCACAGGCCACAGACAACACACAGAGATACTCTGGAAAAACAACGTATAGTCACACAGGCCGCGCTAAAGGACAGGAATTAATGAACCTAGTGAAGTAATGAGTTTACATGGACACACACATAACTAATCAAACTTGGTGTGGGAGGTATGTGAAAGATAGAAGGAATAGAGTCATTATTTTCAACTTCTCAAGATAAACATTAGCTGAGAGAAAAGTGTTTTAATAAGACCTTCTGCACGCAGTGCATTACGCATACACACACACACGACGCGCAAATGCGTACGGCACACGAAAACGCACACCTCCACCCGCAGTTCATTAAAATGCATCTTACCTCAATAATTGATAGGAAACTATAAAATGGAAATGTGTGTTTGGTATTAATTAATCATTCTCAGACCGTAGCTAATCAGCACTTTTCACGGTGGTATTAGAACACACACACACACACACACGCAGCCTTTTACACATGCACAGCACTGCAGCTTTTTGACAGCAAGTTATATAATTCTCTGTCCAATATTAAATGACTGATATTACCATATTAATGAGTGGTACTCAGACTGAAGTAGAAGGATTAAAACATTGCCTTTGTTTGCAGGATGTGGACATTGTTTCTCAGGTTTTAAGCGAAAACAGGCACCTTTCAGCATTAGTACCGCGTTGGCTGCTTCTCGTCCACCAAATCTCTTAATCCTGGAGTTGCTGTTTATCTTCCGTCCTTGGTGAATTCAAAAATTGCTTGGACACACACACACACCCACGCACACACAGTACTCCCACCCTCTCCATGGCTGATTACTGTTTAATCACTGCTCTAGGCAATACATGCATAGTTGGTGAGCGTCCTGCACTGTTCCAGCATCCAAAAACACTTCACCCCTGTTTTTAAAATGATGCATAACATAGTTTAAAATATGCAATAATGTCTCTGATAACTGTATTTTGCTTTAGGGAATAGTTCACCCAAAAATGAAAATTCTGTCATTATTTATTTGCCCTTGTGTCGCCAGCATTTGCTCGTGGAGCACAAAAGGAGAAACGTTTACGCCGTTGCTTACTATTCAATGAAACTGACAGCCACTATGTGCACACACACACACATATTATATATATATATATATATATATATATATATATATATATATATATATAAATAAATATGAAACTTGCCCATGAGACTTGTGCACTATATTACAAGCAGTGACGGAAATACACTTTAAACATTTCCATTAAGGAACAATTTTTACCCCTTTCAGTTGATTTCCAGAGGATTTTTAACTTTTTAGGGGCATGTTTTTTCTAAACCGTTTCAATTTGTGCATCTTTTATTGCAAATTCTTACATTTAACCATTCAAAAGAAATCAGTATCAAATGAATCAATTTTTGCACTGCAAAGGTGGCACTGAAGCTGCATCTGAAGTGGCATTTCAGTGTATTATACACAGACTGTTTATTGCAGCTCAGAGGTGGCATTAATGCATTTACACTGCAATTATAACTGCATAAATAACCCGGCAAGTCACTGTCTTAACGAGACTCAATGAATCATTTATTCAAAGAATTTGTTCAAAACAGCTGATTCATTCTGGAACATAGCAAGTGACTATATCAGTGATTCCCAAACATTTTTTTTGTCAGCGAATTATAAAGCTAAAATATTACTGCTGAGATTTTAAGATCATATTTTAATAATTTTACAACACATTCACATGTTCACAGTTTTCTGATGTTGGTTAATGTTCACATGACATGTAAGAACAAATAAAAAAATATAATTTCACAGAAATGTTATTAGTTATATAAAATATATAAATTTTTTAAAAATTAAAAATGTTTTAAAATTGTTTGTTCATTTAATTTTCATATTTTCTGATTTAATTATATTAATTATAATGAGGGCCCTCTGAATCCCAGTTCGTGAAACCCTGCTCTATTTGATTGGGTCATTGAATCATTCACTCAACCGATTCGTTCAAATGCACAGATTCATTCAGTAATTAAACCCCACAATTTTGTAAAGACAGACACTAGTGGGGCTAAAATGTAACTCACTTAATGTTAACGTTTTTCTATTGGACTGTAGTCTCAAACAGTCTTCACAAACTTTACAGCTGAAAACTCATCTCTTTTGTGAGCACTTAGCCCCATCCAAAAAAAAAAAAAAAAAAGCTGTCCTATCCTTTCCTCTAATCCCTCCCTATTCTAGCTTATGCTACTCTGAACAATGTCTGAAACTTGTATTGTGAGCACTTCCTGTTTCCATTTGCCTCTTCATGATGAATTGCTTGTTGTATTCCTCATTTGTAAGTCGATTTGGATAAAAGCATCTGTCAAATGAATAAATGTAAATGTAAATGTAGTCTAAAATCAATTTCACATTTGCAATCATTCTTTTATTTGGGAAAAAGCAGCACGCTTTGCTATTGTTCAACTATAACATGTCATAATTAATTTTATATATTATTTATTTATTATATATGTATTCTAGTATGCCTAATTACCTTGATTAACTGGTTCAGGTGTGTTTAATTAGGGTTGGAGCTAAACTCTGCAGGACAGTGACTCTCCAGGACCGAGTTTGGAGAACCCTGACCTAGATCATAGATGGAAAAGTTTACAGCCAAACAGGTACTTTATTAAGGAAATATGTGTTTGTAAAGCTTTTTAACAGTTATCTAGGTTGAGCCCAAAACTTAGGACTAGTTCACAAAAGTAGTTGCAAAATCCAAAATACCACAATTTGGCCAGGGCGACGATTGAATCTGAACGATATTCCAACGACATAAGACATTTGAGTCTACGCCTAACGGTTTAGGAGTTGTAAGCAATTTAATACTTTTGTCCGCTGTAGCGCCCCCGTCAGTCCGATTAGGCCAAGCATTGGTGACGTTGTAGTTAGTGTGAGTACTACCAGCCCTCAAAGTTTCAATCTCTACGACTCATGGTTTGGTCTGCTCTGCCGATCAATTTTAGAGGAGAATCCTGATCCTTGGAAATTTTAACAAGTACGATAGGTTATGCGCTTGAACCCATAAAAACAAGGACCAGAATATTCCATTATTTTTCGACCCTGATTCCAAGTCTTCTGATGGCATACAACATCTTTGGGACAAGGAACCAAAATTTAAGCCTTTATTCACTGATAATTTTTTACGTGTTCAACGTACGTTAAGTCAAACGGTAGATTTTGCAACATAACCTAATTCATGTCCCAGATTGATTTATCATGTCATTCATGGCTCTCGTTCAAAACTGGTTCAAAACATGCTGGCAGCAAAACTGAGCGCCCATGAGCAAAGATGGAAGATTTCAAGTGCTTCGGAGGATCCTGCACCAGCCAAACAACTGCCATTGAGATGAATGGGAATGCTAATTAGTTAGCTTTCTTCGGGTATTAGAGACCTTGTTGATCTTTTAGATGATTGGTAAAGCTAACAGACAGCTTTCCCAAGGCATTAAAGACATCTTTGGAAAAAGAAAAAGACATCGCAGCATAGAGGCGAGTTAATATTGACAGAATTTACATTTTCACTGAACTATTTCTTTAATTTCAAAGCGTATTCTCGAGGACAACATGTTTCAATTAGGCATCCAAAGCTCTGTTTGACTCACAGACTGACTGGGAGAGAGTTCAGGTCACTGTTCTGAGATCAGTTGGCAGGCGCGCTGAAGAGAAGTCGGCCTGACAGCTGCGCTCTCATTTCCCATCCTTAAGCTCAACCCAATCGTTGGCAACACAGCGTCTTACAGGGAGATCTTGCCATCAGAAGAACTCGCAACTGGGGAGGGAGACATTCCTGCCTGAGATGATGAAACAGAGAAGAATCGATGCGAGATGAATAAGGATTTACTTTTTCATCCTTCACTCACTCCCTCTCCAAATTGCCTATTCCGGTCTCTCTTGGTAAACATAACTTCAGGTGGGCCGTTTGCAGTGTCTGTTGAACTCCGGTACAATCCGCTGATGTGCGCCGCTCACCCACCCAATACGCTGCCTACTGAGTGTGTGTGGATGATACACTGCTTGTAACCCTGTGATATTGAGTTTCAGTTTGCTGGAGAGCGTCTGAGGTGAGAGCTTGTTCTCTGTAATGGGATTTCTGCCCAAAAGTGCGGAGCACCATATCACCCGTGTCCTCAGCAGAGGCCAAACTCAACAGCGGGACCAGTGGATAATGCACTCTGCTACTGTAACGTAACTTCGAAATTGACCGTACTGTCCGAGGGGAGATGACAGAGAAGCGGTTGGAATGCTTTACCATGAAAAAATACATTGGTAACACTTAAAGGGATAGTTCACCCCAAAATGAAAATTCTGCCATTATTTGCTCACCCTCAAGTTGTTCCAAGCATGCATCAATTTCTTACTTCTGCTAAAGATATTTGGAAGAATGTCGGTAACCAAACAGTTGATGGGCCCCATTGATTTCCATAGTATGAAACAAATGGAAGTCAATGAAATCAATCCACTGTTTGGTCAAACATTCTGCATAATATCTTGTTTTGTGTTCAGAAGAAACTATCCCTTTAAGATTCAACAGCTAATGCATTAACTAACAATGAACCATTTTTACAGCATTTATTAATATACGTTAATGTACACATCTTAATCATTTTTTAAAATTTGACATATATTAAAATATAATTTTATCAAATATTAAAAGTAGTTTTTTCAAGTGTCATGAATTTTTAATTGATATATATTATCCAGTTGTCATGTGGCATCAAACCACATGACAATTTACAACCTAAACTAACCTTGATTTATTTTTTTTAAAAAAAGGTAAAATTGTCAGATTGATATTGACACACATTCATGAAGGTCTGCAGGGTCCTCTCTATGATGCAATTTCCTGTTTAAAAGTATTTTTTATTGCATGTTTCTGAATGTTGGTCGGACTATATTATTTTGTTGATCTTTGATTCTTGTGGAGAAAAAAAATCAAATATTATTAATCATTATTAGCTGTTTTTTTTCCAACAACAAAATAATTATGCAAAACTACTTTCTAAAGTGTTCTTTTCAAGAATTGTATTATTTTTATTTATTTTAGTTTTTTCTTCATAATCATATCAGGACAGAATTATCACCCAACAAAAATATCAAAATGAATTTTAATTCAGAAATTAACAACATGTACTCATTATGTACAACTAACATGTTATTATCTTTTGAATAAATTAATAGATCTACACAAAGCATCACCTCCTTTACTCATTAGTATGTAGAATTTAACTTTATTAACCAAGATTAATAAAAGCTGCAAAAGTATTGTTCATTGTTAGTTCACCCAAACAATTTTTTTTATCCCTGTATTACTTTCTTCTGCAGAAAACAATAGAAGATAAATGTCTTTTTCCCCCCTCCATACAATGGAAGTCAATGGTCGCCAACACAGTTTGGTAACCAACATTCTTCAAAACAATCTTCGTTAAGTCATAAAGGTTTGGAACGACATGAGGATCCCAGAATTTAGATTTTTTTGGTCAACTATTCCTCAAACTAATGTTACCAAATTGATCACTATTGCAAAGTGTTACCAATTCTCTTTTTCTCTGACCTGCACCATTGGCTTTCCACTACATCTTTGAGCAAATTAATTTTTTAGATTACTCTGCAGCTTTGCCTTTAAAGAGTCAGTATTCCCTGATAACAAATTCAGACCTGGCATGTAGAATGATTTTCATAAAAGTAGTAATCTTAAAGTCTTTTAGCAATCCTGCTGTAATCCTTGTTGCATTTTATGTAATCCACAAACTCATTTGTATTCCCTGTATTACGAACACTAGAACATAATATATAACCTGACTTATACAAGTCTAAAGATTTCCATACAGGATAGAAATCATTTGGCATGGTGAAGGATGATGATGGCATGCAATTGTGTTTGTCCGTCAAATCTGAATCGCTCCTTATGATTTCACTTTTTTTTAACTTTAGTTAGTGTGTAATGTTACTGTTTGAGCAGAAACAACATCTGCAAAGTTACGGCACTCAAAGTTCAAGGCAAAGGGAGATGTTTTCTTTCACAGAAATCGCAACAAACGGCTGGAAGACACTAAATGAGCTTCTTACCAGGTTAGTGACATCACTAACCCTGAAATTTACATAAACCCCGCCCCCTAGAACAGACAACAAAGGGGCGTGGTCATGTTGGGCTGCTTTAGAGAAGAGGGAGAGTTGTTGTAGTAGAGTGTTGTTGATGCCGTCATTTTACACCGGACTGCTTCACAAACGAGGGTCAATTCAACGCTGGATTTGCACAAAAGATTAACAAAAGATGAGTTGAATCAACTCCACAGTAACTACATAAATTTATCCACTAACCGTTCAGAAACGTCCAGTTTCAGTCTAAAACTTGTAACTTCTTCCTGAGTTTCTCCGTCAGTGTGACTCCGGTTTGAACAATGTGGCTGAACACGTTACTGACAATCCTCATTTTCCAGAAACCGAAGCGTGAGCTGTTAAAGCTCCGCCCGCTTCTGGAAAGGGGGCCGGGAGCAGCAGCTCATTTGCATCAACACAAAACAGTGTGTTTTTGCTCACACCCAAATAGAGGCAAATTTGACAAGCTGTAATAAATGATCTGTGGAGTATTTTGAGCTGAAACTTCACAGACACATTCTGGAGACACCAGAGACTTATATTACATCTTATGAAAAGGCCATTATAGACGCAATAAACACCAGTGGGGTAAAAATGTTTAAAGCGATTACCCTAAAACTTTAAATATAGTTAACTTCCCGTGGTGCATTTGAATGCAGGATGCTGCTGGTAGTGTGCGCGCGTGTGTGTGTTTACATGCTTCTTGGCAGCACACCGAAATGCAAATCACTGTTTGGAAAAAAAGAGACACAGCCTCCACAGAAAGCAATGCTTCCTCTCTTTCCCCTCTCATCTGCTGTCAGTGTGAACGGGAGCATACTTTTAAATAATGAAACACACACCCTCTCGCTGTCATAAAGAGAAACACTCACACACAATCTGTCATTTCAGAGGGAGGGAAATATCCCTGAAAATCATCTCTGAGGGAGGTGAAATATTGCTAAATATCACACATACACTCTTCGACACACACATACTTACACACACATACCATCTGGTCGGGCTGCTGGGTTTGTGTTTGCGACTTTCTATTTCGGGCTCGGTTATGTCTGTTTTAATGTGTATGTAATCGTGTACATGTGTGTTTATTGATTTTGGTGAGTTTATTTATGTATTGTGAGAGTTTAGCTGCTGATAAGGGTTTTAAACACGTTAGTGTTTATGAAAACAGCATGAGGAGGAAAATCTCTGGATGTTGAAAGCATGAATTTAAGACAGATTTACACTACTGTTTAAACGTTTGGGGTATGTAAGATTTTGATCAACAATTCAGCAAAGGATGCATAAAGTTGACAGTATATACTTTTATGATGTTACGAAACATTAAGATTTCAAATAAATGCTGTTCTTTTGAATTTTCTCTTCAGAGTCCTAAAAAATGTATCATGGTTTCAACAAAAATATTTATATTTTCAATAATAATAAATGTTTCTTGAGCAGCAAATCAGTATATTAGAATGATTTCTGAAGGATCATGTGACACTGAAGACTAAAACTTCAGTTTAAAATGACATTTGAGCATGCATTACAATATTATTAAATATATTGTATTGCAATAGTCTTTTCCCTGTATTTTTGATCAAATAAATGAGACTTCAAAAAGCCGACCTTATACAGTACATGTTTTTATGTGTCAGGTGTGTAACACGGGCGCCGCATCCACTGAACCGTGCTCGCAGTCTTCGCTGAATACAAAAGCAGAGCATAAAAGCAAAAACGCACACAGCCTTGTGGCGGTAACATTACTACAATAACCCTGAGATGATCACAGAGCATTATTTGTCAATGTCCGTATGACTTGAATACAAAACTCTCAGTTTCACTCTTAAAAGTGACTGCACTTCCAGTTTGGTATTGTAAATGATGCTCCCTGCATTTTTAATATCAATTTCAGAGTCATAGTTTTACATTTGAAAAGGAAAAATAGAGATCTCTAGTGCTCACATTGACTGTTTAATGTGGTGTACAAAAGTAGGACATGTTCCTAAATGTCCTTTGCTGGTTTTTTTCCTCCCTTTTCCATTTGTTAGAAAATGTCAAAATTTGTTACGTTAAGAATTATTATTCTCTTTAGTCAAGACAGGGTAAGAGAGCCACTTCTCTTACCTCATCTTCTAGAGCAGGGGTTTTCAAACTACAGGGCCGCAAGGAGGAGCTGAGGGGTCTTATTTGATCAGTAAGAGAAAAAATGCAGCTTCTGTGATTAAAAAGTTATATTTCATATTAATATTTAATATGAATATATTCAATATTCATTCATTTTAAAAAAAAGAAAATGTTTGTCTTATAGTCTGAATTTGGGTTAAAAAAATCACTCAGGACAAAGTAAATAAATACAATTTGTTGAAAAAGGTTGATTCTGCTCACCAAGGCTACATTCATTTAATTAAAAAAAGAAAAAAAACCCCAGCAATATTGTGAAATATTTTTGCAATTTAAAATAATTGGTTTCTATTTTAATATATTTTAAACTGTAATTTATTCCTGGGATCAAAGCTGAATTTTCAGTCTTCAGCGCCACATGATCCTTCAGAAATCATTCTAATTTGATTTGCTGCTGAAGAAACATTTATTATTATTAGCAGTTGAAAGTTATACTGCATAACATTTTTGTGGAAATAATGATACTATTCAAACATTTGTGGTAAGATTTAAAAAGAGAGATGAACTTTTCTTCATCAAGGATGCTTTAAATTGATCAAAAGTGACAGTGAAGACGTTTAAAATGCTACAAAAGATTTCTATTTAATAAATACTTCAATAAATGCAAATAAATGTTGTTCATTGGTCTTTGTTCATCAAAAAAATCTGAAAAAAAGTATAATTATTTCCACAAAAATATTAATCAACACAACTGTTTCGAACATTGATATTAAATCGGCATATTCGAATGAAGGAACATGTGCCACTGAAGACTAGAGTAATGATGCTGAAAATACAGCTTTGATCGCAGGAATAAATTATAATTTAACATATATTCAAATAGAAAACAGTTCTTTTAAATTGTAATAATATTTCACAAAATTACTGTTTTTTGATTAAATAAATGCAGCCTTGGTGAGCAGAAGAGGCTTCTTTCACAAACTTCCTAACTTTTGACAGCTACTGTATAATGCATATATAAATGATAATATTTAATAAATTATATTTTATTAATATAATTTTAATGTAATGTAATAATTTTAATTTATATTAATTTCATATATTCATAATTTCTCTATTGCTTAGCTTCTTGCTGTCCATTCCCATGTAAAAACAAAATAAAGTACAACTGAATACTCCACCATTACATCTACTGACCAGCAGATGCAATTTTAATTGGTTTATTTTAAAAAAAAGAAGACATTTGAGCAAAATTTGAACTCTGGACCTCTTGCACTTGATGCCAGTATAAAGTATCGACTCAGTTCCTGAGTGCCGTCTGACTGACATGCGGCTACTTTCCATCGTCCATATGTGCGGCTGAAAGCTGATTTCCAAAGTTTCATTCTCTGAAGAGCACTCACTGTAATGTTGCTGTGCATGACAACGCTTAAATGCACTTTATGGCCAAAATGCCCATCTTGGTCAGATATTACTGTAAACACAGTCATTTTTTACTTGAGTGGGTGTAAAGAGGCAAGACAAAAAAAGAAACACATGTCGAAATGCAAAATCTTTATATCTGCCACTGTCTGTTTTATACTAAAGTTTTAAACCACAGCATGGTTTACCCTATTATGACCTGACCTTTGGTCTTCTGTGCAGGAACTCTATCACCTTTGCCGTTCACCCAGAAAACACACACTGTCACACTTGCCTGCAGTCAAAAAATTACCGAGGAAAATAAAGCATTTCATTCCACCAAAGCATTTTGATCTTTATGTACAACATCTTTTACATTGTAATCCTTTAATTTTTAATATTTGTGCGTGTAACAAGCAGAGTGTTTGTATGTTGTGAACCCGCCTAACGAGTAGTGTTAGGGGTAACGCATTACAAGTAATTTGAGGAATGTAATCAGATTACTTTTTCAAGTAACTAGTAACGTAACGCATTACTTATTCAATTTGCAACAATATACCAAAGTTAATTTTTCAAATAAGAAACGCAAGTTACTTTTTCCCATTTATTGACTGTCAGCTCTCCTGTGCCATGTTTAGAGAAATAAAGTGCGCTGTGTGAACACGAAGGTTGTTCTAGACTAAATATGAGCATTTCACATGTATGAAAACATTCATCTTTCCTCAAAATTAATAAAAACAGTGAAATGCAATATTAGATTAATTTTTTGAGTTGTGTCCTCTACTGTACACATGTAAATATGCATTTCCTTCACCCTGAGGCTTTTTCATTTCACTTTTGGTGTCAAAGGGCCTTGACATTTGCCAAAAATAGAACTTTTATTTTTTGCTGTTATTATAAAACAAACAGGCAAGCCCAGCCCAGGTGAGAAAAAGCAACACTAAAGTAAAGTAACGCATTACTTTTCCTAAAAAGTAACTAATGCAATTAGTTACTTTTTTAGGGAGTAATGCAATATTGTAATGCATTACATTTAAAAGTAACTTTCCCCAACACTGCCAGCGAGCCCTTTAAATAACAAAAACAACAAAATACTGCACCATCGACTTTACAGCAAGTTTTTGTTGGTCAATGCCGCAGTTGTTTTCAGTTCCTCAAAATAGCAACACGCCAACAATGTGCATGAACTCACCTTGTTTTAAGATCAACACGCCCATGGGCGAACAGATGGGTGCAAATGCATTTAAATTATTATTATCGCAAGTTTGTGCAATATTCTGAGTTTGCATTTCACTGTTTTTTATTTATTTTGAGGAATACTGGCTGTTTTTGTGCAAATGAGATGAATGCATGTTCACATTTAGTCTAGAATTCAATAATCATCATGTTCACACACCACCTCTGAACTTACTCCCGATTTGTCTCAACACGGGGACAGGAGAGCTGTCAGTCAATACATAGGAAAACAAAGTAACTTGAGGTACTTATTTGAGTAATGTGACTCTTTACTAGTTACTTGAAAAAAGTAATCTGATTATGTAACTCAAGTTACTGTGTTACCAAACACTGCATGGGATATTTCTGTGAAAAGATTTTCGTCTTTTTTAAAAAGCTTGACGTTGGTCACTATTCACTGCACGCAGGGCTTTTTTTTTTTAAATCTCTTTTTTGTGGTCAAAAAGAACGGCGCTGTATTAACAACAGCAGGATGAGTAAATGATGAACATTTTCATTTTAGGATGACTTGTTTCTTTAAGGCTATGCATGGTTTAAAGGAATAATGTTCCAGGAATAACAAAAAGGATGTTGATCCAGGTCCTACTAGGGTAAACCACATTGTGCCACATGAACTTGTGTTGCATAAACTCAGAGATTGCGCAGTGAATGGTTAATTCATATGGCCTTCTGACTAGCGTACATCTCAACCATGAAGAAAGTTTAAACCTTACACAGCCTAAATTAAAAAAAAAGCACTCTCACATACACCCTTAAAACAATCTACACACACAATCACACTATATAAACATCTAGGATGGTCAATATTCAGATCACTGCACTGATGTTTCACAGCTTATATCTATTAAAACACACAGGTATTCCCCACCTCAATTTTTTAGTGTTGCTTGCAGGAAGAGAGATCTCCGGTCCCATCTGGGAATGGCTTTACTATATGTCTGAATCATGCAGGAGGGACGGAGGGCGACAGACGCTCAGACATCTGTCCTGCTCCCTTCAGAAGCAGCAACAACATGAGAGACCTCTGTCCTATGAATTCTACATGAACTCTCCTCCACACGCTTCTGTTGGGCTGCAGCGCCGAGGCTCAAAGCCCTGTGCTTCTGCGACCGGCACACGCTCCCTGTGACCTCATTCTCGCAGCTGATGGCCAGGCATTTGAAGATTCTTTGGGATTATCAATATTTTGGCACAAACCATCAACACCATCCTAAAAATGATTGCACTTATTCCTATATTTGCATGTTTATGTGCATGCGGGTTGGGGATATTTTATTTATTTATTTTCAAGCATTGGAAGTTCTTAGCGGTTCATGCTCACATTTAAAGGGACAGTTCACCCCAAAATGAAAATGATCCCATGATTTACTCATCCTCAAGCCTTCCTAGGTGTATATTCTTTCAGACGAACACAATCGGAGTTATATTAAAAAATATTCAGGCTCTTCCAAGCTTTATAATGGTTGTGAATGGGGTTTGAAATTTTGAAGCCCAAAAAAGCTCATCCATCCATCATAAAAGTAATCCATACGACTCCAGAGTGTTAATAAAGGCCTCCTTAAGCGAAGCAATGGGTTTTTGTAACAAAAATACCCATATTTAAAACTTTATAAACTATAATAACTAGCTTCCGGCAAATGGCTGAACGCATCAAGTTACGGTGAAAAAGTGACCTATGACCCAATGTATGAAGCAGGATGTAGAAGTATCACAAGCTTAGACGGTTCTCGAGGTTCAAACAAACTCAAGCTCCTCTTCTCTTATATTGAAATCCTCAGACATTTCTCTTTAATAATTCTCATTGAAATTTCTGATGAGTGGCGCTAAAAGTGTAATGCTACATTACGTTTTAAAATAATACCATCTACTCCAGTGGTTCTGAAACTGGGGTACGCGTACCCCTCAGGGTATGTGAGGAGACAACAGGGGTTGCGGGAACAAAATCTGAGCTTTGCCATTCATTTGTACCCCACCTAAAAATAATATTAAAACCGAGCACATATGTCGTAAATACATGAAATCCAGTCTTTTGCGGTCAAAACTTACATATATCCATACAAGCAGCATGCAAATGTGTTGCGTGCAGAGTATGCTGTCTAAGCAAATTGCGCTACATTACTGCAATTCTCAACAACATGCCTTTGTAAAAGTGAGGATTTAGCTCTTACTAGCATGAAGAACAAATAGCCTGTAAACAGCATAGAGGTCGATTTTAGACTTAAACTCTCTTGGATAAACAAACCCTGTGAGTTCTTGTTTTTAATGTTGATAATATATTATACGAGCAAGAAGATTTTTCCCCAAAATATCCACACAACTGCAAATGTGACATTGAATTTATGTAACAGTTCAGCGAAAAAGGGTAATATTAAGTGATAAACATTTTAAATGTATTTGATGTATATGAGTATTGTCAGTGTTTGCTCAATATTGCAACAAAATAATAGTTCCAATGAAAACCACAGCAACACGCAGCAGTGTTTTGTGAATGAATCTGCGGCTCTGAGTGAATTATACGAGTAAATGATTCAATGACCCATTCATCGAAGCAGCCACTTGCTTCGTTACTGAATGAATGAACAAATGACTCACTCATTAAGACAGTGACTTACCGCCACCTACTGGTGGTTTGTTAATATTTAAAGTTATCGTTTCGTTTTTAACGTCATTGCATATTTCTCTATTGAACCTTTTTTATTTAAAACATTATTTATTTTAAAAAGGGTATTTATCAAGGTAAAAAAAAAAAATACACCGGAAAATCAATTTAAGGGGGCAACTATTGTCCCTTAATGGAAAAAAGGTGTCACTGCAGTCTAAGTGGAAGAGAGGGGGTATGCAGAAAGATGTCCACTGTAAAAAGTTTGAGAACCACTGATCTACACTAGACCTAACCTACCCGATAGTGTTAACAAAAGCAAATGTGACATAAAAACCCGATTGCAAGCATGCCGTTTTAGCTTGTTTTTAATCTCTTTTCTTTGCGCTCTTTTATCATGAGTCATGTTTCACGGGATTCGTACCTAGGCTTCCGCATCCTAAGTACAATTCTGTACCAGCTGAGCTACTGAGCAAGCGTGCTATATTAGAAACACAAAACATATGGAGCTGGTTGAGCGATGCAAAGTCCAAAATGTATTTGTTTACAAATCATACACTTTGGTAAAAAAGTGTTTGGAAATCATAACGTAACAATGTGCAAGGAGACTTGAAAACAAGTCTTTAATAATCCATAATCTGACCCTGAAATGTATGAATATAGAGTACGTATTGGTTCATATTTTGAGTTTAGCAAAAACTTTTCCCACAGGTTCCAATTCCAATTTCCCCAGTTTTTCCATGAGATCAGGTGGATTAATTTTATGATGGATGGATCCACTTTTTTGATTTCAAAATCTCAAGCCCCATTCACTACCATTATAAAGTTTAGAAGAGCCAGAATATTTTATAACATATCTCATGTTAATCTGAAAGAAGATAGTCATATACACCTAGGATGGCTTGAGGGTGAATAAATAATGACAATTTTCATTTAGGGGTGAACCATCCCTTTAAAGAGGAATAGTTTACCCCAAAATGAAAATGCCGTCATCATCTACTCTCCATCATGTTGTGGCAGCAAGTTTTGCACAGACAAGCAACACTTCAGAAAATGTAAAGAGCTAGTTCTACTAATGGCTTCCACTTCACATTAATGTGTCATAATGTTTCCATTATTCAATAATGATACAGGCAATCTATTAAGATATCAGCGTTTAATTCACTGAACTCACAGATTTAAACTTAAGCTTAATAAATCTGTCACTAGATAAGAGTGTAGAAAAAACCACACAGAATATAAGCTTTCTGCTTTCTCAAGTCCAACACTCCTGCCTTCATACTCCCATCAATATAATCCTCTTCTCTTCCATCTGAGAGAGAGCGAGAGAGGTGATTCTGACTGAGAGTTGGCTGTCTAAACGGCACACATGTGGGGTTTTACACATTTTTGGCAGGTTCAGATAGAGAAGAATGCACAGCTTGCAGTCCAGGTGTGTGTTATAAATTTTGTTCTTTCATTTTTTTTTTTGTACCTCCCACAATAGAGTGCCAAACTTCTTCACAGATAAAAACCTGTGTAGTCAGAAATGACAAATCCTCCAATAAACCATGAAAGTCACAAGAACAAATCCTTCTTCCGGAAAGTTGTTTTACGAAGGTTGTGACAGACAGACAGACGTTAAGGATTATGGAATATGTATCTACCACATCTTTTTTATAAAATGACATAAAGCGATCACAGTGTTCACGGTATGCTGTTTGTATGCTGGTGATCAATGAAATGCACAAATATGGAGTCTGATTAAGGTTTCACTGCCTCATTAGTGGTAAGGGCTGTTGAAGGAACATGCTTGTTAACATGAAAGTGTATTAGTGGTTCACTCTCAAACCAAGTAGCTGGACATCTGCACCATCAAAGGCAATCCACACACGCATATGCAAACAAGGATGTAACCTGTGTACCTGTGCCAAACATGAATGGACCTCAAGGCAAGATCAATGAAATAACTTGTTTGCACTTGCATAAGTGTGTGTTTGTGTTTGTTTGCGAGATCTTTAAGGACCCTGTTGGTGAAGGCTGATTTCACCAGTAATGATTTGGCGTAGAGAACACACACGCACACACATGCAGGCACACACACACAGATGCACACACGCACACACACACACACTGGTTTGTTTTGCTATCAAAGTGAGTATATTCCATAGGTGTAATGGTTTTATACAAACTGTACATTCTGTCCCCCTACACTAACTCTACTCTTAAACCTACCCATCACAGAAAACATTCTGCATTTTTACATTTTTAATAAAACATTGTTTAGTATGTTTGTAAAGCTATTTGAAATATGAGGATGCATGATATAACGCACGTTTAAGTTGTAATACCAGTGTCATACCCATGTCATTATACAAATTTGTGTCCTCATAAATCACAAAAACGCACGCACACATACAGACATGTGTGCGCGCTCGGGTTTGTTTTGCTATCTTAGTGAGGACATTACATAGACTTCCATTGATTTTATATCAGGTCAGTGATATTTTCACTCCTAAACCTACCCGTCACAGATGTGACCATCACTACATTTAAATAAAAACATTGTTTGGTTGATTTATAAGCCTTTTTAAATCAATAAATGTCCTCACTAGTGGGTTGTGAGAGTATTTTACAATATAAGTGAGGACATTTGGTCCTCACAAATAGTTGAAACAAGTACACACACACATACACACACACACACACACACACAGAGCGGCTTATAAAACCGGCATGTTGCTTTCACACTAGAGATTTTGGTGCTGACCCGAGATTGATAAACTATAATCTTTGGTATGTTTAATAAATGTGAAAGCCAACATTTGACCTTGGGTTTACACCAAAGAACCGCAATAAATAAATAATTATATATCAAAACAAAAAAGCTGCAGAAATAACAAACACTTAAAAAAATAAAATGGAAAAAAGGAATACATATTTCTTCTACATTATATCACAAATGCATAAACCAAATCTTTTGACATCGTCTTCCATGCATCATATATTTTTTCATAATTGCTGCATATTTATCCACTATATTCAATTCCACTGGAAGCATCGGCATCAAATCTCATGCTAAATTTCAAAGTTAAAGTGCCCTTATAATGTCTGTATATCATCTTTTATGTAGCGTGTAATATAGTTTGTGACGGTCTACAAAGCTTCAAAGATCACAGTGCACAATAAATAGAGTCAAAAGAGAATCAATTCTGAACTGCTGAAACGAGTCGTCAGCATTTTCAGTTTTCCTATTTCAAACCTACGAAGCTACAAATGTGCATAATGTCAGTGTATGGTCTTCATTGGCTGCCCGCGAACAACGTCTACTTTGACCCTCAAACACTGTAGCTGAGGCTGAAAGAGTTTGTGTTGTCAACATGTCGAGAAGATGCTGTTTTCTGTGCTGTGAATCCGCTTTGATGCATTTCCAAAGGATGAGGACTCAAGCTGGAATTGACACGGAAAAACCGATGCCACATCATGTGTCAAGTGCTGAGGAAGATCCAGAGCTGAAATTCAGATATGATAATGCTGCACAGTTTATCACAATTAACACAAACGGCTGCGATTTATTTTATGCGCAGCTTTTCAGTGAAGCACGGCTCTGTGATCAGTAGTAAACGCTGCTCCATCTGAAAGCACGCGACAAACATCTTTCATTTATGGATGTCCAGCACAAAACAATCTGACCAATCAGAGCAGAGCAGGCTCTTGGAAAGGAGGGGTTTGAGACTGATTCCTTTACCAAACCATTTCAGTAGCAGTAAGAAAAGAGGTGATGGGGCAATGTATAGGAGGAAATTACAATTCTCTATTGTAGAAGACCTCCAAATGTTTAAAATAGCACAACAGGGGCGTTTTAAACTTTAAACTTTGTTTCTGGCAAGACAAGTCGCTCATGTTGCCAGAAATTGCCAATTCTCATTGAAAAAAGATGACTTCTGGTCAACGTGAAAGGGCCTTTACTTTTTAGATTTGAAGCTTTGATGCCTGGCGATTGTGATGAAAAGCTTTTGGCAGTACTCACAATAATGCCAAAAGCGAATTAAAAACATTCACTTTGAAAGCAGATCAGCGAGGACAGAGGTGCGATCGAATTCGAGTTCGGATGTTATAAAAACATAAGCACAGGCTTCACACATATCTGAATTGATATAACCAGCTTGTTTGAATGGAGCTAAAAATCTAAAAAAGTGAGAAATAAAAAAATAACTCTTTATATGTATTCATTCTGTTCATATGAAAGAGGACTGTAGGCCAATGAACGATCAATTTCAGCCTTGCTGAATGCACTTCATTTGCCATTCACATTGCTGTGACTCAGCGCTTCTTAAACCACTTAACTGCTGGAACTTTTATAGACTTGGATGATCTTTTATGAATAGTTATGTCATGTTTTTGCTGATTGTCCACATGAAGGTCACACACCAAGATGAAGAACAGACAAAATTTTAGGAAAATCTGCACCACCTGCACTGACAGCTAAACCTTAGCTTCTTTTTTTAAACTTAGGAGTACAAAAATGTGTAATTTTTTTAATTAAAAACATAATTAAAAGCTGTCAGGATTTTTTTGGTCAAGGTTACTGAGGGGGCAGCCGAAGCTGTGCAGCAGAAAGAACAGTTTCTTTAAGCTTTGAGTTTCTGCTTTTGAGTTGACTGAAAAATCTTTTCTGTCTTTGGTTGGAAATATAATTACTTTGTGTGAAGAGTGGCAAGAGTCAAGAGCTTGTTTTGATGCAACACTTCTGAAGGAAACTTCCACTTTCCTGCCGCCGTTTCAGCAGATTTATGCACATATGGTACACAACATACAACAAACATACACATCTCATGCAGCACTAAAAGGCGGACGTGTTTGAAGGTGCTGCGTTTTGATCGGGCGACAGGATGAGAAGATAAAAAAAAGACAGAAAGAAAAAGCATCAATGAATGGCAGAATCCAGAAACATGCTCTTGTTTTTCTATGTTCTTAAAGACGGTACGCAGCTACTGTGTGTCAAATCAAACCTTAAACCTGTTGGAAAACGGTCATTACTTTTGCAATTCGGTTGACAAAGCACATAAAGCACACATAAAATATACAGTAGTGGAAATCTGAGAAGTTTTGTTATCCTTTTGCAGTTTTATCTATTGTTTTTTGCTCTTCTTTGTGTTGTTCATCAGAATGGACTTTTTCAATGATGAAACAAAGACAATCAGCCCAAGTTTCTTGTACATTACATTAGTGCACTTTTTTTCATTTCATTGCTGCTATGTTAATTATAAAGTCTAAAGTATAAAGCACTTAAAATTTGAACTGTGAGTCTGTTTATCTTGTAATGTTTACATACACTCACAATAGTGCTATAATTTCTTGATAGAAACTGAACTGATATGTGTGTAATGGTGTGTGACATTTCAGAATGACATTAAAACTCATTTAATTTTACAACAGATGCATTGAAGCCATATGTCACTAAGTCAAAATCAAAGTGATTGCATCTCCAATGCATTTTAGATTTAATTCAGTCACACAGTGACTAGACTTTTATACAAATACATAGCATTTGGACACATATATACACTTACAGAGCTGTGAAGCATTTCATTTTACAGTGTGGTCAGTTGTCACCTACAACCGATGGTTTACTTAAATCGCAAATGGAATATGTGGTAAAAAGAAATGGAGAGTGGCGCTTTTATTTCTATTTTGATGTTGTCAACCCTGTCGAGGCCCTTTTAAAGCCAATGCCGTATTAGTAAGCTAGTTTGAGCATAGTTTAATCTTTGTTATTGCCCAAAGGGCAAACAGAAAAAGAGCTATAAAAGTGCTTTTGAATGCAATGAGCATAAACATGAATTTGTACATTTATGCATTTGGTAGACATTTACAAGTGACTTATCTGTACACTGCTCTTTGTAATTGTGGCAAGAGCTGTGTAACTTTTTTTTTTCTTTCTTTCTTTTTTAAATAGCGACCTATGAAGCATGAATTAAACATTCTTTTGAGTCACATCTTTCCAATGAATTGGTTAGAATGGGAAAGACTTGTTTATGTACCAGACAGCATTTCATTATACACAAAGATACACTGTTCAAACATTTGAGGTTATTACGTTTTTATTTTAAGAAATTACTCTTTCAGCAAGGATGCATTTAAATGATCCAAAGTGACAGTAACAACATTTATGATGTCAGAAATTTTTTTTATTTAAAATAAATGCTGTTCTTTAGAACTTGCTATTCAAAGAATTCTGACAAAATCATGGTTTCTACAAAAAAAAGCAGAGTAACTGTTTTCAACATTGATAATCTGATAATCTGCTTAATGAATATATGTAAATGTAATAATTTGAAAAAATGAGCACCAAATTGGTATATTAGAATGAATTCTAAAGGATCATGTGACTGAAATAATGGAGTAATGGCTTTGCCATCAAAGCAATAAATTTAAAAAAAAAAACAGTTATTTTAAATTGTAATAATATTTCACAGTAACATGTTTTTTTACTGTATTTTTCATCTAATAAATGCAGCCCAAAGAGACTGCCATCTAAAACAATCGTATCGACCCCAAACTTTTTGAACAGTAGTGTATATAAATGAACAGCAGTACTTTTTAATGTAAATGCAAATTAAATGTAGGTTGTAAATGACTGAATATTGCAACAAATTGAACTGGGACACATCACAATAAATATCCATATTAAATCATAATAAACAGCAATGACAAATTAATGAGCAAATTACATGTGTGCCAACATATGGCTTAATCCGAACACTTTACATGTAATATGTCATGTGGAGATGTCAGGGTCCATGTGATGATTTAATTATGTAAAAGAATCAGCGAATGGAGTGTGTTTGTTTTAACCAACTCATTGAAACTAACTGTTTGAAAGAACATTCACAAATAATGAATAAAGACACACACTGCGTCCAAAGTCAAATACTTCCCTATTATATAGCATGTGAAAAACAGTACGCCAACAGCGTAGTATGTCCAAATACATAGCATTCAATAAAAAGTAGGCCAAATATCCCGGGATGACCTACTACTCCGAGCGAGATTCTGAAGTGCACATACGATGGACACTTTAGTATCCCATGAGGATATGGGAGGGGATTTATGAATGGAGGTGAACTGATGCTGGTAGGTCACATGATAATAGCAACATGGATTTCATTCATACTACACACATTCATACTATATAGAACATACTTTTTACTCAGACAATACGTGATTTCGGACGCCCTGACAGTGTTCTACTCAAACTTTAGAGATTTATCACAAATTAATTAAATTTGTGTACTCAATTTTAAAAAAATCCTCAATTGCAATTTACCCGTGTCGAAGTTAACAAAATGCGGGAAGTGGCACATTCCACGTACAAGAATCCAAGAAACGTTTTCTAATGGTGTGTGCACTGCACGCCAAAAGCTAATTTAATTATTTAAGCGAGTAGATTACTGTGACGAGCAGGGCAGGCGAGAGCCATGAGGGAACAGCACGAGGCCAGTGACGTGATTGATAATGAGCGTCAGCTGTGCACTGCACCGGTCCCGTATCTCTCACGGAGGAGCTCCTGAAGCATAAATGAGGAGCGATGATAGTGAAGGACGAGAGGACCAGGCCTGGATTTTATGTTGTGTTTTATTATGTATGTGTGGGCGGCAGTCGCCGTGAGGAACTGCCGCCCTTTCACTTTCGTTTTGTTTTGTTTATTTGGAGTTTATTAAAATGACGTTGAATGTTCGCCGGTTCGCAGGAACCGGGGAACATAAATCATTGCTCCTCATTTATGCTTCCGGAGCTCCTCCGTGAGAGATACGAGACCGGTGCAGTGCGTAGCTGACACTCATTATCAATCACGTCACTGGCCTCGCGCCGTTCCCTCATGGCTCTCGCCCGCCCTGCTCATCACAATTACAAACAAAGTCAATAATTTGCGCCAGGCGATCCGAATGACGTGATTTGGGTGACGCGATTTCTGCGAACACACGATTTCGCCTCAATCGTGTCTTCCGCGCAAATTTCAACTCGAGCGGAAAAATTGTCTGACTTGTCGCGTAAAGAGCTTATTGACAAATATGCATCTGTTACTTGATTCTAGTTTTGAGTTACTATGAATGAACTGGTTAGCACTGGCATTAGCTAAAATTAGCACAACCTGCCATTCCCGGTGTTGTCGTTGTTGATGTGTGTGAAGACACTATATTTTTATTCACGCAAATGACCCAAAAAACAAGTGATCTTGTGAGTTATCTAGAGCGAGTAACGCAATGCGAATATTAGCTTCGCTTTTGGTGTGCACACACAATAAGGCTCCATGATATATTAAAACCATTTAAAACCTACTACAGCACAGTGCTATTGTGAATTCCAAAAACTGTGATTCAATTAAATAAACGTGCTCTGCGGGCTCCATTCACAGTAAATGCTGCTCCACATGAACTGTTATCATTTACAACTCCATCTCTGCTTATGTTGTGAGTTTGGGATGCTTAAAACATTCAACTGGGAATGCAATGTGTGCCATTTCAACAGATTTATAAGATAAATCATTGATAAACCTACGCCAAAACAAGGAAATACATACATGTTTCTAAATATGCGAACTGGTCATCTCGATTTCAAAATAAAAGTTCAAACATGTTTTAATGTCCACTGCTTTAAAGTGTAATAACACCAGGCCGGTGGCGCCCTCTGCAGGCATTTGTTATAATAGATAATGTACATAAGATGATTGTTTGTGTTATATTGTATTATATATTTTAACAGTAATAATATGATTACTATACTTTATTTGAACCAAATATTATTGCCATTGTCATTTTAAAGGCCAAGGTCTATTTTTATTACCACAAATAATCATCAAAATAATCGTCTGACTACTTGACTACCAAAATAATTATTAGCGACAGCCCTAATTATATTTGCACATCTAAACATACCTTTATTTTATATATCCATAACAAATGAGCACACATTCCTACTCAGCTGAATCACCTATTTAGGATTTCATTTCCTTCAAGGAAACAGTCGGAGGCAAAATCTCCCTGCATCCCCAATTCCATCATAAAAAGAAACTACAAACGAAGAAAGAAATAATGCAAACAAGAGCGCGGCAGACTTCATACCTCTGTTTCCTGTTAATCAACACACTGATCAATGGAACTCGTCTCTTCTCCAACACGGCTATCACAGCTCCTTTCTTTTATTTTCCCCTGTCTTTCAATAGAGTAATTTCACATCCTCTCTTGGTTTAAATGCACATACACACATTCTCTCCATCTCCTGCTGTCTGGTTCTTTCAGATTCGAAATCTGTAGCTATGCGTGATTGATTGAAATGAACAAGACAGAGCATGTACGCGTTCATGTGAGAAAAAGCATTGTTTTTTGTGTGCGGAAATCATTGCCTCAGCATACATGCAGCTTAAAAGGTCTTTAAAGGGACAGACAGAAACATAGACATATCTGTTTGTGCGCTTGATGTTTGAAGCAGTCAACACGACTTCACAGCTCTTCACAGCTGATGAAACGACACGATGAGACCAGGCCGACCAATCAAAGCTCTTGTTTCAAGGCCACCTGCTTCAGAAACATAATTGCTAGCACTTCACAAAAATTTTCCATGGAATATATTAATATTTCATTCTCATTCATACATATAAATCATTTTTTTCCCCAAACAACCTGTTCAGGTGTTCTTTGATCCGTTTTGGCTCTAAGCCTTCTAAGGCTTTTCCTCTGAGCCTCTGACAACACGCTATAAGTGATGCTAATTCCTTTAGCAGTGGTGTATAATTGAAATGAATCATATTTTTATATCCCCATTAGCCCTCAATGGTCATCACATCTACAGTAGAAGATTTCTGCAGGCGGCTTGTTGAGTTGACTGCAGTCCAATTACCGCGGTCTGTGTTCTGCTTGGTCTGAAGGTGCTGCCATGCTGGGTTAGCGGAGAATATCGCAGGGCATCTCGAAGTCTCGTTAAAAACACCTCACAGCAGATCCAGAAATAGACCGACCTTACCTTTATAATGCCAGTGCTAAGCTACTTGTGAAATCTATATGTTTTAATTGTTTTTTTTGCTGAACATAAAAAAAGGCCACATAAAAATGCATGAATTTCCTTTGGTTATATAACAAAATATCAAACAAAGTGGCATTTATTTTAAAGAAAGAAAAAGCAAAACAAAAGATGTTTGTTATTAAATGATAAAGTCATGTTGCAAATGAATACACTTATTGGCTGACAAATAGTGGTCGAGGATGTTCATGTTATGGCTGATTTACACAGAATGCATTTTTATTAGACGCAGATCAGTGGAATGTCAAAAAGCGCAAGGTCTCGAATCAGCCTGAACACCACATTTTTAGATACAAAAGACATGAGGCGCGAGTGCAAAGGTTAAAGATGTCCATCTAGCACGCATTTACATTGAAAAACAATGGAAAAGTAGTGCAGTGGAAAAATGTGTTCTGCGTGAATGTGTAATGTGATGAACTAGACCTGTCGGTACTCTGCTAGAGCATTTGTTTGAATGTAGCAGGAAAAGGAAAGTAAAAATCCCATTTATTTTCTCAATAGAGAAATGTATTTTCTTCTTAAAGCTTTCAAGACAAATATGATCTCCAAATTTCAGTGGTTAAGCAATATGTTTGTGTTGATCATCAAATAATTATAGCTAATTTCTCTCTACAATATCAAATATTCTATAAATACTGTATATATCCACTAGATAAATAGATTTTGAAAAAGTAGTAAAACAGTGATTTTATTTTAATGGATTTTTAAATTGTAATTTTTTTGATCAAAGCTGAATTTTCAGCATCATTACTCCAGTTTTCAGTGTCACATGATCCTTCAGAAATCATTCTATGCTGATTTTGTGCTCAAAAAACATTTGTTTTAAACAGTTGTGCTGCTTAATTTTTTTTTTTTTGTAAATTCCTATGTAACATTATAAACGTCTTTACTGTCACTTTTGATCTTGCTGAATAAAAGTATTAAATTCTTAAAGGGGACCTATTATGCCCCTTTTTAATAAGATGTGATATAAGTCTCTGTTGTCCCTAGAATTTGTCTGTGAAGTTTCAGCTCAAAATACCCCACAGATTTATTGTTGTTGTAAATGCCCATTTTTGAGAGGAAGGAAAAACATGCTGTTTTCGTGCATGTGTCTTTAAATGCTAATGAACTGCTGCTCCCCGCCCCGCTTTCCAGAAGAGGGCGGAGCCTGTAGAACTCATACCTCAGATACTTCACTGCATTCTGTTCGGTTTTGATTATCATCTCTATCGCATCACATTGCAGTTCTTCTTCATCATGAAAGTTTATTATTTGGATGCGTTTTAAAGCCATATCAGTTTAAAGTTCTGCTATATGGTTTTCTGAACGCACACATCTGAAACACGCACACAGAAAGCTGACTGTCAGACGGCGCGTCCTGCGAGTATTAAACTAAGTTCTCTTTCACATCTTATTGCACTTAAACTGCCAAATACACACAAGGTTGTGTCAGAAACACACAATTCAAATATAGATCTGTGTATCAAAGTGACAGCAGTGTAAAATACAGTACCTACTGCTGTATATTCTGTTAATATGAACCAAACAACAGAAGAAAAACAGAAAATCACTCACTGCTCTTGATTGAATAACTTTAGTAGCTTTAATAAGAATACATTTCTTACTGGAATGCTGCTGTTAAATGCTCCGGCGAGGAGATAAACATGGCAGCTGTGTGAAGCTCAATGAGGGGAGGAGCTATGCTATTTGGACTGAGTCTGTCAGCAGTCGTTTTTCCTCCTGTTTTCTGTTATACACCTTTTTTGCTTCAAATCAAATTTTACAGTGTCTCAGAGCTGGTTGGTTTATTTCTATGGGGAAGGTCGCTGTTGCTCTCTATTGATTTTATACATCCACTAAAGATGACTTTTGGGACTAGTTGCTCAAGAATCACTGCTAAATTCTCCAAAAAGTGTAGTTAGATATGAGAGAGTCTCTAGAAGCATTTGTTTGCAGATGCCAATTGCTTTGACATTTTGTCATCAAATAAAATGAAATTCATGCATTTTTCAGCGAGCCTTGAGTGTCCCGAAGTGTCCAAATACTTTTGGGAAAACTCTCTTTGCTCTCTGTCCACATCGCCTCAGTTAAATGCCACTCAACACATCAGTAAACTTCCTCGTGACAAGAACGATTACATCACAGCTCTTCAGCCAAACATAGAATCTTCGGTTTAACCCTGTCACATTACAGAGGTCAAAGAGCACGTCAGTCAAACCCTCGAGTCTGCTAACACCTCATGACAGCACGCATCCACACAAAGTTCTGTTTTTACGCCATAAATCGCTCACACAAACAAGCGTGAGCACGCACCCACACTTTGTGGACTGCGAACACCATCAATCACCTCATATCAGTCATCAATCATGCTTGGCGGGAGACGTCCCTTTCAGACCAGTCTCCGTGGTTACGGTGAGGCGTTATGCCTCTGTGTTCCAGATGATGGGCGGCCTATAGGGAGAGTGCCTGTAAGTGTGTTCTTTTGTGCGTCCAAACCTGTGTGTCTTCCACAATACCATGGTCCTCTTTCTCAACATCTATTCCCTGCAGTCCACATCCAGCTGTCACTCACAGTAAATGCACATCCATGTTTTAATCAAACAGGCATGTTTTTAACTGCCTAGTCTTAGAACAAACAACTCAAGCTCAAACACACTTTGTAAATCCAACGAGACGGGTGATTCTCCACCAGCAGTTGTCCGTGTGTGTGTGTGTGTGTGTCCAGGGGGATTGTGTGGCCAGATAACACAATTAAATGATTAAATGTCACTGATAGCTTGAAGGGCTCGTGCTTTACATGCTACATTAATGCAGACATTGTCTCCATAACAAGTTTAAATACGTAAATATTCATTAGGAACAGCTGTTCGACATTATTCGCAAGATCTTCCTTTCGGCCGTATACACTATTGATGTTAAAAAATGTTGGAATTATAAAATTACTAACTGATGTGTTGTCATTTCTTTTAACATGCGATTAAGGACAAATTGTTCCAATTGGATGGTGTGGAAAATTCAGGCAGTTGTCCAAATTAATTAAGATGTCTTGTGGGTGTCTATGAAGATTATGTTCACCCTCATGTTCTGTCTGGGGTCTGAAAGAACCTTAGGCCATTTTAATAGCTGAAAATATACTCAACATTAAAGTATCTGCTTGATACTTTTTGGCTTTTATGAACTTATGAGAACAAATTTTAAATTAATTTTTTAAAGAGGACGGATAATGACCTTTTATGATGTCTTGATTTTGATTTTCATGCTTGAATGTTCAAAAATCATTATTTTCCAAATATTTTACTTTGTTGCAGCACCTTTCTTCCCCGTTTGCCAGTAATGCTCTTCTACAATGATGCAACTCGCTGTTAAACTACCATAGTATGGAGTTGTCACAATACGATACCTTGAAAAATATCGATATTCAATACAATTTTTGATACCATGGGGAAAACTGGCATACATATATACACCGCCATGCAGATAATTTGGGTAATTTTGTTGTAATAGCTTACAAACAGCACAGTTTTATTTAAGTCGTTGACCTACATTTACAAAAAAGACAAGCAAACAGTCAGTAATAAAGTAAGAACAAATAAACTTGCAAACTATAGCACAAATAAATACAATAGAATAAAGAGACAAATTAAATAAACATGGCTTTAAATTTTCAGATGGGTCTAAAAGTAGTTTCAGGTGTACTACAGAAATTGAAGTAATCAAATGTAAAGTAACTCTGGATAGTCTTATTATAAAAATGAAATACAGATTAATGCTTTCAATTAAAGTTACAAAAGTTATGCAGTTAAGAGCAATGAGTGTCTTGTTTGATTAAAATGACAGACAGCAGCACGTTTATTAGGCTGCTGTCGCTTTAAGAGCTTCTGCACAGATCCAATATACTGTTACACAATGTGTTTGAGAAGCAGCTTTATGTGAGCACCACTTACATAGATCAGTGGTGCGAGTGTTTTTGGTGTGAACGTGAATGACAAAAAGCGTAGCGAATGAAACAAGGGATTAAGAGGAAAACTGTGGATTCGCTGTCGAAAAGCAGAGAGAATGAGAATGTACAGCTGGTATCGATACTGCAGAAAATTAGTATTGGAACTGTTTCAGATATTTCAGTATCGATACATACCAAAGTATCAATATTTTTGACAACACTAATTGGAGAATCTAATCAACTAGTCATGACTGTTTAGTAACATAGTCGCACCGCTGTCATTTGAAACACATAGACCACATTTAATTTGACCGATTGTTCAGCTGATTTTTTTGAAAAAGCCTTTCAGTAGACAAAAACTCCATAAAACAGTTCTAAAAGTTGTGAAAATTAGATTCTTAGGACCTTTATACATGTATGTGTTTATGGGATACCTTTATGTGTCATTGTAAATACTGTAAAGGCCCCGATATACTTCCGGCAAAGTTCTTTTCCATTCTTTGTTTATGGGTAAAACGAAGTTCGAAATATATGAACAGCGATATACTGTTATCGAACTGACTCCGCCCACACTGCTGAGAGCCACGGTTAGATGAATATGTAAAAATGTTGCGTGCTTTCCTCTCAGTAACAAAATAAAAACAACAAAATTGAGAAACTAGCAAGGATTTTTTAATAAAGCATAAGAAAAGCATCTGGTCATGGCAACGTGGATATGTTTGTTTGCAGGAGCTCTGTAATTCGGCCCTCCAGTAAAGCCACGTTGTGTTTATATTTTAACACTTTACATAATAAATTGCTTAAAATCAAGCAGCTTTAAGTCAAGTCAAGTCAAGTCATCTTTATTTATATAGCGCTTTTTACAATGCAAATTGTGGCAAAGCAGCTTTACATTAATAGGAAAATAGTGTCATTGTGCAGCCTATTCTATATATTATTGATTCATTCCGTTGCAAATAACAGTAGTTATTAGTCTAGTTAATTTAGGTATAGCAGCACTGCAGAAAACAGTGACGTAATCGTCCGGCTCAGCTCAGTTCGCATACAACGGCGCCAATGCAGGCATATCAAAAACACTGCTGAATATCAAGCAAGTGTCCCCAACTTAAGCAAGCCAAAGGCAACAGCGGCAAGGAACCAAAACTCCAACAAATGGAGAAAAAACCTTGGGAGAAACCAGGCTTAGTCGGGGGGCCAGTTCTCCTCTGGCCAACAGTGAACACTTGTCCGATACTCAGACAGAGTTACAGGTCATTAAACCAATTTGGAATCGCAACAGTCAAAATATTTAATCTAGTTCCATCTAGTTTAAGATCTTTTTGATCACGCCGGTATGGGACGGTTTGTTGGGATATGTGCCACTGGCTGATGAGTCGGTAAGGTCTTCACAAAGGATGAGCTAGTTAACACAGTCTCCGCCGACACCACAGGGCCACATTGCTGCCGCACACAGGCACAGGTTCCCCGTCCGACCCGGATCCAGCCAATCACGTTAATTGGTAAACCTCGGGATAAGCAGAGAGACAAAAAATTAGCGTAGACGCCATTCTTCTTCCGATGTAACGAGTAATACGAGCTTTACTGTATTAAAAAAGAAAAAAAGTGTCAGTCTCTCATTTCATCAGAAGTACAACTTTGTTTTCTATTATGAAGCAGCTCTCCAGTGTTCTCCAGAGGAGAAATGAACTGGAAAAGATTTTCTGAGTGAAAGAAGGCGGAGCCTCATCGCAAACCTACCTTACGTAATCGTCACAGAACAATGGTAGTACGAAGGTGTTTACCAGCCGAAGGCGAACCTTTCCAGAAAGTTTGCATTGGCAAACTGTTTCGAACTTCCAAAACGAACTCCAAATGAACTTTTTGGCTGATTTTGTTCGAAATGTCACATCAGTTCATTCTTCGATTTCATTTGAAGTATATCGGTGTCTTAAGTATATCCCTTACATCCTGCAGAGTTTAGCTCCATCCCTAATTTTCAAGCTATCCTTTAGATTTTGTTTGGACTGTCTGGACCAGTGTGTTGTGCTTGGTCAACCACTTCAAGCGTGTTTCAGAAATGTCACTCCCCTTACCATAACTGCGAGTTTTAACACACTGTAACGCCGGGGATGCAGACAGGAGTCGCAGGTAACAAATAACAAGCAGGTTTATTAACATGAGAGCAAACACGTAACAGTGTGCTATGCACAGACAATTACCGACAAAGGATGAGACTAAGGGAGGAACTTAAATACACACAGATGACGAGGGTAACACGGAAACAGGTGATGACAATCAAACTAATTACACAAGGTGAAGACTAGAACTAACATGACAAGACAGGACTAGATGACATGTGACATAGCGCCCCCCTCGGAAAGGCGCGTCCTCGGGCCGTAGAAGGAAGAAGGCAAAGGCGGAGGCTTCGGAGGAGGGCGTGGAGCTGGAGACAAGCAGTGCTCAGGAGAAGATGGCCGCCACCATGGTGAAGTTGACAGTGGGAGGGGCCAGGGCGGAGTCCAGACTGTGTGGATGGATGACGTGCTGGGGCCGATCGATGGCAGCCGAACCATGGAAGTTGGTGGAGGAACCGGGGGAGCTTCTCGGCCGACGGACCTCGGAAAAATAAAGACAATTGACCCTTTGCAAACAGTTTGATTGACAGGCGATCTGACCAATCATAACCCCAAATCCGCCATTTTGTCCAACAAAGCAGTCAGGGGAGTTAGTAGATTAACGTTGATGAACTTGAAAAGTGTACTCACGTCTTTCCGCGCTTGAAACAACATTCCTTCTGATGTTCATTCATGTTTATTTGATGCTATAAATGAACTAGTATGAAGAGATGATCGGTTCACGAGGCGCTTGAAGGAGCTACAGCGATCTGTCACGACACATTAAAGAGCCACTATACGCTATTTATTGTTTAAAATTCTTTAAAAAATTACAATATATTAAATATGAAACTGTTTCATATGTCTGTCGACGTGTTGTCAGTGTCCTCTTTACTCCGGGATGTATTTTTCACTGCGTGAGAACATGATGTGTGACGTGAGAGCGCATGGCTAGTCGGACATAGCAACAGTAACTAAAGGGGGCGGATCTTTGCGAAGGGTCAATTGTGAGAAAGTCCAACAGAAGATTAAAGCTTCAATAATGTCTTCCCACTATAGGTTCTGATTAGGTTAGACAAATTCATTAAAATAACAGGAAGGGAAAATAAGTGATTTTACAGTGATACTATACAAATCATTGTGGAGGTCTCTGGGAATTCAATCTCAGAGTTAATGTTTGCTCTATCAGAGATCTGTTAACTGTACTCCTGTTGTAACATTTGGCCTAGAGTTGAGGTCAAAGGTCAAGGTTAGGGCATGAGCTACTGCTGCGAGTAATTTATTTATCATAGTCAATAATTAACTGCACTGAGTGCTAAATGTCCTGATTACACAAGTCCTAATAACCAAGGACGGTTTGGAGAAAAGCTCAAACTTGTTTCCAACACTTTAACCCATTAAAAATCTGTTCACGGCTCCATTAAAAACTCAGCATTCCTCATCCCTCAAATCCCACAGCTAAAAGGAGAGAGAACAAACTCTCTCTATCGCTTCACTTCTGTCTTTCTCCCTCTATGGGGAGTATCGACAAAGAGAAGAGGCAGCATATAAAGTAAATATGATCGTACTCCTCTCTTCTAGGAGTTGCTAAAACCTCAAACATCTGAAGTTTTGTGCTTAAGCCTGTGGGACAGAGCTGTAACAATGAAGATAAGGTAAATGTATCTGATTGTGTTCGGAGAACAACTATGAGGTTATCTGGTTGGCAGAGCGCAGCTGCGCATAATTCTGTGCGGTGTATGTGTCTCTTGAACCCGTCCGGTGCAAACTCAGCACTCATTCACACAATGGTTGTGCTTCATGCGGAACATTAAGAATTTAACATCCAGGTGAGAACAAATGCTGTTGCATTTAATACGGTCACTTTTGGGTTGAGCAAAGTTTGGAGAAAAACTACTGAAAAGTTTGCTTGAACAATGCCAGGACACAACATTTCTCACTTTATACTAATGAACTGTCCATCATGAGAAGTGGAAGCTGATTGGTTGGAATGCATAGAATGCAAGGGCCCCCAGACCCTTTGATTGGTTAGGTAATTACAGCATTTTACAGGATCTTCCTCCATTGACGGCCAATAAAAAATAGCTGCATAATGCAACAAAATACATTGATCTGCATGCAATATATAGATTGAAGAATTTTATTATATTACAGGTAACATATTATCATTTAAGTTAAATGGATGTGTATTTTGCCTGTCTATTGCTTTAAAGGGATAGTTTACTTCGCAAAATGTTATAGTTATAACAAATCTGTATGACATTCTTTTTTTATGTGGAACATAAATGGTATTTTTTCCTTACAATGGAAGTCAATGGTAACCAAAACTGTTTGGTTCCCAACATTCTTCAAAATATCTTCTTTTTTGTTCTGGAAAATGATGTCATGAAAGTTTGGAACGACATGAGGGCGAGTAAATGTGGATGAAATATCCCTTTGAGAAAACTCTGTGTTTGGAGGTGTGTCAACTAAAGATTTATCAAAATAAGTTGATCATAACACATCGTAATTATGAAAGTTGCTTTTTTACTGTCAAATTAAGAATAGTACGAAAACTTTGCAGAAAACATTGCTTATTTAGTTGGTTTATGTCAGACTTGTGTTGACAAAATTACATTTCCAATCATTCTCTGTGGAAGCACAAGAATGCTAAAATACATAGATAAAACATAAATTACACACCTAATGTGCATCCATTTGCACATCCTCTTCATTGTTGCTTTAGTTAAAAAAAGTAAGCTAAAAACTAAATATCTTTGACTGAAAAAGAAATATATATATATATATATATATATATATATATATATATATATATATATTACATGCACTAGATCATTGAATTCAGGTGTTCCAATCACTTCCATGGCTACAGGTGTATAAAATCAATTTCCTTGGCATGCAGACTGATTCTACAAACATTTGTGAAAGAATGCGTCATTCTCAGGAGCTCAGTGAATTCAAGCGTGTTACCGTGATAGGTTGCCAACTGTACAATAAGTCTGTTCATGAAATTTCCGCACTACTAAATATTCCACAGTCAACTGTTAGGGGTATTATAACAAATTGGAAGCAATTGGGAACAACAGCCAACTTTCTGCAGAGTCAATAGCTACAGACATCCAAACTTTGTGTGGCCTTCAGATTAGCTCAAGAACAGTGTGTAAAGAGCTTCATGGAATGGGTTTCCGTGGCCGAGCAGCTGCATCCAAGTCTTACAAGTGTCGGATGCAGTGGTGTAAAGCACCCCGACAGTGGAGATGTGTTCTCTGGAGTGACGAATCACGCTTCTCTGTCTGGCAATCCGATGGACGAGTCTGGGTTTGGCGGTTGCCAGGAGAACGGTACTTGCCTGACTGCGTTGTGCCAAGAGTAAAGTTTGGTGGAGGGGGGATTATGGTATGGGGTTGTTTTTCAGGGGTGGGCTTGGCCCTTTAGTTCCGGTGAAAATAACTCTTAATGCTTCAGCATACCAAGACATTTTGGACAATTTTTGGGAACAGTTTGGGGAAGAATCTTCCTGTTCCAACATGACTGCGCACCACTGCAAAAAGCAAGGTCCATAAAGACATGGATGAGCGAGTTTAGTGTGGAGGAACTTGACTGGCCTGCACAGAGTCCTGACTTCAATCCGATAGAACACCTTTGGGATGAATTAGAGCGAGGACAGCGAGCCAGGCCTTCTCATCCAACATCAGTGCCTGACCTCACAAATGTGCCTCTAGAAGAATGGACAAAAATTCCCATAAAACACTCCTAAACCTTGTGGAAAGCCTTCCTAGATGAGTTGAAGCTATTATAGTCGCAAAGGGTGGGCCAACTCCATATTAAATGCTACGGATTAAGAATGGGATGTCATTAAAGTCATGTGCATGTAAAGGCAGATGTCCCAAGATGTCCCATTTTGGCAATATATATATATATATATATATATATATATATATAAGATCTTACATATATATGAATATTTAGATTTTTTACAATGGCATACTTAAGGGATGTCCAAGCAAGTATCATTAGCCGCGTTTCCATTACCCTTGAAATTGAGCAAATTGAAATTGCAAAGTGAAAATGGAAACACGTCGATTTCGCAAAAACTTCCCAAATTTTTTGCAATTCAAAAAAGCAATATTTCGCCAAACTGCAATGGAAATAATTTTGTCGCATTTACAGGTCCCCTGCCATATGTAAAAGTCGAAGAGGGGCGGGGTATGTTTGGACAGAAGACAAAAGTTCTTCATTAAACTCATAAAAGGCAAAAGAATTACGGGACTACTGCTTTCTTAACAACAAAGAAATGCCACAATATGAATTTATCAAAACCTCGAAGCAGATATGAGGGAGAAACACCCAGAAACACATCATTCGTTGCCGCTCCTGAGTATAAGGGGTTTTCCTTGCCATGAGGGCTGGATAACAGGCATACGTCTCCTTTGATTAAAAATAATGGTTACTGCAGAGGCTGGGATATACATAAACCTACCAACATCCGTTGCCATGATTTTTGTAATGACTTAACACGAGAAGGAAAAAAAGACGTTTTAGTCGCATAATATCGGTTAATGGAAACGCAGCCATTTCGCAATAGTTTTTATCAATATTTAGAAAATATCGCAAAAGTTTTACGCAAATCTGCAATGGAAACGTAGCTATTGAACAAACACTTATGAATTCATAATGGGAATAAGGCTCAAGCTAAAATTGATAAAGTTTGATGTTTGTGGTGGATGTAGAGGTCCTTCATCTGATTTACATGCTGAATATAAATCAATTCCAGGAGCATATTTCCAATTATTAACATCTTTGATGTATGAAGCGAGCACAGTGTGAACGGAGGTGGGATGCGTAAATACTCAATAATTTAAAAAAGCTTCTATCTCTCTCTTCCTCTCTTTATTTCTTATCTCTCCCTTATTGGATGTGAAGTTTCAGGATGTTAGCGGGATCACAGCTGTCACCACTGAACCTCTCTAACATCTGTGAAAGCTGGGACTGCAGATACATTTGAATTAAAAACACCCAAACACACACACAGCAATGCAGAACTGCTTACTGTGGTGAAAATTAGCCCAAGGTCAATGATCAGCCTTTTTTTTTCTTCTGTACACACACAAATCTTGCATAACCCTACTGAAAAAAAACCCCTGCTTAAACTAGCCTAAGCCAGTCTGCTGGTCAGTGTAGTTTGCTGGTTTAAGGATAGTTCTGGGGTTTCAATTATATTGGTTGTGAAAAAAAAAAATCACGCTTTTCACTTTACAATACTGATCCAAATAATTCCTAATTAAGTAATACTTGAGTAATTACTAGTGGGTTACAATGATCTTCACTTAAGAATTAATTATACATTATGCATTATGTTAATTATGAACCTGTATACAGTAGTTAGTTCTCTGGGAGGAATGAAAAAAAATATTAGTTATTGATATATTAATAGTAGTTACTAGAGTGTTAATATTGCATTGCTCATTTGTTCCTCTGTAGTTATTCATTAATGACGAACAGTATTCTAAAGTGTTACCGGGATTTTAATTAAAATCTAACAGTTGTTCTAACAAACCTTTATTAGTTAACTTTAGTTAATATCCAACAATTTGTTGAACTTACTTAAAGCAATTTAGTAAACTGTATTGCCTTTATTTCTCAAAACCCAAGTTAGAATTACTTGACTGATTTAAGTAAAATGTTGTCAATAAAAAAACTACATAAATTTGTCTATTAACCGTTCAGAAACGTCCAGTTTCAATATAAAAGTTTTAACTTCTTCCTGAGTTTCTCCATCAGTGTGACTCCGGTTTGAACAATGTGGCTGAACACGTTTCTGACAATCCTCATTTTGGCTGCGTGAGATTCTCCAGCTTTGTTGTTGTTGAGCAACCGAAGCGTGAGCTGTTAAAGCTCCGCCCTCTACTGGAAAGCGGCGGGAGCAGCAGCTCATTTGCATTTAAAGGGACACACAAAAACAGCGTGTTTTTGCTCACACCCAAATAGGGGCAAATTTGACAAGCTATAATAAATGATCTGTGGGGTATTTTGAGCTGAAACTTCACAGACACAGTCTGGGGACACGAGACTTATATTACATCTTATGAAAGGGGAATTATAGGTCCACTTTAAATTAAGTAAACTGAACAAATTTGTTTTACGGTGTATGAAATTTCAATGCATTTTTAATACTTTTTGGGGAAAAAAACTACCAGCTAATACCATCAAACCAGCATACTGTTTCAGCAAAGAATGCACACACACGAAAACACACACTCGCTATTTCAGATGTCTATTCAGCCTCTGTTCTCTTTGAATGTATTTTGAACATTATTCATATGGCTTCTGATGAGACAGCTGGGTGAAGATGTGAAAGCTGCCCATTGTGTTACTGCAGGACAGTACATGCTTGACAGAAGTCATCTCCATTCTGTCTCTCGAAGGGTCAGCCAGTATGTCTCATACTACAAAAATAACCAAAAGAGGAACCAAGTGCTTTTTTTAATAATTTTTTTGCACATGTACTGTTCTTGAGCGCTCGGTCGGAGTGTTCACTGTGGTAAAAATAAACAAACCACTTCCCCAGATCTCCTTCAGTGTAAAACATACATTATGACCGCACTGCAGATTGGGTGTTCGGTTTTTCCCCCAGTACAAGCCACAGCACCAGGAATTCATTTCCTGTTCTTGTCCCTCAAAAAGACGATCAGCCTCAGGGCCAGCAGACATGTACACACACACACACACACACACACACACACACACACGCACGCACACACACACACACACGCATGCTCATATATGCAAGGCTCAGGGACACAATGATGGTTATTAATTTCAGTCCCTGAATAATGAAATCCAGAGCAAGAGAACCTGAACAGGTTTGCAAGAACGTTCTGGACGAGCAGAGGTTGTTGAGGTCACCGCTGGAGTGAATAAATTTCCTCTCAGTGAAAAAGTGACCCTCAGCCCTTCCAGTCTGACAGTGGAGTCCATCATGGAAGAGGTTACTGCAGCTCAAACTAGAGAAGTCTGTTGAGGGACAGGGAAAACAGTGAAGCAAGATTCTTTTGGAGTCACCATGGCTTGGTACCCTGCAGGCATTGTGGGTATTTGACAGCTCTGATGGATAGTGGTAGAGGCAGAGTGTACTGTCATGACTAGAAGTGACACACTCCATAATGTTTCAATCCTGACAAGCCACAAAATGGGCCTTTTCAGCATTGTAAATGGGAGATCGCTGGTGAAACTTGTATGCTGCCTTGCAAACTTGAACAATGCGTAATCACTGTTTAATTTTCATGGTCAGCGGAAGCTTCCAGAAGAACGGCCGGATTGTCAAAGGGTGAAAAATTGGGCACTGACGGACCATTTGTAGAGCTTCTTTTGTAGCCTTGCAAATTTATTAAAAACACTGCGGTACTGATGATGAATGCAATGAACATTTTCAGAGGTCAGAGTGTTATTGTAGCACTTATGAAAGGCGTTTCTCAAAATCTCATTTCGAGAAAGTAAACATCATTATGGAAGCAACTCAAGTGAAGAGGTCATTCGGCAATCTACCTAATGATGTATTGGATAAATAGAAGCAAAAATATTATAATACTGCATTTATGTAAACTATGCGGTCATCATAAACATACATATCATAAGTATTATAAGAAAGGAATTGCTGAGAAAGGATTGGCATTGTGATTTTGGGGTTCTTTCAGCAACTGTCTTAATTGTTCTCAGTTTATTTAGTCTTGAGTTTGTTTACTGTGTTCAAAATGCCTTCCTCAGCCAATAAATTCTTGTTAAGGGAATTGTTGATTGACAACTTCTCAATTAGTATCAAGAAATTGACATTCTTATATATGGTTTAACATTACTTTTTAAAGGCAGTACCGGTAAAACGCTTGGACACATTACTATTTTTGATCAAAATACACACTTTCTTTTTTTTACACATTATTACAATTTAAAGTAATGGTTTCTATTTTAATATACTTTGAAACAATGTATTCCTGTGATCAAAGCTGAATTTTCTGCATCATTACTCCAGTCTTCAGTGTCACATGATCTTTCAGAAATCATTATCATCAATATGATGATGTATTATCAATGTTAGAAACAGTTCTAAAAAAGTTAAAAGCATTTATTTAAAATAAAAATCTTTACCATTTAAAAGTTTGGGGTCAGTATTTTTTCTTTTTTTGAAAGAATTGATAAATTGTTAAATTGATTTTAAAAAGTGCTAGTAAAGACTTATATTGTTAGAAAAGATCGCAAACTTGCAATTGCGAGTTATAAATTCTTACTATAAGTATTTTCTTATAATGAAAAATTTACTTTCCCCCATACAATTGGACTTTATAGCTTGCAACTCTGAGTTTATTAATTCTGACAAAAGAAGTCAGAATTGTGAGATGAAAAGTTGCAATTATATTTTAAATTGTTTTATTCCATGGCAGAATCAAGCTTCCATATATATGTGAGTGAAACTGCTTCTTGAACGAGAAAAAAAAAATGAAGGATGGGACTTGATTTTCAGTCATTTTGAAGAGAAGAGGAGAAGAGAAGAGGAGGGGATGTTAATGTTTTTGATTAAAAAGTTTAAAAAAAAAAAATTTGCATGGTTAAATCATGTACATTAAATACTGTAACACTGATAAAAATAAGAAATGTCAGTTTTGATTTCATAGTGACTAACAAATAAGCAACATCATTCAATATAAAACAGTTTGTTCAGAAGACAATGTTAGACTAGTTGCCATGGCATTTGGTCTAACATTCAAAATTTCTTAGTATTGTTTTATTTGTTACTGAGAAAATCTGTATGCTAGTAATAGCTTTTACAGACATTAATAATAATAAAAAACATTCACTCGTTCCTGGTTGAAGGTTCAATAACCTTCACCACGGATTCTATAACGCTCTGCATGTTCTTTCATCTTTCTCTTCGTTTCATACTCTAGTAGAGACTCATTGCCTTCCATCACTTCACTCGACTTCATTAAAGCCCCGTTCGAGGATCCCGTCGTGTACACATATGTGCGTGAGAATGAGTGCGAGATTGAGGCAGCGGTGTGAGAGTGTGGGTGGGTTCTTCTTTGGAAGATTGCCCCTCTCCAAATTCCTCATGATAAGCTGAATGATTAGTGGATACTTTCTGCAGAAAAACGCGGCGCTCTGTTTTTCCTCACCGCCCACAACAGAACTAGAAAGAAACACCCACATGTTAAAGCTGTTAATGGATTCTTCTGAAGTGACCTCAGCCAACAATCTCCAGACAGGCAAGGAGGCTCATGACAAATAACCTTCTATATATGTTGACCTGAAATATTCCAGACCCTGTTAGCTTTACTGCATTTCCTACCCTCAGGTGGATAAACGGGCTATTAAAGCGACAGCCAAAAATTGAAGATCGTCATCGTTTACTCAGAGGGACGCGCTGAGACATGTTTGGGTGAGTTGTGTTGGTTTGGGTGTTATGGTTTCTTTTCTTTATTGTAGGTCTTGTGATTGGGGTGTCAATTGACCCTTCGCAAAGACCCGCCCCCTTTAGTTACTGTTGCTATGTCCGACAAGCCATGCGCTCTCACGTTCATGTTCTCATGCAGTGAAAAATACATCCCGGAGCAAAGAGAACACTGACAACGCGTCGACAGACAAGACAGAGCAGGTTACTTTTGATATGAAATGGTTTCATATTTAAAATATTGTAATTTTTTTAAAGAAGTTTAATCAATAAATAGCGTATAGCGTCTCTTTAATGTGTCGTGACAGATCACTGTAGCTCCTTCAAGCGGCTCGTGAACCGATCATCTCTTCATACTAGTTCATTTATAGCAGTGTTTCTCAAACTTTTTAAGCCCAAGGAGCACTTTATCTTCCAATTTTTTTCTGAGGACCACCTAACAGAATCCCACTCTAACACGCCCCCCAAAAACAACAAAATTGGAAGGATAAACTAAATTTAAGTTTAATATGCAACTGTTTCAAGTCAAAAACTAATTATTCAAACACAAATGCAATGATATGATCCATTTTTTCGTTATTAAAACACAATGACGTCAATCCCCCCGCCCGCGATCCGGTGCGGGTTAAGAGCTTGCCTAATTTAGGTCATCTTTTCGCGGACCACTAGGGGGCGATGGCGGACCACACTTTAAGAATTACTGATTTATAGCATCAAATAAACATGAATGAACATCAGAGGGAATGTTGTTTCAAGTGCAGAAATATATAAGAATATGCTCCTCATTTTACTTTCTTTGCTACTGCCATATCCGACCGAACTACAGACTTTCCTGTGATGTCTGTGCCACTGCATGCTCAATCCACTTCACGTTCCCTTATCAGCTCGGCCACAGCAGATATAGGCATTAATATTTGTTTAAGATTATTAATTCAATACATTTACTTCATTGACATCCTTTTCTGATATATCCATTCTGCTCTCTGTTTGCTCTGTTGTCTCTGTTTCTTGGCCACAATCACTGTTCTGTAAACGTTGTGTGGTATCGGTTGTTAGTATCTGAGCTTTTTAATCAGTACGAGTACACGAGCGCAGTGTCGGACCTGATATCGATACTGTTATCGGCACATCTCTATTTACTAACCCTCAGTAGGACTTTCTTCTGTAGGGGAGAAATTATGAAGAACATGCTGCTTACAAACTTCAAAAAGGATGAAAAAGAACCATGAAGATATAATAAAATTGATTTTTATTCACTATTGTTAAGTGTGAAGCTGTATTTTGTGAGAAACGGAATTAGTTGAATGAGTTGAATTGAAGAACTGAAACAGTCCTATTTGTGAACAAATTACTCATACTGATTTTGTGAACTGGATTCATTGAAAAGGCTGACTCAAAAGAATGATTCATTCATCGGAAATGATTACTTTTCTCCCTCATTAAGAAGGAAGATTAATATCTAATAATAATTGTTCCTCACAAAGCTGGAATATAGCAAATATATAGCGCATGGACTACTTTTATGATACATTGCAACTCCATAGAAAAAAAAAGACTGGTGTATTCTTCAGAATTTCTATTTTCATGTTTCGCGAAGACAGCAAGAGTCATACTGGTTAGGAATGAAACTGTGAAACAAAAGTGGCAGGATTTAGGAAGAACTATTACATTCACTTTAGCTTTTGTTCATGAAGAATGCCTTGATAAAACGAGAGTTTAGAAGAAGTGAGAAAAAGGTGGTGACGCAAACTTGCTTTGGCCTCATTAGTTCGTCTTTCACCATGGTGACGAGGCAGTAATTATGGGATGGGGGTGCTATGCTTTGTAGCTTGTGTGTGTCTGGAGATTTTAAAGAAGCTGGTGGAATCACAAAAGAATGGTGACTACCCGAGAGAACAGAGTAGGTGGAAAAATTGATTATAAGTGATCTTTTATGATCAACAAGAAGCTTGTCAGTTGTAGATGAATGTCTGTCTCTGACTCCATGATATCAGTATCTCTCTCTCTCTCTCTCTCTCTCTTGCTGTGCTTGAAATGGCATACTATCATACTAAAATATGAATGGAAATCTGTATGTGGTCATTTCCAGATGATATAATGACACTTGCTATAGTCACTTGGAGTACCAGAGCTATCAAGCAGCTGTGCCATTTCCTAAAATGCAATGCATTTATCCTTAAATTTCTGGGTTAGCTTTAATAAAATGGCTGAGATACAGAAATACATTGTTGAAATACATATTCTACTATAATTCAAACCATTCATGGTTTGATTCTGCCATTTACTGCTATTACATGCCGTTGTCTCTTTTCCCGAACACTCTTACAGTCTTTGTTTATGGCAGACCAGGGGTCTAAAATGTTAAGGAATATATTATATAAATGCAAAAGATATTTTTGGGTCATTGACAAATAAAGCTTCAAAAAACTGATAACTGTAATGCATATTTTTGAGTCACAAACAAGTTTCAGATGTTAAATAATATTTCAAAGGGTTTAGATCTGTTTTTTGACTGTTTTTATGTCAGGCGGTATACTGAAGTTGTACCACCTGACATGGAAAGTGTACCAACCTACCCATTCATGAAATGAGCAGTTTCTCCCAGTATTTGAGAGAGATCTAAAAACCTTTTCACTCTGTCACAAGCATCGGTTGTATGATGTATGTATGTATCCTCTGTATGATGTATAATCATGTTTACTGTTAATAACTTGTAAATTCATAATAAAAGAGCCATGTTTGCAGTTGTGCCACCCTGACATTTGAGAATATACGAATCGAAACAGCTTTAAAACTACTGCTAGTAAAAAAAAAAAATGTTTATATGAACACTGTCATTTAGTTTTTAATTTTTTATTATTAAGATTTTAATTAGTTTTCTTATTCTGTTCATTTGTTCAGAGAGTTGCACCACCTGACATTTTGAGGGTTTAAGATAACAAAACAAAATAATATGTATTATTTAAATGTACTAAAAAATTAAACTAAAGGTTGGTAACACTTTACAATAAGGTTCATTAGTTAACATTAGTTAACATGAACTAATAATGATACAGCATTTATTGATCTTTATTAATGTTAATTTCAACATTTACTAACATATTATTAAAATCTTGTTAACATTAGTTAACTAACATGAAAAACTAATGTTTAACTAATGAACCTTATTGTTACCAATAGGTTTTATAGAATGAAGTGATATATGGCATTAAAGGAAATATTCATGTCATTGACCCATTTACATGAATGAACACCAATATATGTGACAAATATATAATATTACAAATATTTATAATTTTACAAGTAAAATATTTATCTGATGTTTTTCAACCCACCATTAAAAGTCCGGTTAAACCTGAGAAACAAAACTGGGCCTGTCAATAGAATAAAATTATTGTCATGAATTTGGTCTTAATAAAGCAGTATGAAACGGTAACAATGAAAATTATATAAATCACAGATTAATTTTATTTATTATTATCGGTAGTAGTAGTATTTTATAATTACAAAATGTTTCCTCTGAATTATTCTGCAAAATCTATTTAAAAAAGCCCTGTTCTAGACTGTCGCAGTAACCACTTTTGAAACACAAGGATATGTTGAATGGCATGCAAACCTTTTTATCCATGTAAAGTAAGTATCTCAAAGTCAAGAGTGTCATGTATCTATTTTTGTTGAGAGGGGCTTACAGTCCTGATTCACTTCATTCCAAAGGAAAGTGCTTGAATGGACATAACACATCTGCTGTATTGAATGGAATAACATTTCTCTTGTATCCGCTAGCACTAGCCAAACAATTCAGAACAGCGTTTCACACAACCCAATTGTTGGTACTGACACTCCTTTCTGTCAAGCTAAACTTCACTACATTCAATCAAATACATAGTCTATTACATGTATAAGCCATTATTGTTTTATTATAAAACAGCTACCATGACCCTGCAACAACCTTAAATGGTTACTGACTATATAACACTGTCAAGTATGCAGTATTTTATCCCATACACAATCATGCTTTTTTCTCTCTTCACATGTGCATGTTTTAGAAGATTACAACTGAATAAGGAGAAAAGACACAAGGGGAACAAAGGCTGCAGATACAGTATCTCATCATCTAGTGTGTGTGTGTGTGTGAGTGTGTGTCCTCTCATGTCTTAATAATTCAAAATAGGGTAATCAGGCTTTAGAACGGCTTGCTTTGTTCCTCTAATTCCATAGCAACCACATGCCAGAACGTTACGCAGGGCAGAGAGAAAGTCTGATAAATTAACTATAGAGAACTGTGAAGCGCTCTCACACATGCAACCTCTCGAGAATGTGTGAAAGGATCGTGCTTCATTTCAATTCATTCTTCAAGCTCAAAATAAGATTAGTGTTTTATTTCTTTGTGCATATGAATGTGTTTGGAATTGCATAAGCGAGTGAGTGAGTGTGTTTACCAAAAAAAAAAAAAAAATGTTTAAAAAAATCACATTTTACACCAAAATATACCCAAAGCATCGCCACTTGAACAAAGAATGAATCCGCATTGTGCAATCTCGTGAACTCTCGTGCAGCCGTGTTTGTGAGCGTCAGCTTAATTGGCTGTGATCTCTTCTGCCTAAAAACCGATTGGCTTTGATAAGATCAAGTTCTTATCTGCATACGGCACGCAATCGCTCTAAAACCGTGACTCGTACTGTACGCGGTCAGAATGTTGGTGTCATGAAGTCTGCACGAGGGACAAAATGATTTCTCTTCAGTCACTCTCTTTTGTCTGACTTCAAGCGTTTCCGTGCATGAGTGAGAAATGAAGAGGCCTTCATGTTAAAGACAGGTTTAATTAAGAAAAGGAAGGACAAAGACATGAAAACTCCTCCTGCGATGAATGCCTGGAACTCAATCTTCTGCGACTTAACAGAATGAATAGGATAAATTAATGTTATTAACTTTATTCATTATTCATGCACAAGGGGGGCAGATTATGAGCTAATATTGTCTGAGTGAAACAGTAAAAACAAAGAACCAATACAGCTAATAAAACTAATAGATCTTCAGACACTATGTGTAGGAGACTCGTGCAGCTCCTTCACAATCATGATGCCAAAAAATGGAACTAAGTTTGCAAGGAAGTATATGGGTCATGATATGAAATGGCTGCCGTTTCCATTTTGAAAGGAGAAATTAAAAGTAAATTTCTGTAAACTGCGAAATTATGCATTTATAAGGACAGTTCAATAAAAATTTGAAATTTTGTCATTTACTCATTCTCTAAAAAAAATACTTTATAAGCTTTTGTTTCGGCTTTTATTCATATATAAATCAAGGCCGTAACCATATGAGGTTGAACAATGGGAGGGACCAGGATTTTTTTCCTTGTGGGCGGAGGAGTTATCAGGTTTTTAAAAGATTAACAGGGATTTAAGGGAATAACAAAAAAGAAATAAGAATGGTAAAAGTCCAGTTCTATTGTAGTTATTACATAATCAATTTAAAATAAATATTCACTCTTATTTGTATCTCTAACATGTCAAAAGGCAAATCGTTTCTTGTCTTGTCACATTCAGTTATGTATTACATCAATCTTATCATATTAAACAAATAAAAATGTTTAGTAGTTTGCATCACTCGCTGAATATTTCAATCATTAAACATGCGTAAATGTTTAGCCACATACTCGTACTCTTTCACTGCTAAAACGAAATTGTTGCATTGGAATTCCCACTCGTCTTCTGTGAACAGTATGTGTGTATAGTCTATCTTAATTTATTGTAGGTTTTCTGTTTTATCTTAGTGTGTGGGAATACTGCTATTTTACCACTGTGCCCACTAAATGCTATTTCCCCACTGCGGGACAAATAAAGGCTTAACTAACTAAATAAGCCCCGCCTTCTTTGATTTGATTGGTCAGTTAACTCATTCTGACAGCCATGAGCGCTGTTAGACCGCAGAGGCAGACCAGCCTAAAAATGTAACTTTTTAAAACTTTTTTTGTTGTCTTGGACTTGTCCCCCTCAACAGCCATGTTTACAAGTACCCTTTTTTGTCATTCCGATTGAAAGATTCGCTGGACTGTTAATATATATATATATCTCTAAATTTTTTAGTCATTTAGCAGACACTTTTATCCAAAGCGACTTACAAGTGAGGCAATTAGGGGTTCGGTGCCTTGCTCAAGAGAGAGTGGAGAGAGTGCTGTTTATTCACAATCCCCACTTTCAATTCCTGCCGGCATGGGAATCGAACCAGCAACCTTCAAGTTAAAAGCCCGACTCCCTCACCATTAGGCCACAACTATATGAGACGTCATCTAATCCGATATGGTTTTACATGCTTTCAATCGACTGTGACATGCGCACATTAGCTTATGTCAACATGGAGTTCCATTATTTCTTATGCACGTTATTTTTATGTAAAGTGTTGCTCTTAATCAAGCAACAGTGTGAATTTGTAGCATATTACTGCTGGAAGATGTGAGGAAAATGACCTTTTTGGTGGCTGTGCATCTCAACACTACCACTCCCTCCTCCGAAAAGCAGAAGCATGTGGATGAAGGTCTGTAGTAATGATACTGTGAGTTCCTTCAGTGTATTTAATAAATGTGTTGTTTCAGTTCCTTCTGACGACCCCCGACCTCTTGACGTGATTACGTAGACTCAAAGTATTAAGGTATAGCGTATTTAGATGGCAGAATTTTTATTCTGTTCGATTTATAGAAAGGTTTATCCCACCTCTCTCAAACAGATTACAATTTCATTTGGTTTGGGCATTTGTATTCCGATTGAGGTGTTAATATGGAGCATTTTCATTCGGATTGAACTTTTAAACCGATTACAATACTTTTCACTGTTGTATGAACTAACCCAAATGGTTAGGTCTCCAAAAAGGTAATGGAGTTTCTAGTTTCACAATGTAATACAAGCTTATTTAATTCTGATGCTTTCCAAATTTATATCTACTTTCCCAATATGGCTCCCTAAGATCATTTGATACAAATATTAAAAGATAAAGTGATAAAAAGAAGAGACCTGCTTGTCCTTGAAGTGTTCCCTTCAAAAAGAATGCTAGTGTCAGTGCGTTTTAATCAAAATTTGCATACTTGCATATCAAGGTGATTTCTTTCTCATGAAGAAGAAAAACAACATTAAAAATAAAATAACAGTACTGGATTTTTGTCGATGCATTTAGACGATGCTAGCATATAGTATAAGGTTGCTGGCATCACTTATTTTTTTACACACTTGACGGACACAAATGGCACTTGTTCTGTAGAATATGTCATTTGGTAGGAAAAATTTGCTCATACCGTATGCGTATGTCAGAGAGATAAAACGGATTTTGACATATGACAAAAAGATCGCTTTCATCTATGGTCCAGAGTATGTCTCATGACCACATAAAAGACATCACGTACCGACACACTCTCTGTGAGAACTAATCCTATTTTCAGCACATGAATCCATGTGTGCTGAGACATGAAGGGCACAGGATCGGTCCTCTTCAGCTGTTAGTGCTGCCCATGTGATCAGACAGAGCGTTGCCAAGGGGCGCCACCAACAATCATGCAGATCAGAGCAGTCAGAAAGAATGAGACTGACAGAAGGACTGGTATACTGTGGTTAGTTAGGACACTCAACTGACGCCAAGTTTATGGTCAAGACACTAGAGGATTTGATGGAGCAAGAGAAGAGAAGCCTTTCCGTGGCTCGAGCAGAACTCTACAACATCCCTTCTTTACCACAGAAATGCTCAAAATGTTCATTAGTAACTGGAAAATGTAAAAGAATGTTTAGTTCCATTAATGGTTCTCACATATTACGCCACAATACTAGTGCTGCCAAAAGCATCGAATCAGTGCCGAATCGGTGGTTTGGTTCGCATATAAAACTGTCAAAATCACGTGAAATATTGAAATTTCGAAACACTTAACAAAGCCTCTTTAACTGAAATCACGTGACTTTGGCGCTGATTCGAAACAAAAGATTCGTAAAGCTTCATTTTTTGGGTGCACAAATGTATTTTCGTCACTTTATAATATTAAGGTTGAACCACTGTACTCACATGAACTGTTTTAAATATGTTTTAGTATCTTTCTGGGCATCTGAAAGTGTCTTGGTGTAAATAAAGGCCTCACTGAGCCATCGGATTTCATCAAAAATATCTTAATTTGAGTTCTGAAGATGAATGAAGGTCTTACGGCTGTAGAACGACATGAGGGTGCAAAAATTAATTACATTTTTGGGTGAACTATCCCTTTCAGGAACCAGAGACATTAACTTTTTAAACCCGATCCCTACAGGTGACTGAGTTGTGATGTAAAATGAAACGTGATTCTGTGTTAACAGCCCTCTAAACAAGGACAAAAAATGTACTAAATTAATAACATATTTGCAGTTTACATGTTGCATGCAAAATAAATAAAGCCAGAATACTCTACACAGCTATTTCAAAGGCTGTCAATAGATAACATGCAGTGCAGTTACAACATCTACCAGCAGGGGCTAACAGGCTATGCAAGCCAGACAAACCTGGACGATTGGTAAGAGACGTTTAAAAAAGGAAAAAGAGGGCAAAGGAACAGCAAGCGGCGGAGATGAAGACAATTAGCCTGATGTCTCTCTAACTAGCTTAATGATGCAGCTCTGCAACACGCAACTGGAGCAGATGTGCCTCAAATTGCAACTCTGCAGCAGGCGGTGTGTGAATGTGCACATGTGCAAGTGTTGGCATGTGTTACCTTTGGACCCCAACTGAGGTTGTTTCAGATTGATGTTTGAAAGTAGAGTCCAAATTGGCTGACTTTGCCAAACTAGAGGATTCAGAGTGTAATCCTCAAGGACTGATCAAATTAACCCATCAAAGTCTCATCTGATAAGAAGCTGGACTGTGTGTGTCTGGTTAGTGTCCGTTCTGTCCGAGGTGACACAAAGTGATAGTGCAGAGCGGTAGCGTTCCTACGGGACTTTAAATCCTGTTCATGGTCTTGTAGCAGAACTGAGCTCTTACTCGCTCTCTCTTATACACACACACACAAACTTGAAGAATAAAATCAAGTCCACAACCTTCAAACAAAAACATACTCGCAAAACTCATGTAATACTATTGCAACAGAAGTCAAATATTCAGAAAACTTTCCCCAGAAGCGTATGCACATTTGACTACCCACGCACCCACCACACGCTGAGGCTTGTGTTTTCTTCTGGAGTATTTGTCCTTTTATTCATGGAGAGCTGCAGTGTTGCAGTGTTTCTTGATGCTCTTCTCACCTCTATTTTTTTTACAGCACTGGGAGAAACACCCAGAGCGGAACAACTTGATACACTGAAGCAGACACAACCTCACCAAGTTAATCTTCTCCCATCTACCGTGTTCTTATCTGAGAAAACATAGGAGGCTCAACACATCTCAGAGGAGTTTTATCTTAGAGGATGTATACAGAAAGACAAGGATGTGATAATAACAATGGAAGTTTGCTTTGTAATAGATCCTGCCATGTGATTGTTAACTCAGATACACTGATGTAACCAAACATTCAAGTAGGACCTTAAAATTCAGTCACTGAAAACTAAAACATTGATCTACCACACTCTTGTTTACCAAACATATTGGATTATTTTTCGACCCAAGTCCTGGGTTGAGCCTTTTGGGTAATTTTTTGGGCTATTTTTCCAGTGTTTGGGTGGTTTTTGTGTTACCCAGCTCCTGGGTCAGCCGTAACAACCCAGTGTTTGAGTAGTTTTTGTGTTACCACTATCTTGAGTCAGATGTAGCAACCCAGTGTTTGGGTAGTTTTTGTGTTACCCAACCCCTGGGTCAGATGTAACAACCCAGTGTTTGGGTAGTTGTTGTGTTACCCAACTCCTGGGTCAGATGTAGCAACCCAGTGTTTGGGTAGTTGTTGTGTTACCCAGCTCCTGGGTCAGCCGTAACAACCCAGTGTTTGGGTAGTTTTTGTGTTACCCAACTCCTGGGTCAGCCGTAACAACCCAGTGTTTGGGTAGTTGTTGTGTTACCCAACTCCTGGGTCAGATGTAACAACCCAGTGTTTGGGTAGTTTTTGTTTTACCACTATCTTGGGTCAGACGTAACAACTCAGTGTTTGGGTGGTTTTTGTGTTACCCAGCTCCTGGGTCAGCCGTAACAACCCAGTGTTTGAGTAGTTTTTGTGTTACCACTATCTTGAGTCAGATGTAGCAACCCAGTGTTTGGGTAGTTGTTGTGTTACCCAACTCCTGGGTCAGATGTAGCAACCCAGTGTTTGGGTAGTTGTTGTGTTACCCAGCTCCTGGGTCAGATGTAACAACCCAGTGTTTGGGTAGTTGTTGTGTTACCCAGCTCCTGGGTTAGATGTAACAACCCAGTGTTTGGGTAGTTGTTGTGTTACCCAACTCCTGGGTCAGATGTAGCAACCCAGTGTTTGGGTAGTTGTTGTGTTACCCAACTCCTGGGTCAGATGTAGCAACCCAGTGTTTGGGTAGTTGTTGTGTTACCCAGCTCCTGGGTCAGATGTAACAACCCAGTGTTTGGGTAGTTGTTGTGTTACCCAACTCCTGGGTCAGATGTAGCAACCCAGTGTTTGGGTAGTTGTTGTGTTACCCAGATCCTGGGTCAGATGTAACAACCCAGTGTTTGGGTAGTTGTTGTGTTACCCAACTCCTGGGTCAGATGTAGCAACCCAGTGTTTGGGTAGTTGTTGTGTTACCCAGCTCCTGGGTCAGCCGTAACAACCCAGTGTTTGGGTAGTTTTTGTGTTACCCAACTCCTGGGTCAGCCGTAACAACCCAGTGTTTGGGTAGTTTTTGTGTTACCCAACTCCTGGGTCAGCCGTAACAACCCAGTGTTTGGGTAGTTGTTGTGTTACCCAACTCCTGGGTCAGATGTAACAACCCAGTGTTTGGGTAGTTTTTGTTTTACCACTATCTTGGGTCAGACGTAACAACTCAGTGTTTGGGTGGTTTTTGTGTTACCCAACTCCTGGGTCAGAGATAACAACCCAGTGTTTGGGTAGTTTTTGTTTTACCACTATCTTGGGTCAGACGTAACAACCCAGTGTTTGGGTAGTTTTTGTTTTACCACTATCTTGGGTCAGACGTAACAACCCAGTGTTTGGGTAGTTGTTGTGTTACCCAGATCCTGGGTCAGATGTAACAACTCAGTGTTTGGGTAGTTTTTGTGTTACCCAACTCCTGGGTCAGATGTAACAACCCAGTGTTTGGGTAGTTTTTGTGTTACCCAACTCCTGGGTCAGAGATAACAACCCAGTGTTTGGGTAGTTTTTGTTTTACCACTATCTTGGGTCAGACGTAACAAACCAGTGTTTGGGTAGTTTTTGTGTAACCCAACTCCTGGGTCAGAAGTAGCAACCCAGTGTTGGGTAGTTTTTCTGTTACCCCTATCTTGGGTCAGCCATAACAACCCAGGGGTTGAGTTATTTATCGTGGGGTTTTTGAGCCCTATTCAGGAGAGATCAGTGCAGCTCCGACAAACTGGTGCATGTCTTCAGTAAAATACAGATTTATTTTATCTGTAAATTCATTATTGTTCCATATATATTGTTTAACTTTACACAAAGCAGCATACAGGGGCGCGATGTGAGTCACCTAAACGATTGTCGCGTCTGCCTTTTTGCGTGATGGAAACTCCCGGTGCCTTGCATGAAATTTCATGATTTTATTCAAAAAGATACAGAATATAAACACTTAGGGTGTTAAAATATGTTCTCAGAAGTGCACACTTATTATTTATGGACAGGTTATGGAGTCGGTAACAGCATATTTTGGCTACGAGTGAAACGTAGGCGGCGGTCTGAAGTTGTCAGTTCCCTGTCGAACACGAGTCATTTCCGGCCATCTGTTCATAATATAAAGTGATCGAGTCTCTTCAGAAAATTTGGACTAAACCACTCAATTCATAAGGATTAGTTTTATGATCCCTTTATAAGCTTTTTTGAAGTTTCAATTGCGTAGCTGTTAATGGAGGGACAGAAATTGATCCGATTTCATTAAAAATATCTTCATTTGTGTTCTGAAGATGAATGAAAATTACGTGTTTGGAACGGCATGAGGCTGAGTACTTTATTTTTGGGTGAACAATATTGTTGTTAGTTGAGGCCAATTATTGTATTGCATTTGAGCCACTTCTAAATTGACTGAAAAGTCATTAAAAATGTTTGCAAAAATGTTCTTTAAATGCATTATTTTTCAATGGAACTGCATTTCTTTTATCCAAATATTTTTCCTTGAAAGCATTTGGAACCATTAATGGACCAAAACCATTAATTGGAAGTGGAATAGTTGAATTTTTATAATTCTTGTCACTATTTACTGCTGGGGACTGATGAGACATCCCTCACTACTTTTGCTGACTGATTCTGTCCACATATTTTTATTAAATTTTGCTTTGATAAACTAAATGTTATATTAGGGGTATTTGAATGCATACCTCATTTTCAAAGCAAAAAAGAAAACACTAACCACATTTATACCTTTTAGTTGCTCATTTGTGCATTTATCCACTGACCTACAAAATAATTTCTCCCTCAAAATCACTGTGTAATAGAAGTTTTATGTTGAAAAATACTGTAACTCACAATTAAAATAGTTGTTTAAATGATTTCTGGACATTTCCAATCATACCGTTAGCTTGGTTTTACTCTAAAATGTATTTATCAAAAACTCACTATTTGTGAATACCATAATTAGTATTCTATATATACACTGTGTATATATATATATGATGGGACTTGTTATGGACCATGTTGGACCATGTTATCATCACTATAACATAGTACCGGAAAAGTATATATATGGGATGGCAACAAGACTGGGTTCCATAATTTCTTGGAGAGGAAGAGAAAAACGGGGAGCAGCGAGCGAATGAATGTGTTGATTATGGCAGTATATAATGGTAATTATAGTCACACTTCAGTGCTGGATTGGATCCACAGGCTTGAGACTCAAATGAGATAACTAGGAGAGTCAAGGGCTTAGAGATCACAGCTGAGAGCTAGCGGAGCACATTAGCAGGCAAATGTACAGGAACTAACAAACTGACATGTTCACAATCTGTAACCATGAGACACAGTTCCTGTGCAAGGATTAGAAAAAGAAAAGAGAAAGATACACTTAAAGATAATGAGAGAGTGTATTATGAAAAGAAACCTAAATACAGTAGTTGTTTTCTTGAGTACATCCACTATATTTTAAATGAGAACAAAAGACTCAAAAATAGTAGGAAACAGTGAGGGAGCTTGCCTTGTTGTTTATTTGCACATGCTGTCTACGTTCGATTTATAAAAAGTATCAGGTAATGCCATACTTAAATTATTATTAAATTAGTGCTGGAAGCAATGGAGCAATTTACCAGATTCCTGGTACAACCATCGTCAAATTATAAATAATTCTAGCAGAAAATCACTGTATAAATGGCAACAATGCTTCTGGTATAATGGGATGGCATTTTGATGCCTGTATATTTTAAAAATTATAATCAGTGTAGCACACGTGACGCTGAAATAATGCAATAAACATCAACTAAATAACATTAAATGTCACAGAACACCTTAATGCACATAACTGATGAAAAACTAAGACAAAAAAAAGACATATTCATGCAAAGATATGTTTAATTTTAATAAATAATTTACTGTAGAAGTACTTATATGTTCCTGTTGAGGACTATACAGATGTAAATTGTAAATTATATGGTAATTCATACTTTTCACTTGCAAAACCCTTAAATTTTACTGTATTATTGTAAAATTACAAACAATGCCATGTGAAATCATTTCAAATTCACTGTATACAGTGGGGTAACTTATAGCTAACAAAATAAAACTTTTTTAAGTCAACATTTTAGAATATTTTTCAGTAAAACATTATAGTGTAGGTAATGGATGATGATCCAGTCAGTATATTTTACTGTAACCATATAGAATGACTGAATGAAGGCACTTAAATCGACTCTTTACAATGCAGAAACTTCACTTGACTCCATCTAGATATATATATATATGGGTGTTAGAATGTTCATCCCTTGATGATTTACTGCAGCCATTATAACTGCATACAAACATCTCTTTTAAATAAAATTCTCACTCCACAGGCAGTAATAGCACAAAGTTAATTGCACAAGGCAAATAGCGCTGAGTTTTGTGAATAAAGCGCATTTATCTATAATAAGCCCCCATTTCCACAGAACATGCATGTTTGAATGAAATGAATGACAATTAAATGGCGCTATTCTTGCACATTTAGCTGTTGATTACACTGTGTTAGGGTTGGGTCGTGAATAAAACGCAGGAGTTTGCGCTAAAATACAGCATGCCGAAACTCTTTAGTGAACCAACCCCAGTGTGTTCAAATGTAATGGAACTCCCTCCATACGCAATGTGTTATTCGGGAAGGAATGCAAGGGTGTTGGAGGCACACTAACAAGCAGTTCATCTAATGAGGGTTTCTGAGACGACGACCCACTGCAGAGAACATTAAGAGAGATATGAGCAATATGAGCACACCAGCTAAATTGAGGAAACAGTGGTGAAATCCAGACCCGGAATGATGTAACAGAGCCTTTAGAGAGTTACAATGTTCTGACAGGAGTTTCATTATAGATTTTATTCTGAGGATTTATCCTCCTGTCTCACAACAATGATAGGGTGATACACATCACTTATGATAGGTGACCAGAGGGTAAGAAGCCGTCTCGCTTTTTGACAGCTTACGCTGTACTCCAACTGGAGGCTAACTGAAACTCGTTGAAGCCTCTTAAACTGTCTACCGTAAGTAGACCGCAACTCCCTGTTGCAAAGAACGTCTAAATCACGGCACAAAAGCAATCAAATTTAAAGGGTTGCACTCCTCGTTTAAAGTCAGAAATAGCCGTCTTTGCCCTTGTTCGAGCTTGCTCACATCTACAGCGCTTTCAAACAGAATGAAATGACCTCCACCATAAGAACTGCCTCCAAGAACTTCTGTTCAAAGTTTCAACATCAAAAAGAGCTCCAAAACTGGCTGAAGTGTGTGTGATTGGAAGAAGAAGCGCAGTCCATGTCAAATATTGCGTTTATAATTTAGATGTTTCTCCTGTGTCTTCCAGCTAGCGTGGAAAGTGTTCAAAGTTTTATGCGGGTTTGAGAAGAGCGACTTTGTAAGTGTGAATATACAACAAGGGCTCACTGGAAAAATGTGGCATTTCTGCAAAATTATATTATGTTGCTTATTACATTTTCCACCACACATTTTTACAAGCAAAATGTCCAGTGAGTGGTGCTAAAAGTGAGTTCAGTTCTATACGAATCAGGTGAACGTGAATGTGGAAATGTGCATCGTGGCAGTTCTCAAATGAAACCTAACCGATAGTGTTAACAAAAAGCAATATGATTAAAATGTATATGATGAACAATGTAATTTTAGCTTGTTTCTACACGTCTTTGAGCTCTTTTATTGTGACAGGTGAGGTGCTGAGCAAGTTTACTATGCCAGAAAAGTCATACATACAGTTTGCAGCTGATTATGCAATGTAAACATCATAAAGAATTTTTTTTTTTATTGTTTTAAATATCATGCGCTATAGTAGGTTTTGAAGTCCAGGGCTTGACATTAAATTTTTTGCTAAACAGCCACTGTGGCTAGTGGTTTTCCAAAGTTACTAGGTGCTCAGCATTTTCACTCGTCACAATTTTCACATTGATACCAAGGGGAAAAACTGCAGTATGAGATAATATTAAAAATATCTATAATTTGGCAGCAGGTATATTAGGCTGCTGTCACTTTAAGAGCTGACGCACGGATCCATTATACTGTTACACATGCGTTTTCTTTCTCAACTGTTTACGTTCATTTAAAACATAACTATGTTTACGTGAATACTTGACAAGACCACGATTTTGACATTATTGTTTGTGTATTCGACTGTTTAAGCGCCACAATCAGCGAAAAAGAACTCAATTTAGCACTGAGAGGTGGCTTTATTTGGCGCACTTTGGGTGTGAGCTCAAAATCTGCAGGAATGAGTAAAATTATGTCCAATGCGTGCAATCCCACGCCAAAATTCAAGCCCTGTAACACCAACAATATTCATCCGGAACAAATGAAACGAGTGAGTGAGGAGAGGAGGGTTTGTGTCACTCGCTGTTGGAGAGATGAGAGACAGAAAAAGCAGCTGGTATCGTGTGTCTATTCTGTGGAAAATTAGTATTGTTAGCATTTCAGATTTCAATATCGACGTGGATTGAGAAATCAATATTATTGACAACACTACATTGCATTTAGTTTATTATTTCAGGCAACTTTTTAAAAGACTAAAATTAAATGTATTAAAATTCAACAAGCCAAAATGGCAGCAGGAGTGAATGTGTTACACGCCACTGCTAAAATCCACCCGCATTTGGCGAGTTGGCAGATGTTAAAGTCAAGCCCTGGTCAAAACATAAAGTATCGTGAAAGAAAAGTTTTTATTAATTGATAATCTGCCCTGTAATCATAATGTGACAAGGAATAAAAGTTGTTGGTGCACTACTGCCTGCATTTAAGCTGGAAACTACAGTGAATTGTATTAGTTTTTGGTGTTTTGCAATAGGTTGAGGCAGATTCTTCTAATGAGTTAGCTATTTTCGCTAATGCTACATAGTAAAGCTAAAGCTAACTCAAACAGCTTGCCAATTTTCTTTAAAAGCCTGCTGTGTCGTCGCTTGTTTATTCAAGAGGATTATGTGCAATTTTGGGATGAAATTATATTTATTCATCTGTGTGTGACCGTTTGTGTGATTGTGCTTGTCAGACATTGTGCTCATATAAGTGTATGTTTGGAGCGCGGTGCCCATTAGTTAGATGCAAAGGCCTGGTTATTAGCGCTCATCCCATGATGATTTCAGTCTCCTGCAGCTTTATTCCCCTTCACTGGCTAAATAAATGCTAAAGCTAAAATCTCTCAATAACACTAGCACAGTCGTAGCAGTGTCTGCTCACAGGCAACTGTGTTCAATTAGCCTCTCGCAAGGGTTTCTCTTATGGAAGCTAATGACATGCAAAGCTGCTCTCTTAAAAAGTTTTCCCCTGATTAGGGAATGCACAGCAAATGCTTCTTTAATTAGTTTTTGTGGCAGCAATCAATGCTCTCTCCAGTGGTCGAGAAGCTAATGCAAGAGTGCTTGTCTGAGGTTAGCGTTCCCTGATGCATATTTTCAATTGTTTTTATAACTCTGCTCGCATGTAGCGTGAGGGGTTACGCAGTCATACACACACAGATCAGCACACACTGCTTTCTCACAATCTTATTTGTTCTCTGAAAAGGTTAGCGTCTTCCGCTAGAACCAATTACTCGCGAACGCTGCTGTTAACAGAGGCAATCATTAAAACATAACCTTCTGCATTCCAACATGTTTATACATTACAGGCTGTTTTCAAATGATGGATCTAAACGTACTGCGGTTTATTTTTATTTTTTTTTTAAAGATTGTGGAGAAAATTGTTTCAGAAATAACACTGAATCCAGGCAGTATACCCTCTTTTGGGAGCTCAATATTTACAATCTTCTGAAAGGAACTGAGATGAAAGCTGGCATTGGCCAAGCTTTCCTCAGGCCAGCATAGCAAATGTGCAAGGATCTGAATGCCTCCGGAGCACATGCGCTTTCAGGACAGCAGTTTGCGTGACAAAGGTCAAACCCATCTCATTAGAATAACAGTTTGCGCTGTGGGGCAGGACAGGAACTTTCTAAATGCTTTTTTTTTAAATAATGAGATACATGCAGGCCCATTGGAGATACTTTTATCTTTAACTCCGCTGATTAGAGAACCGGCACGCCGACCAGGGTTTGGCAACACAAGGCGAGAGTGCCCATGGTCACAGTGACCTGGGAAAGGGGCACACAAGACTAGCAGAACTGTTAGGACACAATACGTTTTCTAATAGATATTACGTTTATTGACAAAGGACACTGTGATTTCATGTAATGAATTAGGCTGGAAAGCGATATCTGTAGTTAAAATTTGGCAAGAAATGGAAGTTGTGATTGTCACATATTCCGAGGAAAATGGCTTCCTGAGCAAAAAATAATGTAGGGTAGGACTAGACTTTGTCCATTGGCAATTGATTATATTGTTAAACGTGTTTGCTAATTGTCATATTTGAATTGAATAAGAAGTCATCTTGTTGTGTGAGGTTTGGTACACTGTCGTTCTTATCATTTTGATTAGAATATTAGTTTTGATGATGGTTTATCTCTTGATAATGTTGATTCATTTAAGCATCTTGGACTTTGGATTGACCCTGAACTTACTTTTAAGCCCCATATTGATTATATTGTTAATAGATCGTGTTGTTTGTGTTTACTTTATCACTCAATTAATTATTTTACATTTCAAATTAGGAAAATAATTGTTTCTCAGTTAACCCTTGTGCATTGTTCAAATTCACTACCCTTTCGTTATGTTCGTGGCTGAAAACAGCCACTACTTTTAACTGCTTTAAAAATGTATCAGATCAATTTTTTTTCAAATTTTTTTGCTTAAATCTATTAATCAACCTCAGTCCTGATCAAAACTACTAATTTTTTTTTTTTAAAAATTCAGGATTTTAACTCTTTAATTGCCAAATTCATAAATGATGTCACTGATTTGGGGAAAAAAACACACACAAAAGGACTTGTTTTCAATATAAAATGTGATTGTGGATTGGATTTTTTTTTGCCTTTTATCACAGTCTTGGATTAGAAACAACATTGGCTTTGATGCATTGTTAGTTTTTGTGCAGCATCAGATTTTAACTTTTTCTCCCTCATTTACTGTTTACATTTAGTGAATTTGCCCACAGAGTACTGTTGAGTTTTTGAAAATTTTCAAAGCATTTTCCCAAAATATGTGTCAAAATAAGATTTGTCACCAAAAATCATTCCATTTGCTGAAACACGGAGAAAGTTATGGCCAAATTAAGACTCAAAAATTCCCCATAGTGGATGAAAACATCCCGAACAGCACATAAGGGTTAATATTACCTCTTATATAAAATGTGATTTTATATAATATGCTGATAATGCTGATATTGTCAAAAATCAAAATACCTTTGACATTTATCTCAAACCTCTAAATGTTGTTTATAATTCTTTGTTCAGATTTGTGTTAAGGTGTCCATAAGGTACTCATCATTTTCATATGTATGAATTGATTAACTGGTTGCATCTTAAGTCTAGAAGGCAATTTTATTGGATTCTGTTTATTTTTAAAAAGTTTATTTTGTGTGTCCATTTATTTGAAACCGATTTTTTGATTCCGAACTTATCTTATTCACTTAGACATATGCAATATCCTTTTTCTTTGTTCCTACAATTTTCAGCGACGTCGGATGTAGGTCATTTTGGTATATAAGCTCCTGACTGGAATAATTCTTTAAGATCTATTACCTCCTTTAATCACTTTAAGATTGCTTTCTTATCTTAAAATGGCTTTTTTTTTAAGAGTGAGGATTTTTTTGTTATTAATTGGTCTCATGTTTATGTTATTGATGCATGATGTTGACCTTTTGTAAATCAGCTGTGGTTTGTGGGTGTGGGGGATAGGTGGAGGATTTCATTTTATTTGATTTGTATATTTGTAGTGTGCATATGTTTTGTGTGGTTGTTTTGTTTGTGTTGTAATATTTTGTTTATATGATTTTAGGACCCCATTGAAAGTGAGATGTTACATTTTAAGGGGCTATCCTTGCAATAAATTCAAATGTATGAATATAAACTATTAAATGCAAAGGTCCAAAAGTGCCTATAGTTGAAGAAACACCATATAAATATACAGTATGGCTGAAAGTATTATGCTATTCTGAATTCAGTTTTTATTACCAAGAGTGTTTGTCTTCTGTAAGTGGGTGCTTGCTTTGGAAGGGCAAGTGCTTTGGATGCATGCATCACAAAAACAGTTGAATGAATTTATTTGCAATATAATTATAGTATTATGAATACAATTAAGTGAAGGAATTAATTAAGATTTCTTAGAGGAACCCCCGAGTCGAAAAACACTCTGTAATTAGCTCTGTAATTTTTTACCAAGGCTGTGTAAGAATAGCTCTGACATTAAACGTACGTTTGTGAAATGGCATATTTACCTACCTCCTCAGGGGAAACTAGCCCCATCCAAATACAGCTTATGCGTGACAAACACTTCCACACCAGGGTCGTGTGCTTTAAGCACTTTAGATGCACAAACTCACCCACATGCTCACATAAGCATATATTGACATCCACTTAGTCACTCCAATAACTCATCAGGATATCAAGCAAATGAGTCTGAAACTTTTCTCCCCACTGTGTGATTTTGTGTGTGCGGAGAGTCAGATGGTAGCCGAACGGACGTGATTCCTGGACTGCACCCAGATGGCTGCTGGGTCAGGGAGGATACTCTCCAGATGGTCAGGTAAGACAACACACACACGCTGCAAACTGCAAAAATATGAGGAACAAAGCAAGTAACAGTGGCTAATTTTCTGAAATTAGGACATTTTAGAAGTATCAAACATCAGGCAATTAGACAGAAGCGAGTTTGAGTAGCATATTGTGACGTTAATGCACAGACGCACCATTAAACCTATCATCCGTGTCTAGCCCCCGGCTCCTGTTGTGCTCTTCAGACATACTGTCTCCCAGCAGGAGATCCTCTGCAGTATTCTCCCCACAGCCAGATCTCCCATAATCACACTCCGAGCACTAACCCCCAACACTCCAGCAAATGGTGTTTCACATTACCACAAAACAATACATCCGCTTATGTAACGATTTAGCTTAGTGTCAAAATGGTGATTCCAACCTAGCAGTGACTACACTGTGTACGGACCTATTCTAGCTTTCTCTAAAATAGCTACACGCCTTCTAAGACAGCGTCGTAACACACATGGAGTCTCAGATGACCGATTTGGAGTGCTTCATGTACACTACCATTTAAAGTTTGGCGCCATCAAGATTTTTTTGTTTAGGACTTTCTCATAAGTGGACGAGGGAGAAACATTCCCGTTTACACCTGGTGTTTTAATCCGTCTCTTTTGTCCACTTTCAACTACTTCTTCCCTGATTTCTTTGAGGGGAGGGTCTTTGAGCGGATAAATGTATGGATTTTTTCAGATCTTTCGCTCTAATGGACACAATAAGCTCTTGCAATATACAAATGAACGAAAACGAGAAACGAGAAAATTGTGCTAGGTACATTTTTCGTCTTCAAACTTGGGTCTTCAGCTGATAAAGTTCCCGTCTGGCTAGCACGCTTCCCAAAATGTTACTAACGCATTAGGTCAGTAGGCGGAGAGTCGGTGGTCTTTTGTGGCTGTTCAAACATGTTCGACTGCATGAGCGTTTACGAAACGAAAGCAATCCGGTTGAAAGCGTTTTCAACTATCTCTGGAAGTGTTCGAAAGTGGTCAAGCACAAAATGTTTTACACCCCGTTTACACCTGTATTTAGAATTGTCCACTTGCGATCCGATTGACCAAAATGATCATCGTAATATCTTTATACGTTCAGTGATTAAATGTAAAAAATCCAAACATGGATCTCCACCATATTTTTTTATGATTGTGGGCACAGAATAAGTGCACTTAAGCAACCTCTGTGTAATGACACAAAATAAAAACATATCTTTTGATTATAATAATTGAGTCAGTCGTATCATCGCAGAAATAGAAACCATTGCAGTAGAATCACACAATCACTTGCATCATATTGCTGATTATGACAATGGATGTAAATATGAACATCCTTTTTGCCCTATTCTTGTTAAAATACCCAAGGCCACATAAAGAACATAGATAAACCATACACTATGTTGCCAAAAGTTTTGGGACGTCTGCCTTTACATGCACATGAACTTTAATAACATCCCATTCTTAATCCGTAGCATTTAATAAGAAGTTGGCCCACCTGTTGCAACTATAACAGCTTCAACTCATCTAGGACGGCTTTCTACAAGGTTTAGGAGTGTTTTTATAGGAATTTTTGTCCATTTTTCTAGAAGCACATTTGTGAGGTCAGGCACTGATTTTGGATGAGAAGGCCTGGCTCACTGTCCTCGCTCTAATTCATCCCAAAGGTGTTCTATCGGATTGAAGTCAGGACTCTGTGCAGGCCAGTCAAGTTCCTCCACACTAAACTCGCTCATCCATGTCTTTATGGACCTTGCTTTGTGCAGTGGTGCGCAGTCATGTTGGAACAGGAAGATTCTTCCCCAAACTGTCCCAAAAAGTTGAAATTGTCCAAAATGTCTTGGTATGCTGAAGCATTAAGAGTTCTTTTCACCGGAACTAAAGGGCCAAGCCCACCCCTGAAAAACAACCCCCCCTCCACCAAACTTTACACTTGGCACAACGCAGTCAGGCAAGTACCGTTCTCCTGGCAACCGCCAAACCCAGACTCGTCCATCATATTGCCAGACAGAGAAGCGTGATTCTTCACTCCAGAGAACACATCTCCACTGTCGGGGTGCTTTACACCACTGCATCCGACACTTTGCATTGCACTTGGTGATGTAAGGCTTGGATGCAGCTGCTTGGCCAAGGACATTCCATGAAGCTTGCTACGCACTGCTCTTTAGTCAATCTGAAGGCCACAAGAAGTATGGAGGTCTGTAGCTATTGACTCTGCAGAAAGTTGGACTTCTGCACACTGTGTGCCTCAGCATGCTCTGACCCCGCTCTGTGATTTTACGTGGCCTTCTATTTCGTGGCTGAGTTGCTGTTGTTCCCAATTGCTTCCACTGTGTTATAATACCCCTAACAGTTCACTGTGGAATATTTAGTAGTGAGGAAATTTCATGAACGGACTTATTGTACAGGTGGCAACCTATCACGGTAACACACTTGAATTCACAGAGCTCCTGAGAGCGACCCATTCTTTCACAAATGTTTGTAGAATCAGTCTGCATGCCAATGTGCTAAATTTTATACACATGTGGCCATGGAAGTGATTGGAACAGCTGAATTCAATGATTTGCTGGGCTGTTCCAATACTTTTGACTGGATTCATACATCATCTGTCAATACGTTTCTTACTGTTTTTTGTTATGCTGTACAAATAAAAACATGCATCATTTCCTCTATGAGCTACACCAGTTTTCAGGTAAGCCTCCCTATTTGTTTAGAGGCCTACCCAAATTCCCTTAGTTTTTTTTTTGCGAGTGCAGTGACTGTTGGTGCAGCAGTGGAAGGCAAGTGAGTGATGCTAAAGCTAGCGGTGCAGAGAAGTGAAGGTATGTTCCATAATGCATGGTCCACCAACCGCCCTCTGGGATTTGCTGCAAGATGGGATCCAACTTCATTGCCTTCTAACTCAAATCCCAGTTTTCCAAAGCCCACAACCAAGAGGAGAGAAAAACCCCCAGGGGCAACGAGAGAACAGAGATGGATAGCGTGAATGAAATAGAAAAGAGAAGTGAGTGGGAGATAGACAATGAAACATGGAGAAAGCAAATTCTATTAGCCTACGCTAATTAAAAGAGTTATTAGACAGTTGCACTGGTCTGTATTGAAGTATTAAATATTCAATGTCCTGATGTCCTGGCTTGCTTCATTTTTTTGTCCTTTCTGTCTTTCATTGTCTGTGACATGCTGCAGGGTGGGACTGAATGTGTCCATGTCTAGAGAGTGTTTCAGACCTGAAACTCTTTTGCTGTGGCAAGAGGCTTTTGTGGAAGATGGAGTGGAATGAAAGTAACAAACACACTGTGTATAAACCCGCACATATAGGCACACAAATCCAGATAAACATAAAACTGCAACAGCGATTGTAATGTAATGTTGGTACATTAAGAACCTCCTCCCCCGTATCTCAGTGGAATAAAGCTATGGATAACATGACTAGAGGCTATACTCTAATAGAGAAAGAGAGAGAGAGCGACATTACAGCCAGGCTTTACTGGGCGGCATTGTACCTTGAAATGGGGGATGAAGAAAAAGGAAAATGGTGCTGCATGAGATTTTCATAAAGCCATGCATTTTCATTAACTGTTGAAAGAGGCATTTAGCAGTTCAAAAAAGGCTATTCAGATTCTTTTTAAGGATCTGAATAAACGTCAATTGCAGTGTTTCTGAGTAAAAAAGGATATGCAATGAGAAAAAAAAAGTAGGGTATTAAGGTGGACGTTGGGGTGGTAGGAAGGAAAGACTTTTTAGAGGAAAAATGTTATATTCCTATATTCCTTGAAGTTCACTTTGTTCAGAAAAAAGTAAAAAAAAAAAAACATTTAATTAAACATGACCATATTCCACTTTGATCCTCTGGCTGACATGTTCCTTTTTGGGACACTTGTCTTTTAAAGTCACAATGTAATGGATCTTTTCTTCCATATTGTGATGTACATCTGAGTTAAATAAATTATGGGGGAAAAAAAGAAAAGAAAAATGTAGGACGAGGACTTGGTTCTATCCTTTGGTTGCTGGAGGCAGATTTGGAATATGAGCTGAAGGGTCGACTGTTAGATAGAGGCCGGGTTTAAGAAAACTAAATGGTTGGAGACATTTCACCATGAGATTGTTTTGTTTTTTTCTAAATGATAAGATCAGTAGCATGCATTTAGAAAATAGATTTTGAATGAACTTTAATTTCATCCCGACTTTAAAACTATGTAAATGCCACCTATAATAATTGGCTAACATCTTTGCATGGGAAATTATTAATGGCCCCCTCAAATATGCACATGGAACTGAAGTCAACTGAATCAGAATCCCTAAAAGATCTATTTAGAATTTACATACTTTCTACGTCTACAAAGCCACCAACAGTGAAAATAATCCAGACTAACACTACAGATTTATAAATCTGTCCTCAGATGTTTAGTCTATCCCCTTCTCCACAAAAAAAAAACTCTGTACTATGTTTACATAAAACAAATATTTTGTATCAGTTTATGCATTTATTTGAGAGGCAGCCGTGCAACACGCAATAGTCTTTCATACTCAATCATTGCAACAATTATGTATGTCAGCAGGACAGATATTCAAATGATGTGGGGGTTCTGCGACAATGCAACCAGAATACTTTTTGTGCGTAAAAACAAAACAAAAATAATGATTTCAACAATTTTTCCTCTTCCCTGTTAGTCTGTAAGCAGTGCTGAGTTTCCATGTTCATGTCCGGACACTCATTATTGGCCGGCTCCTGCGTCAGCATCACATGCGTGCCTCGTGCTGCTCACGTGAAGAAGCATCGGCCAATACTGAGCCACTGTTCGGAAGTAGAACCTGGAAGCTGCAACGAAAATAGCGTAGCAGAGGAGAGACAAATTTGTTGAATAAAGTCATTATTTTAGGGAGTGATGCAATCAGCGTTATTTTTACCACTTTTCTGGACATTGAAAGTGGTAATTTTGTTGCTTTCAATTGAGGATAAAAAAAAAACCCTGCCAGATTTCATCAAAATATCTTAATTTGTGTTTGGTAGATGAACAAAGGTCTTACAGTTGTGGAATGACATGAGGGTAATAAATGACAGAAAGTTCCTTTTTGGGTGAACTAACCCTTTAAGAAAGCAAATAGTGTTGTCCTACCGCTTTTAAGAGTATACACTGTTGTAATACAAAGAGGGGCAACAGACAGAGAGGAGAAAAACAACAGAAAAACTGAGAAAAAAATGAATAAAGACACCATCTCTTAACTAAAGAGGAGAAACGAGAGGAAAAGGCAGTAGGCGTCGGCACCAGCACACATTCAGCGTCTCTGGTTGAATATTCAAACACAAACAAGCATTCGAAATTTGTAGAACCACAAACATGCTCTTCCAAACACTGCCTTCACCTCGGCTGGAATAATAGCATCTGGGAATCTTTCTTGTCCAAACGAGGAATCTTGCTTTAGAGGCGTTAAGCGGTATTCATGCTTTTGTACCGTGGTATATCCCTTTATAAAAGTCCATTATTCTGCAGGAGTATTCACAGACACAAGGCCTTTATTTCCGCCTGTTAGTTTGATGTAGGTCTGCTTTCTCTCCTTTCGCTTTCTTTGCGTCTGCTTAATGTAATGCTCCCATTGCTGGATTATATCATTATGAGCAGTAAGCTACATTTCCCAGCCCAGCAGTTTGCTGTAACATGCGCACACCATAAAATCATTCAGCTGTTCATACACACATTTATGTGTGATGTGGTTATCCAGAGTAAAATTTTACTGCTCAGAAGTTGCTCTTTAATAGCTCAGTAGACTTAAAGGGTTTGTTCATCCCAAAATGGAAATTATCCCATGATTTACTCACCCTCAAGTCATCCTATGTAACTATCTTCTTTCAGATGAACACAATGTGAGTTTTAAAAACATATCCTTGCTCTTCCAAGCTTTATAATGATAGTGAACGGCGATCCTGATTTTGAAGTCCAAAAAAGTGCATCCATCCATCATAAAAGTAATCCAATGTGCTTCAGGGGGTGACCTCTGACCCCACACATGGTGCACTGACGAATGTGGAAGCAGAGGACAGAGCAAAACAAAACACCGGTCAAGAATTAGAAGTCTAAAACGAGAATTTTTGAAAGAGAAATATCGATTTAAGAGTGGAGGAGCTTGAGTTTGTTGCCAGCCCTATTTGTTTGAACCGCGAGAGGCGTCTAAGCTTTCAAAACCCTTACATCCAACATCGCATTAAAGGTTATGCTTCCACTGTAACTCAATGCGTACGGTAGTTTTTCTTATAAAAATCCATCGCTTCACTTCAGAAGGCCTTTATTAACTTCCTGGAGTCGTATGGATTAATTTTATGGTGTCTGAATACACTTTTTTGGGCTTCAAAATCTGGAAGCTTGGAAGAGACAGGATATTTTTAAATATAACTCCAATTGTGTTTGTCATTTACACCTAGAATGGCTTGACAGTGAGTAAATCATGGGGTAATTTTCATTTTTGGGTGACCTGACCCATTAATGCAGTATTCAGTTTCCTTATGAGGATTAAAAATAGACACAAATGAGACATTTTTGACGTACAATAAGATTGTAAAAATAGACAGTTAATGTGAAAGCTATAGCCATATAAAAATCTCTTCCAAAATTTTAAAGATAAACATTCATACTGATATTTTTATTGTTGATTTCTGTATTTCAGCTAATCTGAGCTCAACCTAGTTGAGAGAGATCACGTCTGAGATTGTGGGGTGATTTCTAAGAAGAAAAACAGCCGACTGGACATTAAAAAGAATACATTTGTTCTCTATTTAATATCTTTGCTGTTTGAAGTCGGCATGAAACGGAAGTATATCACAATAGTAATATATTAAGTATATAACATATATGTGAAGAACATAATGTGAATTGAAACAAGAAAAAATGTAGGGCGGGACTTGAGTTTGTCCATCAGGAATTGATTTGATTGGATGGTTGTGGTTTGCTATTGCTGTGATGTCATGTGAGTGACGGGTTACCCCGCCCTCACGCCATAAACACGTCAGTGAACAGAAGAGATGTCACTGCAAGAGGGAGAGGAAGATATTTTGATTAAATATAAGAAAGCATGAATTAAAATATTGTGCACGAATAAATCATGATAAATACTGCAAAATTCCAGAAAAAATAAGAATTGTCCATTATGATGTAATGGTGGCTTTAAGAGAAAAATTGAGATCTCATTTGTCATGTCCACAAGCATGTAGTTTAAGATATTCTGATGAAAGATTGATTTTAAGAAGCATCTAAACCGCCTGAAAACAGCCGGTATGATATATCATCAGAGGACATTTGTCTAAAGCAGCCTCTTTTTGTGACAAAACATGACAAAGTGCTCTGATTTACTTGGCATTTCAGCACACTGCATCCAAAACGGGACTGAATGCATTATGTGAATGACTCTCTCTTCCCCAGAGCTGTGAACAGACCCTGTCAGTACAATGATATAGCTGGCCCGATCTCCCTCTCATGTCCACTCACATCAGCACAGACAAGGAGAGAGAAGCTCTTGTTGACTCTTCAGGCCATTTCTGTGGACAAGACAAAGTAACGTCCTGCTTCATTCCCTGTGTCATGTGATCTGGGATGTCCGAGCATGTGGAGGTAACAGACACAACATGTATGCTGACATCCACAAATGTAATCAGATTTGAATTGGAAATCAAAGGGTACATTATGACTCTGCACATGAATCGTGGAATGAATGCTTCATTTATATAGATCCCACTCAATTCAACTAATAATCGCATTTATTAACCTTCATTTCAAACTCAAATGGCTTTCTTTCTTCTACGAATGCAAATGGAGAATTTTTGAAGAAAATGGGTATTCATGTAAAAAAATTGACGTTTGACAAGAAAATATTTCAGTCTTTCTCAAGCGTGCCACATGAGTCCTGAAAAGTGAAGCCAAAGTGTCTATTTGATTTCTGACCAAGTCCTATCCCGATGCTTTTCCACCAGCTGTGAGGTAAAGACCACATGTCCCAAGATTCCTCGCTCAAACTTGGCGTCATCAAGCCACACCTTTGTATTGAATAGGAGACCTCTAGCGGACAAAAAACTGCACCTTTAAACGTTTTTTTCCAAAAACGGTTTCTGTCATTTTAAGCAGTGTTTATCATGCTGGTGTTAGTTTAAATGTTCATTCTTTAAACAAGTTTGATTTTAGTTAATTATGTGATGCTATAAAAATGGGGGTGATACGTCATGATCAACAGCTGAGATTGAGAGTTTCTCTGAGCGAAGTAGTCACTGAGGCGCCAACTGACTTTTTTCTGTATCTTCGTGAGGAGATTGGAGCTTTAACATTAATTTCTACATTTCCATAATTGACCCTTCGCAAACAGGTTGATTGACAGGCGATCTGACCAATCATAACCCCGAATCTGCCATTTTGTCCCACAAAGCAGTCAGGGGAGTTAATAGATTAACATTGATGAACTTGAACTTGTGACGTCTTTCCACATTTGAAACAACATTCCTCTGATGTTCATTCATGTTTATTTGATGCTATAAATGAACTAGAATGAAGAGATGATCGGTTCACAAGCCGCTTGAAGGAGCTACAGCGATCTGTCACGACACATTAAAGAGACACTATACGCTATTTATTGTTCAAACTTCTTAAAAAAGTTACAAAATTACATTACAATATATACAATACTCTGTGATGTATTATTCACTGCGTGAGAACATGATGTGTGGTGTGAGAGCGACATAATGAGTTGTTCTGAATGTGGGCGGGACCTTGATATCACGGCTCCACTTTCGCGCTCACTACTGCGCAGACGCAGGCTCCAAGTTCACTATGCGCAGACTCAAGATTTCAGCGCCTTATTGGCACACTGGCGGCTTCAGTTAGTACAAAGAGAGTGAAGGTGCGTCATCCATCTTTTTTTACAGTCTATGGTTTTTCTATTTCAGTTTTTTCATGTATAATTCAATGCGTTACCCGCCATTCCTTTGTAATTATTAGTGAAATTTAATAGCAATTTCTGAGTAAAACATTGTTTCAAAGTAAATCCTAAACATGTTTTTTTTCAGTGTTATGTCAGAAGTCGATCTAACAGTATTTTAGAGATATATGACAAGAGGAAAATAAAACTATTGCCTACCATAATATAATAATGTGGTAACTGGGAAAACGCGATCATGAAACCAATGCATGAACTCGCGATTCTACAAAATGCCTTTTAAACTTAATACGGGGTCCTAAAGCAAACTTTGGAGAATAATTTCAGTTCTCAACAGCCTACTCACTAAACGTCTTAAAACTTGTGAATATCTGCATTCTCTTGGGAATGTTTGTTTCGTTCTTCGGCCCCGGCTGGTTCAGGTTCGCTCGCTCTCCCACCGCATTTGAATTCTCCAAACCAACAGTTTTCCTTAGACACATTTTGCGCATGCGTATACTTTTTTTTTTTTTACAGTGCAGAGACTGGGGCTGTTAGCTACACAAATATAAAAAAGCACCATAAAAGTATCGTTAAATGAGTACATATGACATACACTATATTTTAAGTCATCTGAAGCCATGACATATTTATGTGGAACAAACAGTACAGTGATTTTTCAACCTGACCTCATAAGAAAACATAACTATTTTAAGAGGTGGCGATTTCCTATGAATTTTGACCACCAGTTTGTCCAAACATAATTACTAAATGCCATAAGGATGTGTTGGATTAGTCACGGAAAATCTTCCCCTCCGGCTCCATAGCACTTTTATTACAGTTTGGTTGGTTCCATCAAATATCGTGTTTTGTGTAATAAAGAAATTCAGAGTTTTGGAACCCCACGAGGGTATCTTCTATTAACCTTTTTATAGTGTTACTTGTTAATTTTGCCTTTCACAATGAATCATAAACAAATGTTTTGGTTTGGATTAAGGCATAAAGGAAATTCTGAGTCATACACACCAAACTCATACACTGTGGAGGAGTGAGTTTGACCCTGACAGCAACGGCAAAGTAGGAATGTAAAAGGCAGAGTTAAGACCTCGGGAAAGAAAGAGAGAGAAAGAGAGCGAGATGGGGAGTTGTTCTCCCTGTATCAGTTGATCAATGTCATCTCCATCCTCCAGCCAGCACCAAGTCCTATTTTTAGACCCTCAAACTCAAACTCCCCTTCACACAGTCTTTCCCTTACATACACATGCTGTCCTCCCTTTCTCTTAACTGGTCCTTTTCTACAAATACACAGTTGTGCTCGTAAATTTACATACCCCTTGCAGAATCCCCTTGTAAGATGTTTAACCTATTTTGTTTAAAAATAGGAGCATAAAACTGTGTTCCCTGCAACGCTTTTCAGCAACACTGCAAAATAAAACATAGCCTATTTACCTGAGTCGTGAATGAGGGTTCGCAGCCTGTAGTCTTTGTGATGAAGAAAACCATGTACTGTCTTTGTGTTGTTTCCTAGGGCTGCATGTGTAAAGAACTTAACACACAGATTCACGAATGAATGGCTCTAATGAGACGTTATAGTGAATCAAAAACATACATCGTGTCCAGCGATCGCAACGAATGACTGTTTTGACAAAGTATGCTATTGGAAAATCCTTATTGTCTCGGTGTGAAGTAAAACTAGAGTAAAACTAGAACTAGTCGGTTCTTTCTTTAATAGCTCAAAAACACGTGTTACCATTTGAATCAGTGTAATGAATCATTTACTGAACTGAATCGTTAGCCCATAGACATTAATAAATACATAGACGCCACATTGGCCTCTGGATTGTACGTCAACGTCGCCGCCATATTGTGCAGGGCAACGTTCCCATAACGCTCATAACTGAAATTGAGAAAAATCGTTTCGTGTGCTGCTTGGGGCTGTAATAGAATAACCTTTCACATGTAAGGCTGGACATTTGCTTCTGGATGTATTTGGTCATTATATAATTATGTTGATAATAGTTGGCAGAAAGTCAGTCAGAAAATAGCTAGCGATGTCGCTAATTAGCTGTGAAAGTTGAGACATGAGTTTACATGATTTGTATTATAGGTTTTAGAGTATATTATCTTATTTTATAAACTAAATTTCCTGAAATTTAAATATGCATCTTTATTTTCTTAAAACCGACTTTTAAGACAAGCACTCGTTTCGGTTAGGTCACTGACATTTTGTGAATTACTGTAACGTTAGCTAGTTGGCTAGCTTACTTTTCTCACACGTTGAAGGTTTCCCAGAGACAAAGAGTTGAGGAGACAGCGGGAAGTAGCTAGAAGAAGGGCAGGATTTTCCGCAAGTGAGTTCTCTGTGTTATGCAGGGAGCACTTCAAATCGGAGCACTTTGACAGGACAGGACAGGTCTGTCAGGATTAGGGATGGAGCTAAACCATCGGTATTAGCATTATACATATACTATATGCTATTATCAATATATTATTATGTTATTATATTATTGTACTTATACTAATTAATGTATATTCATTACTATTTTATTTGCTGTATACTGTTTATTGATAATATCATACACTTTATTATTTACTATATAATATAATACATAAACTATTTTTTTATATATATTATATACAACAAACTATTTACTATTACTTCTCACTAAAAAAAATTTATCTTTTATTTATTATTTGCATTCAACTGTAGTTGTATATGTATTACCATAAAGGATCCATCAGTTATCTTTGTAATTGTATGTTTTGGAGTATCTATCTGTAAATATCTGTATCGTTTTAGTGCTATAAAAATACAGAAAGCAGCCTGTGTGATTTGTATTTGACGATTTGCTTCATTTTCACAATGGTGGTCAATTCTAAACACAAGAAAAGCTAAAATGGGTTAAAAGACTGAAAATGCCTTTTCCACAATAAGAAATCTTTTTTTATTTAATGTGAAAATTTAAATTATTTCATTATGGGCGTCTTCTAAAGTCTACTATCGAGGTTTTAAGTAACTAGAGATGGAACTTTTTGTACACCACGTACATCATAAACTACTGAAATCGGTTGATAAATGTAAACGTAGCTCGCCAGTTTACTTGCATTTGTTTACAGTGCAGTCTTGCCCTCAGCAATATGGCGGACGCGTTGACGTATCGCAGCCCTCAGCAACGATTCTCCCGCGTCTTTTTCACAAAATCATACCGGAACATTCAGATATGTGTTCGTGCTGCCAGAGAGAGCAGTTTTGAGGCACAGAGAAGTTAATTCTATGTTAAATATTCAAATTATCACAGAAGTACTGAGATATAAGTTTTAAGTTAGCTTTTAAACACTGATGTCGACGATAGCGATCAAAATAGAGCAAACTACCATTTGAAACGAACTTGGTGCATCAAATAACGGTTGTATCAATTACATCTTGTTCCACTAGGTGGCGACAAATGAATTTTGAATCATTGAATCATTCATTCAAAAGATTTGTTCAAAAACACTTAATTCATCCAGTAATGAAACCAGTATTTATTAGTCATTGAATTAATTTAAAGCCATATTTTAAATAATTAATTCAAAGATTTTCCAGCAATTTATATTTTGTCAGAACCTCTAGTAAATTACATATTTTGTTTGGTTGTATTTTCGGAATCGTGGAGGAATCGTGATCTCTATTTGAAACCAAAAAATTGTGATTCTCATTTTATCGTGCAGCTCTTTTATGTCAAATAACTTCCTTAAAGCAGTAAAATTAGGACAATGCACAGACAATGGGTATGTAAACATATGAACAGAAATGTATATCTAAGCCCAAATTTTATATCTCTTTTATATCCAGCAAATCCCTGCAGCACTCACTGCCCTCCCTTCTCTTTATTACACACACACACACACACACACACACACAGAGAGAGAGACATATCCCTTTGGCGTAACAAAGGATCAAGTGTTCCACTGGACTGCCCAGACCATTACTGACAAAACCGAGCACAAAAAAGAAAAGAAAAAAATATTGAAACAAAGGACAGAGAAAGAGGGGGATGGAACATGAAGTATAAAAGGAAATAGGAAAATTCCAAATATAAAACACAGGAAGGAGTTTTATATGTGTATATATATACGTAGAGAGTGTGGAATGAAGGAGATAGCACAGAGAAAAGCTTATTCCCCATCCTTCATGTGACCTTAAGCAACAAGACTGCACTTTTTAGCTCTCTCATTCTCTCAGTCACACACAATGGGACGTGGGGAGGCCAGGCTTTGATGTTGGCACAATAATCTCAGTCCCCGGAGAACGTTAGATAGAGAAGGAGGAGCAAAGGATAGTCCTGAAGGGAGTATAGAAACACACAAGTTTGTGTGTGTGTGGACTGTAGACTGACTCAAATGATGGAGGCAGGCACGCTCAGACCCAGATAATGACCCAGCTGCCAGTAATCACTTTTAAGGTCAAGGTATGCAACGGCATTTCCTTTTTCCATTTAATGGAGCCCATTTAGCATGCATATATACAATTATCTCATTCCAAAAGCTAGCGAGCTGCATATGTAGGCAACTTTTTAAGGCATTACAGGCGCACTTCAGACAAAAAAGGCCGTTCAAAAATGTATCCGAATTCATCAAAATTCAATGGAAGCAGCGGCTGATCCGTAATGCACAACATCGAGCTCAGCGAAAAATAATTCCAAAATGATAAGGCAAGATATATGTTATTTATAGATTAAATTCAGTACTCAAAATATTGATATTTACATGTGAACATCTATTTTATTATTAATGTTGCACCAAAATATATTTGCTCAGAAACACCAAAATGAAAGTTTTCTTGTAGCCAAAAACCAAACCAAAAAAAAATTTCTGTAATGTAATATGATTAAATGCAAAAGCAGAACTTGGATCGCTGTTCTGTGTGTTGTGTTCTCAGGTGATAAATTAATACCCCTTTCTTACAAGATGATGTAATGAAGTCTTCTGTTGTCCCCAGAATGTGTCTGTGAAGTTTCAGCTCAAAACACCCCACAGATCATTTATTATACCATGTTGTAAAAGGCCATTTTTGAGTGGAAGGAAAAACATGCCGTTTTCGTGCATGTGTCTTTAAATGCAAATAAGCTGCTGCTCCCCACCCCCCTTTCCAGAAAAGGACGGAGCCTCAACTACCTCAGACACTCTGCCAAAAACTAAAACGTCTGTTTGGTTTTGATGATCATCTCTATTGCAGTCACATGACTCACTGGTCTTGATTGAATAACTTTAGTAGCTTTAATAAGAATACATTTCTTACTTGAATGCTGCTGTTAAATGCTCTGGCGAGGAGATGAACATGGCAGACTGTGTGCAGCTCACTGAGGGCGGGGTCTATGCTAATAAGGCAGAGTCTATCAGCAGTTGTGGGCGGGGCCTGTGGAACGTGAGGTCACACTGCATAGAAACTGTTTATTCTGAGACACTGCTTATGGTTCATGGGGATTTTAAAAAAGGAGTGGGTGGATTTTTACCATTATAGTGTGGTTGTTTACTTACACTGTCGACACATTTATGTTCAAACAATTTAAAAGTCAATTTTGGATAATACAGAAGGTCCCCTTTAAAGCAGTCTTTGAGTGAAGATCTTCAACAAGCCACTTCTTGATAGTTCCACTGAGCAAATTTTACGTTATTTTAGCATTATTTGTTGTCCATGCAGCCGCCACGATGTACGTTGTGTGCATGAAATAGACGCCAGTGATTTCAGCCCTCCAAAAAATTTCATCTGACAGCAAATTTAGTTTTTGCTACTTCAGCTAAATATTTTCGTTGGCTGAAATTTCAGTGCATCACTAATTTTTATGCTTATCAAGAGTATAAAGCTTTTAGCTCAGCAACATACTAACGTCAAATGCTATTGAAATCAATTGCGAGTCTCACGTGGAGTGCTATTTGTGATTTACTACTCATGTAGAGCATTCTAAATCAGTCACTGGTGATCTCCCATGATGCTTAGGTTCCTGTCTCGGAAGCCAGCTGCCTATCTAGGGAGTTGCTAGGTTTCGGAACGGAGCCAATACATCAATCTAGCAAAGAACACCAACAAATCAGCATTTCCAAAATTAGACTTTTATTGGTCATTTGGGCTGCAATGGGTCATAATATCAACAAGTAATTGCAAACAGAGCCCACAGAATTCTGGACAGCCATCGTCCATTAAAAAGTTGTTAATCATCTTATGGCTGTGAGCCTCGTGAGTGGACTGGCCTTGTACTTCCATCCTGCTCTTTTAATTGGCCCTCCAGTGATACACACACACGCACACACACCATTACGGTTCTCTAACAGGCAGAGACAGTTATGATGAGGGCTTAGGTCCACCATTACAGTTTAGTTCAAACATGAAGATCCCGAAGGATCGTGCGTTTAGGAGTATGGCCTCGGAGCCTCGAACGTCAGTCGACCTCTTTGATCCATGAGAGTTGATCCAAGGGAGAAGACAATGGAAATGCAGAACGTAGCAGAGAAGAACAAAGGAAGCGGAGGGTCAACATGGAATCCTTGACGAAGGACGTCAAGCAATGAAATTAGAGAACAACGGGCAAATGGAAGGTCATTAACTGGGCCAAAAGGGGCGAAACGAAAAAGGAATGTTACGTCATGAAAAGGGGAGGGATGAAAACAACGGGTATCTGGACCAAACTTGTGTCTCACTTATTCACTTTAGTCTCCTTCGAGGTGGGCGTTTCTTTATTTGTGTGTAAATAAATTTCAGAAAGACTGTTTTATACGTAAAAGATAAAAACATGCAAAAATCCTTTTGTCTGTAGTCCAAATTATACATATACAAGTTCTTCACGCCCTGCTCTTCTTCGTAGACTACATCAAAAGAGGAAAAACGAAACAAAAAACTATGTACACACCATTTAATTTACAGTGGAGTAAAAAATGAAAGAATACCAGGCATGAAAGAATACCAGGATGACTAAGGCAGATGACATTTCAAAAAACAGAATGTTTTCATTTGCAAAATACTAAATCACTTCAAAAAAAAATGCAGAGAGAGAGAGAGAGAGAGAGAGAGAGAAAGAGAGAGAAAGAGAGAAAATAAATGAACAAAACAAAGAGTTCTGCTACCAAATAATAATGCTCGTCTCCCATTTTGCAACCGGCTGCATAAGTTAACGTTTTGGTGGAAAAACAGTGAATATATATTTTTATTTTTTTTTTAAAAAAAAGAGGAAAACGCAACAACAAAAAAAAGAAAAAAAAGAAACTGAAATCTATTTTCTAGCATACTGTACAAGCTGTTCTTTCTGTCTAGCCGCTCTCGTTCTTCCACAGCCTTCGTTTTGATACGTGACGTGAACGAACAGCGTGATGGTGAGAAACGCAAACAGAAGCATAAACGTTATAAACAGGCTCACGACATAAACACTCCAAAACTCTGAGCCACCAAAGCCATTGAACAGAAAAACAACATCATCAGATCAAATGAACAAAGACCGAAAAAAAGGAAAATGTAAAAAACGAAACAAAAGAAAAAAATGTACAAAAAGGCACGTAATATCCCAGTGCTTCTGTACTGTGAGATTCAAGTGTAACTTAGCATTCATTTAACGTTCTTTAAGCGTTCCTTCATACGTTTCGTACCGATGATCCTTCAAACTTAGGCGAAAAAATCCTGGACTGAACCCAAACTAGGCAGATTTCCTTCATTAGACCCCCTCCGTCTGCAACAGAGGGCCTCGGAGAGACCTGGTTTTGTTGCCATGGTGATCTTCCTTCCACTTTCTTGTCTCTTCGTTTCTCTGTCTCTTTAGGGTATATTGGTTTCTTCATTGTTTTGATTCTGCACACTGTCCACGTCCCGCAATTAAAAAAAAAGTGCCACACTGTTTTTTTGATGTTGTTTCTTTTAGTTTTCCTCCTCCTCCGGTTCTCCCTTGTCTTTCTGTGGTCCTGCGGTGATGGCGTAAGCTAGTCGTCGTTGCCTCCGTACATGTCGGCGAGTTTGCGGAAGCGAGGGCCCCAGTCGTTGAGGTAGTCATAGTCCTGGTCGCCTCCGCTGCTGGAGGAGTGAAGGGAGCTGAGCGATCCGGCCGTGGAGCCGCTGCCCTCGTAGTCGAAGACCAGCAGGGAGTCGTACGGAGGGGCCGTGGGATCGGTGTCGGCCGCCTTCAGACCCTAGGGAACATGACGAGAACGGATGTGCTTTTAAAATACACGCATTTCAAAAATAGCACACGAACATTGCCTAGTACAACCGTTTCCTTGTCGAATCACTCGTTCGGTACAAGCGTATTGCTGTTTAAGTGAAGAGGGGGATGGGACGGAGAAAAAGAAGGAACAAAAGCGGAGGAGGGGAGGAGGATTGGGGTCGCCGTGCAAACAGATGCTGGGCTCTGGAACAGGCTAAAGCGTTTATTTATAAGCGGCTGCGTTCTGGAAAGCACGGTCTGAGCTCGCACAATTAAACAATGAAGCACTGAATACTCTGTCAGGGCACTGCATGAGAAACAACTAAAGTGAGAAGAGGAAAGAAGGAAGGAGGAAGGAGTGACAATAGAACTGAAACCCATTAAGCAAAAACAGCGTGTGCGTCCCATCTCACATGCTTCTGCACTATTCTCTACTGTTTTGTAATATATGTGTGCAGGTGAATGAACACAATGACCACTGTGAACTGACCATTATTTCCTGTTATGAAATAATGCATCTTTCCTCTCTGGAAATCTGCAGTCTGTCCAACATCCAACGATCCTCTGAAGTTTAACCTATGATCTTTAAACATTATAAACACTAATATATTAATTTGTTTTGCTTTATTTTATTTCTTCTATTGACTAAGCACTTATTTGCATGCGTAACATGCGATGTTCTCCATTTATTTTAACCAATCATAAAAACGATTGTGATTCTGGAACGTCTGTGATTGTGGACCTCACATCAGTAATACACACAATTCTACTGTTATATTTAGCATTACAGCATAACATTGCACACTGGACACAAAAGGTTTTTTTGCATGTTGATAAATTGCATTTTAAGTAATTAACCAGGCTAATTAATTAATGGGCACCAGGGCTTGACATGTGGCTAGTGGTTTTACAAAGTTACTAGCCACTCAGCATTTTCACTGGCCACAATTTTGACATCGATACCCACGGGAAAACTGTCATATAGATATTTTTAATATTCTCTCATAATTTGGCAGCAGGTTTATTAGGCTGCCGTCACTTTAAGAGCTGACGCGCGGATCCATTATACTGTTACACATGCATTTTGTTTCTCAACTGTTTACGTTCACTTAAAACAACTGACTGTGTTTATGTGAATACTTGCCAAGACCAGCATTTTGACATTTTGTGAGCAAGAAAAAGAACTCAATTTAGTACTGAGAGACGGCATTATGTTGCGCACTTCGGTTGTGAGCACAAAATCTGCGGGAATGAGTAAAATTATGTGCAATATATGCAATCCCACTCTGAAATTCAAGCCGTGTAACACCAACAGTATTCATCCGGAGATGCACCTATGCTTGCATGTTTAGTTTGTAATAACAAAAACTATACAAAATATTAAAATACTGGATTACGTACTTCTTCAGCCCCCCAAAAAAGCTGAGACATTTCACGCACTCAATGGTCACAATAGTCACTTTTCCAATGTAGAATAAATAGAGGAGCTAAACGTGCTAAAGCTAGCATTTGAAACATCATTTCCTTTAAAAGAGAAACAAGTAGTATTAGTTATGTAGTACAGCATCCGGACGTAACTTTAGATAGATAATGCAACAGAGGCACAAACATTCTATAGACAAGAACACATTGTTGGGCAGATTCAAATGTTTGATATACTGCATGTGCCCAACTAATTTTGGTAGTGAATCAAACATCCGAATGCACACTCAGTTTGAATGTTTAAAATGCCTCTGGTGCTGTCTAGGTAGATAGCTCACTTGGTTTTGAAACGCTGCCATATTGTACAAATAAAGTTCTATTTTTAGCATAACACTATCCAGACAGAGTGCTAACATAGACTAAACACTGTATAGACGTTCAGTTGACATAATTCTGAATCTTGAAGTCGCTTGTCCAAACAAATCTTTCTACAGACATAAAACGACTTTAAACAAAACTCACAAGTGATGATTTCTGTTGACGTTAGAATACTAAAAAAAAAATCCTAACTGACGGGTATCTTTAAAATACAGTTTGGTTGAAACGATTGGCAAATGCTGCCGTACATAAAGCCTGTCTGTCTTTTAAGTGAGGCTGCTTACATTTAGCTGTAATGTTTAATTCATTACCTGATTTAAGCAGTTTCTTGCTAATCTCACACTGCTTTGAGTGCAGTCGCACTGCTCGGAGCGTGTGAGGTCTGCATGTGTGCGTGGGAGGGCGCACATCCACAGACTGTAGCATGAGATATTGAATCCCTGAGCCTGGCTAATGATCAACAAAACTAAAAGGACTTGCTCCAATTAACCAATCAATCACCATTAAGTCTTATCACTGGTGCCATCGAGCCATTTTATATGGCGCGACTTCAGAAGAGTGGACGCACAGCGTACCTCGTGGATGAACTCTCCTATGTCTCCGGGATGGGGTGCGGCCGAGCGGATGGGATAGTTGGGCTCGGAGTGCATCGGTCGCTCATCCAGCCGGCGGATCCCGACGGGCTTGATCATGTCTGGCTCCAGAGTATCGGGCTGCTGCAGCTGGCTCAGATCATAGTCCTGAAGAAACACAGACAATCACAAACAGGGTTAGAGGTCTGCTCAAAGCCCCTGGGTTTCTGGAAACATCTGCATGCAGAACAAGGACGTTTTGACCTTAGTAATGCAATTTAAATTTGCTTTGTTTCATACGAAGGACATTAATATGGGTTTTCTTTTCAGAACTTAGCTAAATATGATAAAACCTTCCTACGGGAAAATTTGGGAATATCCTTATTTTGAAGAAAATGAGTGTTGTCCAAATAAGGACATTCCCAAATTAATCATGATATATGTGTGTGTATATATATATAATATATATATAAACAGAAACTTTTATGTTAGATGTGATTAATCGAATTTTAATCTAATTGAATTTAAATGAATTAACCGAATTCAGAGTGAATTTAAATGTCATTACTGAGGCCAAAACATTCCGTGTTCTGCATGCAGATGTTGCCGTCAAATCGATTAATCGTAATTAATTGCATTTAACATAAACGTTTCTGTTATTTTATATATATATATATATATATATAATAACAGTAATATATTTATGTATTATATATATCTATTTATGTAATATATATATATATATATATATATATATAGTATATATTACATAAATAGAAACTTTAATGTTAGATGCGATTAATTGTTATTAGTCGAATTTTAATTGAACCAAATTGAATCAGAACAAAGCGAATTAAAATTACATTACTAAGTACAAAGCGTTCCTAGCATTATATATATATATATATATATATATATATATATATATATACTGTGTGTATGTGTATATATATATATATATATATATATATATATATATATATACACACAGACATGCACACACACAAATTATATGTATATTATATGTAAATATAATAGAATATAAACATTATTAAATACAAACTTTATGTTAGATATAATCACGATTAATCGATTTGACTTAATAAAATACTTAAAGAACATCTAAATTAAAAAAAAGTGTAAATTAAAATCAAATTCAAAAATGTAAAAAAAATTCTTTTAGATTAGCGAGTAGTCAGATACAGCTTTGTATCCACCTTATTTTGCAACGCCACTTTTCATCAGCCACTAAAGGTAAATAACTCGAAGAATATCAAAGTATTAAATAGTAAATAATATCAGTATTATTTGCACTGTAAGCCAGTGTGTTTATGATAATACATTACAATATTGTGAAAATCTACCGGTTTGCAATATCAAGCAACATATCATTATATCAACATATCGACTATTTTTCATGTTTAAATGTTTTAATGTAAGTACATTCAAGTTACAAATGGCCACGCCTGCTGCTACGTTAAATATTAAGTGGATAAAAACCATCAAACTCTATGGTATTTCCTCCTTACATAGTTAGGCGCTAGAGGAAAGTATGCTTCAAATTTTGATTTGACACTATATTTTGAAATCAGCAGGCTTGGTGTACTCCAATTTTTTTTTTTTTATGTCGCACACACATGCCTGTAATTGACACTTAATTGGTCGGTCCACTATGTGGCAATACTCACAGTCGGCTTGCTGTTTTCAAGAACTACTTGAAGAAGACGATGGAAAATGCCATTAAAAATAACCAAAGAAGAAGGTGGAAACAACAAAAATGGATATGCAAAAGGTTAGAATATATCCGCGACAAGTTTAAAAGATGACACATGTCTGTAAGTGCTCATGGTCCATGGAGTATTACACTGAAGAGCTAGAAAAGTAGAGGCAGGTGGAGACAATGCAGTGTACCCCAAGCTTACGTACTTTACTAATGGTTTTCTTTAGATTTAATGTTTTAATTAAAACTGAAAAATGCCAAATGGTTCCTGTGGAAGTTTAGGGATAGAAAATATCATTAACTCATAAAACCATAAAAAAATTTCTCTCTCAGAAAAAGTGTGTTGAATGTGTGTGTGTGTGTGTTTGTCAGCTTAGCACTGAAACATTTTACAAAAACCAAAGTCTGACTCAAATGCAAATCTGAGTCTCACACATACGTGGTCACACCACCAGGCAAAGCAGGAACTGTTTCATCAATTTAAAATTAGTCTCTAGCATTCTATGACTTATAATCAGCATTACTTGCAAAATGAATGCTGAAAATTAGTCATTGAGATTTCAAACCACACCATGCAGCTCAAATTAAAATCGTGAACATTTAACGATGACTTAAAATGAAACTTTTTAACATGTTTTTATCAAACAAGCCAGATTGTCTCGAGTTATTCTGAGCTGAAACAATTGTGTATGCCCAGCAGCAGTAGCAGTAGAGAGGGAGTGCATGTACCTGGTCTTCCTCTCCGCCGCCCTCCTCGTCGTATTTGAGTATGTTGTCTCGCACGTCGTCCTCTGGATCGATCAGCAGCTGCTTGGCCTGTCTCTCTTTATCCCGTCTCTTCATCCACATCACAAACATCAACACCAGCACTGCAGAGAGACACAGAAAGTGAAAGAGAGATCGATATAAAACGAGAAAAAATTACTTGAGATCAGACAGTTATAGGTGCACTGTGCAATTTTTATCACCACCAACCAAAATGGACAATTCTCCAAGCTCCGCCCACTCCATTACTGTAGCTTCCTCAGACAAGCTTCCAGGATTTCCATGATTTTTCAGTAAAATGAGCGCATAAGGTGGTAAAACTGGACTGATATTATTCAGCTGTTCTGACAGAATTCTTTAACACTGCCAAGTATTTTATCCACTGTTTTTCTTTAAAGTTTAGCAGGTAAATTAACACAAGTAGCACAATTTAAAACCGTACAGATGGAGAATCAGATTGCGCAAGAGCTCTTCATAAGCTGTGTTTCCATCCAAGCTGGAAATTTAATTTAAAAAGAAAACAGTTTCTACATCCCATGTGTTTGAGAACAAAATTGTCACTTCCGTGGAAGTTTGAGCAAAATAGAAATGGAAGCTGTGGCCATTGGGAAACTACTGTGCCTCTTTTATTAAACGTAATAAATTACTTTAGAGTGCAGAGACATTCTGAAAAATGCTATCGCTATAGTGAATGGAGGGAAAAATGCCTTATTTTGGGCCGGTGACAGTAGCCGATCATTTTGACGACAGGCTTTGGCTTTGGCAGCGTTTCATGAAGACCAGAGCCGTATTTATGCAATGAGATTGGTCAAAAGTGAATTATTCAGTCACATCTCAAAGCGCATGGCTTTATGCAAATCTAGAAATGTATTCTATAAATGTTTCCATCATAGCTTGTGTTTATGTCTTCTCATTGGATATTTTTTTTTAATGCACATTTTTTGAAACTGCATTCACTTCTTTGTGTTTACATCCAGCATTTTTTTTAAAACAAAATATTAAATAAAAATACGTGGATAGAAACCCAGCTAAATTCAATCGTAAAGAGAAAAGCATAATTTGAAAACACTGGTGTAAGTGAACAGAACCATAAAGCTGTCTCACAGTGCTAAATTTGAGCTCTTTTTTGCTGCTTAAACAGTCAAATAAGCACAAAATAATGTCAAAAAATGCTTGGATACGCGAATACTTGGTGAGTATTCACGTAAACACAGTCAGTTATGATTTAAGTGAACATAAACGCATGTGTAACAGTATAATGGATCCATGCATCAGGTCTTAAAGTGACAGCAGCCTAATAAACCTGCTGCCAAATATTAAAAATATCTATATGGCAGTTTTCCCCATGGTACTGATGTCAAAATTGTGGCCAGTGAAAATGCTGAGTGGCTAGTAACTTTGGAAAACCACAAGCCACAGTGGCTGGTGAACAAAAAAGTTAATGTCAAGCCCTGAACAGAAATGTTTCTATCATTTCCACAACAGTCTTTTGTGGGTATATTGCCTCTGAGACCAAAAGCAAATCACATGTGCCTGACAGAAATGTGACCGACTGATAAGAACTGCCTGGAAGAAACAATCTCTGTCTGGTGTGTGTCTTACCCAGCAGGATGATGATGCAGATAAGAATGGCAATGATGGCTCCGGTGCCCAGCCCGGCTGCCATGATGCGTTCCATGTCCACGCAGTCGCCGTGGTGATCGCACTGGCACACTTTGATGCGTAGGTAGGTGGTGTTGGACATGGGCAGGTTACCCGAGTCGGTGATGCTGATGGGCAGCTCGTATATCCCGCTTTCCAGGTAACTAATTTTCAGGCTTAACTGAGCATGATCCCCTGTAAACCAATCACAAGTATGACAAAACACATGCGTCAGATAAAGTCTGGCGAGAAAAATAAATCAATAATCGAGTGTTTTGATAAAGCGTTGTGGCGTACCACTGATTCGAGTCAGTGTCCAGTTCCTGCGGATGTCAGAGGGTCTGTTGGGCAGTTCGAAAGCATAGGGCCCAGCGTTGGGGTTGAGGTCTCCATCTACAGCAGTGATATTGATGGCGTTGGGCTCAGGACGCTCGCACACTTCTGCTTCTTGAGGGAAGACTCGAGGTGCGTTATCGTTTATGTCCAGCAGGTAGATCTGCAGAGTTCCTGTCCCACTCGCAGGGGGGACACCTGTCGAAGGAAAGAAGGGAAAGTCAATACAAACACTGTGTCATGTAGCCAGACTTCTGACTGAGAATAGTCAACTAATCACATTTTAAAACTTTTAAACAATATTTTCAACATGAAAACGTAACCTACATGACGAGATGTTTAAAAACAAAAGATGCAATAAACTTGTGCATCTTGACTCCTGGAAACTGACTTTAAGACCCTGTTTACACCTGGTGTTAAGATGCAATCTCTTAGTGTTTTGATTCATCTCTTTTGTCCACTTTCAACCAGTTCTGCCCTAATTTCTTCGAGGGGAGGGTCTATAGGCAGTGTTGCCAAGTCTGCGGTTTTCCTGCGGAACTGGCCTACTTTAACACTGTTGCCACGGGTTGTTTTTCATTTCCGTGAGTTGAAGCGACCCCAAATAACATGATATTTAGCCCCTGGAATGCGAATTTTACCAGGGTGAACCCTGCTAAAAGTCAGATTTTACCCCTCGGAACGCGATATTTACCGGGGGACCCCTATTGGGCGGGCTTTGTTGTGAAAACCAAGCAACCCTGTCTATGGGTAGGTAAATGTATGTTTTTTTTCAGATCTTTTGATCTAATGGCTGAAATAAGCTCAGGCAATTTAAATATGTGTGAGTGTGTGCTAGAAATCAGGAATGGAGAGAGAACATTGTGTTTGGTACGGTTTTGTTTTCAAAACAAACTTGGGTCAAAGTTAAATCCCCTCTGGTTAGCACGCTTCCCATAATGTTAATACATTATGTCAGTAGGCGGAGAGTAGGCGATCTTTTGTGGTTTTCTGAACACATTCGACCACATGAGCGTCTACGCTATGAAAATAATTAAGTTTTCAACTACCTCTGGAAGTGGTCGAAAGGGGTCAGGCTCAAAATGTTTTACACCCTGTTTACACCTGTATTTAGCGTCGTCCACTTGTGATCCAATCGACCAAAATGCATCTTAATACCAGGTGGAAACAGGGCCTAATCCATACAGCTCTTGCTGTACATTGCAAGTTTTTGTTTGCAATACGCTTCATGACTGTGAACATTTCGTGGGCGTGACATTTGACCCTAATAGTTGAAAACCGACAATATAGATGAACTACAGAAGTTAATGACTTTAAGTTCCTCTCATCTGGGTTGGTTGGGATGATAACTCATTTATAAACCTTAATGCACAGTTTATAAGATCCAATCGTCCTGCCCACATCCATGAAATGTCTGCAAACCAGAGCCCTTATAACCAACACAGACTGGACCATCACTACTTAGAAAAGAGCTTAGTTTCTGTTTCAACAAGAGTAACAAGACCTTTCGACTTCACTGATCTTTAAACAAAGAACAAGAGACGGGCAGAGCCGCGCAAGCAGGCTGACGGAGCTTTCTGTTAGAGTCCTTCTGGCATTCACAGCACATTTTTTAATCCGTTCCAGCCTGAAAACAACTAAATCAAGTACGACTAAGTATCCTTAATTTATTGAATCAGGTGTGCGAATCAGCATTGAACTGGATGCGAAAAGGCTTCTTTGTGGGAAAGTGTTTCGATCAGCACCGCACAAACATTTAACTGAGCTAAGGCTGGAATTCACTAAGAATGCTAAGTTAGCGTTGTATACTTGTAAGTCTGTGTTGTTTTAGTGGATTGTTTAGTTTTAGCAGATTTACAAATTTAATTATGCAAGTTAGGTAACAGCAATAACTTGTTCCACAAAGTAACTCTCTGGCTAACTACCATAGTACAAATTATCTAGCCAGTCACAACAGTTTCCTGAAAATGTAGTCACTTTGTCACATATAAACCATGTTGGTTCAACAATATAGAACTGTGGTAAATGACACCACACAGGAAGTGGAGTAATAACTTCTGCTATTTAATCATGTTTGAGATCGAATTAGTGTCAGATTATTGCTATAAATATTGAACATGGTCTCTGAAGATTACTTTGTTATTTTGTACTATATTTTTTGCTTTATTTACTTCAACCACACAACTTTACGTTGCTGTTTGCGAATGTTTGTTGGACTATGGTTTCGGGAAACACAGAATCATCGAATTATGTTGGTAATTGATGGCGGAACTTGCCGACCGTACACTCAACCAATAAAAACAACCCAAGTTGGGTTAAATATGGAGTGGCTTGGTTAAATATTTGTCCAACCTTCTGGGCAGTTTTATTTAACTCATCTATTATTTAAAAATTACTATATGGCTGGATTACAACGAACCCAAAATAGGTTGGAAGTTTTATATATATATATATATATATATATATATATATATATAAATTAATAAAACATTTGAATAAAAGATAAATAAAAGTACCCAGCACTTTGGACAAAAATTTAACCCATCCCATCTTGGGTTGTTTTTAACCCAGCATTTTAGAGTGTAGTTGGCTAACATTACTTTTGGGAAAGGCAGCCCGGATCGGTTCTGAGTGCTCGGTTGTGGTGGATGCAGCAGACTACATTAAAATGAAATTCTTTTCTGTAACTGTACAGCATTACCAGACCACTGCGATCTACCTTTAAAATGCCGACTGCAGCGCACAGCTGGATATAACGGTCTTCTCCATAATTTAATCAGTTGCAGTTAAAGTGATTGCTAGAAAATGTACACAAACATCCCTTTTAAATAAAAATGTATTTATTTTTTAATTAAATAAAATTGCTTAATAAAATTAACCCCTGCTTTCCAGTGCTACGATAATTACCCATGCATTGATTTTACGCAATGATTTATAAACAAGCCTAATTTGCATAGAAAAGTGTGTTTGTGCTAAAAAGAAGAGATGACTTCATTTACATACAGTTCATTGCTATTTCAGAGCATTTAAACTGGATAACAGGTGGGGTTTTGCACTCAAATACCGCATACGAAAATGGCACAACTGTTTAGTGAGTGTTTCTGGAGACAAGCTTTCAAATTTACAGCGTGAGTGTGAGAGGGGGTTTGTTTCAGAGCTCTGATGCAGCGAGAATGTTAAACACCACAGCAGAATAGGGCCTCGCAGACTTCTGTGGACTCTTTCACACAGCGGGTAGAGTATGTGCATATGTGTGAGTTAGAAGGAGAGGGAGAGGCTTCTTTAAAGAACAACCCAGAGAAAGTGAGCGCAAAGACATTCAGAATGAGTTTGCATATGTCGTTGGTGTGATCATTAACATGGATGTGTGGGCATGCGTATATCTCCGAGTTTGTTTGGTTGCAATTTCTCCCTACAGCTAAAATCAATGGAATCACTCGCTCTCAACTGCTCCTGCATATATACACAAACAAACACAGTTACTCCTACCGTTGTCAGAGGCCATAAATGTGGCATTGTAGAGGTTGTTTTTAACATAGGGAGACTCTCGGTCCAAAACAGCAATTGTGGAAATTCGTCCATTGTTGGGGTCGATCTCCAGCCAGTTGGCGGGGTCAGACAACTTAGAGTATCTTTAAAACACAGACACAGCAAATAAAGATGGTTAACATTTACTTTGTCATTAAATAACCACTGAAATGGGAAAAACATTACAAAACACAATGTTTACATACTTTTATACTGGGCTGCTATTTCTGCAGTATACATAGTATGCATACTACATGTGTCGAAATGAGAAGGATGCAATCGCGTTTAACTTAACCAAAATTAATTCAAAATTGTTTTTGTTAAGTGAAATAAAGCTGAAAAAATATAAATATGACAAAAAAAACTTAAACTTCGCAAACTTAAATGTAAATTAGAAACTGAAACAAGTTTAAGCTGAAATGTCTAAAACATAAATAAAGATATACAGAAATATTAGAAAGCACATAAAATTGATAAAACAAACTAAAATGAAAATAAAAGTTGATTTAAATTATCAATAAATACTATAATACTAAATAACAATGAGTGTAAATATTGTAAAAATAGTGTAAATATCAGAATTAACATATTTTAACATATGCTATTTGACGGCATATACATTTTTTATTTATTTAATAAATAGTGTTTATCAATAATGACTCCATAATCACTTTTTTGGATAATGATAACTGGAAATCTTTTGTTAAATAAAACATACAACATAATGAGATCAGGTGACAACAATGTAGCACAGTAGGGTTTAAACATTTATCATTGCATAATGCCTCACATTATTTAAAAAAAATACTAGACCATAAACAATGTATACTGTGAAATATTCAATAAGTAGTAAGCAAGTATTTCTTTTTGAACATGGCCAGTGCCAATCAACTAAATAGTCATATAAAATGGAAGGTCATAAATATTGTCTGTTACAACCTCTTCTTTTTGCTCCTGCACCTTTAAGACTTCTGTATGTAAATAACCTCTGACATGATTGACTGAGCGACAATTTCTAAGTCATACATTCTTGCAGCTTAGTTTTCCCAAATGTTCTGGTTGGACTAGCAAGAAAGCTCTGCTTTGCTCTTTATAGTGCATGAAACTCTCCAATTTTAAAAAATCCTTTCCAGCCGTGTTGGAAAAAGATGCATGTGTGTGTTTCAATACCTAATACTCTGCTGCATATATCTGTCTGGATCATGAGCAGTAAAAGTCGTTAGCATTGACCACTGCGGAAGCCCCTCCTCCAGTTTGATCTGTTTGGGGTTGGGGTCGAAGTTCGGGCTTTCGTTCACATCGATGACACGTATGGATACGGTGGCAGTAGACTGGCGGGTGCGATGGATCCCGCTTGCCAGTGGCACCTCATTTTCAGCGACAACAGTCAGCATGAACGATCGATTCATTTCAAAATCAATTGGCTGTACATAAGAACACACACACACACACACACACACACACACAATTAAGTTAACGGAGCTGTTGGGGAAAAGAATCAAAATGATACAATGAACGGATCGTGTTGCAATTAAATACACAGAGGAGAAATGTTTGAATAATAATTAATGAATGACTCATTCTCAATTAAGAGACATATAAACCATTAACTCAGCTGAACAGCAGGTGGAAACTGTTTCCATGGAGACCGTCCTTTACTCTGTATATGAACCCGTGCCTATGAGACTCTAGCGAATAGCTACACAACCCATTTACAGCGTTTCTATAACCGTTTAGAGCTGCACGATTAATCGAATTTAACCTGAAATCACGCTTAAACCGATTAGCCTGCGATTATTTTTTGAGTAGTAAATGCCGCTCAATCTGAAAGCACTGAGTTTGAGCCACTAAAAATTTGAAAAAGCAACAGGTGTCAAAAATTTTGCATTTACGAACCTCTTGTCCAACAAAAGACAACATTTAATAAGGTGTTTGTACTCCAAACTCAATTCAGTGTTTGAAATAACATCGTTCTGTGAGATGATGTGGCTTCTTACACAGAATAAGGCACACAACATTATTATTTCATAGTATTCTATACAGTAATAAAGACAACGTCGATTAGCATCGAAGTATAAACAATTTATTATCATGAAAAACCCAGAGAAGGCTTGAAGAACTCAGATTAACCATATATTGTCGCATTTGTGTGTTTACTAGTAGGGCTGTCGAACGATTAATCGCGATTAATCACATCCAAAATACACGTTTGTGTTTACATAATACATGTGTGTGTGTACTGTGTATATTTATTAACTATATATAAATATACACATATGCATTAATATATTTAACAAAAATATAAAAGTATATATAAATATATATAGAGATGTAAATATAATAATGTATAATAAATATACACACACGTTTATTATGTAAACACCAACTTGTATTTGGGACGTGATTAATCGTGATTAAACGTTTCACAGCCCTATTTATTAGTCATGCTTAATCAATCAAAGCGTTTAAATCTTCTGTTTATTCAGCTACAGCGATAGTATGATGCCCATAGGGGTTTTCTGTAATGACGTGCGTTATCGTATTTATGCCGGGCATATTTGGAGTTTGCCCTCTGGCTTCCAGATGGAGCAGCATTTACTACTGATCACAGAGCCGTGCTTCACTGACAAGCTGCGCATTAAATAATTGCAGCATTTGCCAAATCGCATTCGGCTTCATTCCGATTAACCGCGCAATCCTACAACAGTTAGTTCGGGTCCATGGATCTCATTGGCTGAGCAGAGACTTTTCACTGTACATCACTCCGCTTGTCTGTGTATGCAGCATTCCAGACCAAAGTATGTGAACGACTGAAAGTAGAGGGACATTGTGTGATCTTGTGTTTTGTCCGGCTCAGATTTCTCTCATGAGTGAGTAGAATGTGTAAAACCCAAAGTGGAGCGGAATCGTTCACATACCCGATCTGTCACAGAATGTTTATTTCTCAGTAAGTTTGAGAGTGTTACCTTGACGACTGTGACAAGGCCTTCATTGGTAACAGGGTCAGTGGGGATGGAAAAGCGTCCGGTTGGATCCCCAGATATGATCCGGTACACAGCATTCCAGGCAGGAGTCCCCGGTTCATCTTTGTCAGTCACGGTGAGATTCGTCACTATCACATTCACACGGTTCTCTGGGACCTCACCATGGAACTACAGAGACAGACAGAAAGAGATCGATTTTCAGCAAAGATGGCTTTCGCAAGACACGTGTAAAAGTGTCTGTGTGTGTGTCACTCACAGTCTCTCGGGTAAACTCCGGAGCGTTGTCATTGACATCCAGCAGGCGTATGACAGCAGTGGCGGTGTTGGACAGACCATACGTGGGGTTTCCCTCCATATCGGTAGCCTGAATGATCAGGGTGTATTGAGGCACCTTCTGCTCGGCACAAAAAACAAAAAAACAAAAAACAAGTTGTGTTGAAAACACAAGAAGGAAATGGTTTACAGCAGTGGTTCTCAACTGGATGTGAAGCATTTTGTTAGCATCTTATTAATTAACCCTATTTGAAGTGTCCCATTGTTTCTGGATCTGACCCAACAGTTGAGAACAGTGTAATTACTATTAAAAATAGTTTTCAGTAATTGAAATGAAGCCGATATAAATTATACAGGTTTTATTAGATGAAAAAACAAACTTTAAAAAAATGTAAAATTAGAAATGTTGCTTAAGCAACTGAAATAAAATAAGTTGAAGTTGAATTAATACTAGAACTAATATAAAAAATAAATTAAAGCTAAAAAGAAAGTTTAAAAACAATACAAAAAGACAAAAGCACAAACTTATTAAAACTTAAATTAAAAAATAAAAAAGTCAAAGCTAATTAAAAACATTTAGAAATACTATATTAAAAGATAGTTCACCCAAAAATGAAAATTAGCCCATGATTTACTCACCTTCAAGCCATCCTAGGTGTTTATGACTATCTTTTTACAGACGAACACAGTCACGAGTTGTAATAAAAATATTCTGGCTCTTCAAAGCTTTATAATGGTAGTGAATGGTCCCTTAGATTTTGAAGCCCAAAAAATTGCATCTATCCATATTAAAAGAAATCCATATGACTCCAGTGAATTAATAAAGACCTTCTGAAGCAAATCGATGGGTTTTTGTGAGAAAAATATCCATATTTATAACTTTATAAATTATAACAACTGGTTTCCGATAACATTTCCGCCATTACCGGAAGCTAGTTATCATAGATTTAAAAATGATAAATAATGGACATTTTTCTTACAAAAACTCTTCACTTTGTTTCAGAAGGCCTTTATTTACCTCCTGGAGTCGTATCTAAGGTATCATTCACTCCCATTATAAAGGTTGGAAGAGCCAGAATATTTTTTAATATAACTCCAATTGTGTTAATCTGAAAGAAGATAGTCTTATACATCTAGGTTGGCTTGAGGGTGAGTAAATCATGGGATAATTTTCATTTTTGGGTGAACTATCGCAGGAAACAATTATACAATAAAACTGGTTGAGAACCTCTGTTGTATATATTTGATATTCCGCTAGCACAAACTTCCTCGTACCTCACGGTCCAGGCCTGCAGCTACAGTGATGATTTTGCCGGTCTTGTTGTTGATAGTGAACATATTTGAGGAGGGGCTTTCTGGAGTCTGGGAGAGGATCTTGTATCTGAGCATTCCATTGGCTGTATTTGGGTCGTCCTTATCCTGGGAGGTCACCGTCATTACAAATGTACCTAGAACCGAGCAATAAACGTTAGTTTTCACTTCATTGGTGGAGATGTGTCATAAACTGTGTCAAAAGTGTGAATGCATGAGTGTGTGTACCTGGTTTGGCGCCCTCATCCACAGTTCCATTCCAGATCTGGTGTGTAAACTCGGGCCGGTTGTCGTTCATATCGATGACATTGATGATGATGTCAATGGGGTTCTCCATCTGGTTCCCATTGATGTCCACAGCATGAGCACGTAGCTGTGAATGCAAACACACACTTATAGTCACCGTTTACATGAAAACTCTTCGTGAAAACAAAAGCTAGAACAATAAACACAAAAGTCTACATCTGAGCAGCTATGCAAACAATATCTACACTTTCACTGTTATTTTAATTCAAAATTACACTACAGTTCAAAAGTTTCGGATTGGTAAGATCTTTTAAAATATATTTTTTGAAAGAAATCTCTTCTGCTCACCAAGGTTGCATTTATTTGATCAAATTAAGTAAAAACAGTGCTATTCTGAAATATTATTACAATTTAAAAGAGCTTTTTTCTATTATAATATATTTTAATGCAATTTATTACTGTGATCAAAGCTGAATTTTCAGCATCATTATTCAGTGACATGATCCTTCAGAAATCATTCTAATATGACAATTTTGTGCTCAAGAAACCTTTTTTATTATTATTATCAGTGTTGAGAATAGTTGTGCTGCACAATATTTCTTCTGGAAACGTGATACTACACCCCCCCACCCCCGAATCCTTTGATAAATAGAAAGTTCAAACAAACAGCATTTATTTGAAATATAATAGTTTTTATAACATTGTAGGAATACTGTCAATTCTGATCAATTTAATGTACCCTTGCTGAATAAAAGTATTAATTTTCAAAAATCTTATTAACTTTGCCTGCATGAAGTGAATTGCTCTCAGAACATTCTTACAAGTTTTGAGAACAACACTGAACATTCACAGTATTTTTGATGCAACATTCAGAAGACATTTATATACATTATATAATCATTTCACACATTTTCTGCAGCCAAGTGAGAAAAACTGTAACTGTAACACACACTGACAGTGGAAAAGAGGCTATTAAGCTCCACACTCATTTACCGCGGTCATTCGGGTTAAGCAACTGCTGCAGTTGACTTGGTTGCCGTTTGTGCGCTAGAGCAGTTTTAGGTCTGCTGCATATATGCATGAGCTATCCGAAGGAATCCTGAAGCTCCACCTTTGGCACCATTAGGAAGCAAATAATTTCATATTCATGTAATCTCTGCATAATTTGAATCTGAATGTGGATTAGGTGGACACTGAGGGAGGTTAACAGCCTCTCGGGTCCAATAGTGAAGTGAAAGAGTATTGAAACCATGCAGGAAAAGTTTGAATCTACTTCCAGTGGAGATTGAGGATTGTTCTTACTTAGGAAAAGCCAGATTTAGGGAATGACCCCCTGCGAGCACAATGAATGAATGTGTGTGTGTGACTTAGTGTTAGGATAAGCTCCTCCGAGTTTAATTTTGCCTGCTCTCCTCTTCACGGTACAGTGGATTAGAGGCATGTCAAAGGTCACATTCTCAGACTGGCTGCCATGGTAACTATGACACATGTAATTTATTGGGAGTTTTAGAGGGCTTCTCTCTGTCCTGGATGGAATGAACAGATCTAAAGACCAAAGGACTGATGTTTAAACATCATGTATTCAAGGAACAGACATTGAAACGTGTGCAGGCTAACCCACGCACACGTTTGTATTTATGAAAAAATTAACTTTAAATTAAAATTTAAATAATAAATAAACTCTTTTACTGGGCAATTTGGCGACTCCGGTGGCCAAATAATGAACTGATCAATTAAAATGAACCTCATTGGTTCTTGTGGAAGCTTAAACGTGATGTGTAACACTAGAATGAACCTCATTGGTTCTTGCTGAAGCTCAAACGTGCTGTGTAACACGAGAATGAACCTGATTGGTTCTCACACATTAAGAGAACATGCTTAAATTCAATTAAATTCAACATAAATTTAAATTCCATTTACCACAAATGAAGTACGAATTTATATGTGAATAAAAACCTAAATTCAATCTGTTCATCATATAAAGTGATCGAGTCTCTTCAGAGAATTTGGACTAAACCACTCAACTCATATGGATTAGTTTTACGAAGTGTCAATCGCGTAGCTGTCTATGGAGGGACAGAAAGCCTTCTGATTTCATCAAAAAGATCTTCATTTGTTTTGGATTTAGAATGACATGAGGGTGAGTAATTAATGACAGAATTTTCATTTTTGGCTGAACCAACCCTTCACCAAACCAACCATAAACATCCGACTAATCAACTAATGGCTTAAATTAGTTAGCGACTACTAGTCATCTAGAAAGATCTTTCATTGGGGACAGTCCTACATATTTGTAAAGGAAATCTTGTGCTACATAAGATTTCAAAAGTCTGCAGAATTTTGCACACCTGTTTTTTAGGATGAAATGTACACAAAAGTTTTACGTGACATCTCAAGACACTGAGCCATAAACACACACACACACACACACACTTACGTGGAAGTTGGGGATGTGTTCTCTGTCCAGCGGTTTGGTGACGGACAGGATTCCTGTAATGGGGTCGATGATGAACAGGCCGGTGGGGTTTTGGTCGGCTCCTGGCCCAGTCACGCTATAGCGCAGTGTGTTGCTCTTGTCCTTATCTGACTGGATCTGAAACACAAACACAAATTTTGCAGGATAAACATAAAACTGAATTCTCTACAGGTGCAGAACAACTCGATGAATGAATTACCGGTTATTTTCATTGTTCGTTTTCGAATACACTTCACATGATGAACCAATGTTGTTTTTCTTTGTGTACACACTCACTTTCACAAGCTCTTCGGGGAATTGTTTTCTGGAGTTCTCAAGCACGTTGACAGGAGGAATGACCCAGTCCCTTTTCACGCGATTCACACTGCCGTCGCCCTTGACAACCACACTGTGCCGCGGAAACAGTATCTCTGGCACCTGGCAAAGAAAAAAAAAACAGCGAAAAGAACAACAGTTAGATTCATAAACACCAACACGCTCAATGTACATTAGGTGATGCGCACACACGCATACACACTGCAGCACTCACAATACATCTGACCTGGCCCCAAATAATTACAGAATTAATTTTACCCTCTGTAATGGGGTCATAAATATCACTGCTGCTCCATCGTTAAATCCCACAGCAGTAACACCCACATAGTGAATGTGAAAGTGTGTGTCGACTTTGCAGTATTGTTCCATTTTCTTTCTCTATGAGCCTTATTATTCAGTGCCAAAGGCAGTCAGAGATGTGCTTGACCAGACATTTGCCCTGCTCTGAGTGTTCTACAGAACAAAACCCCCTCTGAGTGTTCAGTTAAGAGTCCAACACAATACAAAGCCTGATTTCTTTATGCAAGTACAAAATCTCTGAGTGTGTTTGCTTATAAAGCGACTCAATATTTCCTCTCGGTTGATATCAACTAAGCCTCCCTTTCTCTTGACCTATGTTCTCTCTCTTCCTCTCGGTGCTGAAATATTGCTGGTAATGATAGCGACATGGGGGCGGGTGGCAGTACGGCGTTGACGGAGGGAGATAGATTCTCTCATTTTTCTCTCTCGGTGCTATGACTCAGGTGATGAGCTAACTCATTAGACTTGAACCTACTCACAGTCTCACCATCTCTCCAAACACACACACCAACAACATAAACATCGACTGAACTGATGGAAAAACATCTTTCGCCTCAGTTTCGCTCTCGTTTACATTTCATATCTCACATTTTCTCTCTCATTCCACATTCATTGCCTTTCTGTCTTTATCTGTTATCTCTATCTGTATAAACTAGGGCTGGGCTTTTGATGAAATTTAATGAAATTCACAAAGTTTAATGAAAGAAGTAAAAACAATAAAAATCTACTTTAAAATAAGCAAGGCAAGTTTTTCCAGTTATTTTTCACTAAGAATGATGGATATAAGGTTCCCATTCTTTCTGGACAATTAACGTCTATGATTTATCCATGAGTTAGCCATTGGTGAATATTTGATAGGATTTGTATTGAGTTTGCACTTTATCGGGCCATCTGTAGCTGAAAAAAAAAATAAAAATACTCGACCATAACTAGAAATAATTATTTTGTCATGGCCTTTTAAGAATTTCATTTCCATTTATTGTCATGAGCCCTGGAAAGCATACCTTTATTATCTGCAAAATTGAATTCCCTGATATTTCCATGTTTTTCAGGATCGTGGGAACTCTGAATATAATAAACATTCAAATTGTGAACTGTAGTTTAAGGAGATATGACAAATCGTTGAGTTTTGAATCGATTCATTAAAACAAAAATGAATCAAGTGTATCAATTTAAACAGTTTTTTTTAATGGAAGCTTGTTTCTGCCGCTGAATTATTAAAAAAAAATGTCAATTGCGACTTTTTATATCATCAATTCCGATTTTTTTTTCTCAGAAATGCGTGATATAAACTCGCAATTGCAAGTTATAAAGTCAGAATTATGAGAAAAAAATTCCCCCCTCAGAATTGGACTTTATAATTCACAAGTGTGAGTTCACATCTCACAATTCGGAGAAAAGAAGTCAGAATTGCGAGATATAAACTCGCAAATTGCGAGAAATAAGTCAGAATTATGAGATAAAAGGTCAGAATTAACTTTTAAATTGTTTCATTCTGTGGCGGAAACAAGCTTTCGTAGTTTTTGCTACTTACTTTAAATCAGAGATCTAATTAAATCATCTCACAAGATTAAGGAGGGAAACTAGTTGCAAAACTAGTCTAATGACACATCCTTCTGAAAACATAATGGCCAAATTAAAAGCTCATAACAATTGCCATGACATTCCCAGACTTAGTTTTAACTTCACCAGCAAACTCATGGGTAATATTTTGTGACTGCCCACCCTTCACCCTCTCCTCCTTTGCCTCCTCGACCATCTCGCCCTTATCCGCACTCATCCCCCGCTGGCTCCTCTCGTCCTCCTTCCCCTTGGCGGCAGTGAGTGGGCATGTGCGAGTCAGTAATAAAGAGTAAATTCTCCCCGTCTCTGAGCAGAAGGCAGGGCTATGAGACATATGGTTAGTGTTCCCAAGCTGAGGGTCCAGATCTCCACTGTCTAATGTATCCTCCAGCCTTAATGTCTCTTTAGCATCGTTAAACATTAATTACAGCCCTACTATCAACGTGTTAGTGCTCTGCTAATTTTCTAATATAGTTTTATTAGTGCTTTGGCTTTGTCACAGAGGCCCTCGGATGAAGAGAGACATTTTTGTGAGCTCACATTCACACAATGGCTGTTTGACGGTGTAATTGCAGCGTGAGGCTAGTTTAGAAACGCCATGCGCTGTTAGCGATCTGACACAGTTATAATTAGTGTGATTTTCGCAGTCACGCAGCCGCCGTTCCCTGTTAACGTGCGAGCACGCCTGACTTCCTACCTGCTTGGGCTGGCTGAAGTTGACGTGTACCAGCCATTGCTCTTGAGACTTCACGTCCTTGGCCTTAATCTCCATGCTCCGCCCCTTCCTGTCGGAAAGCTGCAGGGTTCGCGCTGCGAAAACCGTCCCGTCGGCCTCTATCCGGAAATCCGCTGGGTCACCGCTCTCGAAGCGCAAGCCGGAGCCTCGGCCACAGTCCACGAAATCCACTGCAAAAGAGAGAGAGAGAGTGGACTGAGTGCAGGCCTGCTTTTTGTTTTTAAACAGCAAACATCTTTTCTTTTTTTTCCTTTTTTGCAAAAAACAAGCACACAGGAAATCACATTCCCGCTCCTCCACGAGGGAATAATGGTTTTACTTGGTTTTAAAAGTGAGGACAAGGAGAGTGAGAGATGGAAAGTGCGCACTGACACAGAGAAAAAGAGAGAGATCGAGAAAGAAACAGAGAAGATAGAGAGAGAGAGAGAGAGAGACAGAGAGAGAAAGACAGAGAGAGATGGTAGGAAAGGAGAGCAGGTACAACTTCTGAAGCTCTTCTGCATTATTCATGCTGAGACATCCCCTGCAGGCCCCCAGGTGTGCTGAGGAACGGAGGAACAGGAGGACGAGGAGACAAAGAGAGAGAGGGATGAGGGGAGGGAAAAAGAGAGAAAACTGAGAAAAAGCCGAGTTGAGAGGTATCTGCGGCACAGCACTGGAGGGAATCGCATTAGAAGTACAGACATAAACAAATGAATGTGCTTTATTTATTATGCCGCAATTAGAGAACACAGACAGACAATTACACGCCCAGAACTGAGAGAGACGCCGGGACGCTCTCCTATCAGGACGCATTTGTTTGCGAAAAGCCTCGTATTGACTGGGCTCATTTGTCTGACATTTTACATCTTTCAAGCAGAACGCCAGATCTCATTATCCAGTCCAGGTGGACGGCGCACGTGATTTCTCGCAGAGCGTTAACGTGACACGGTGTATAGCTGCAGTGGACGCACGATTAACTGACAGGGATTCGTTTTGTTGTTCATTAGTCCTGTCAAGACATAAACAATTCATAAAAACATATGTAAGCACATTAGGGTTGGTATGATAGTAAAATTTTGGCCACTTCAATGCAAATATGCACAGACAGTTGAATATGCATGAGCAATTTGCATATCATTACATTAACTAGGAGTGAAACGGTTCTCTGTAAAAAAGTTTAACCGTACCGTTTTCAACCCACAGTTCGGCATGCGGTTCAGCGATGACCAAAACATGGACAAAATAGCCATGGGTGCTGTATGATTGCACATGAGCTGTCATTTACGCCGTCATCACCCCGGTGCTGATAGCGCGAGAGCGCAGGTGAGACCCAAACAGCACATGTTGCTATATGTGTTTAAAGTAAACTCATTTAAGCCATTCAAGCACAAGAAGACGCAAAGGAGATCTCGCGCAAGATTTTTATGTGTGTTCATCCAAAGCTTGCACACAGAAAGCCGTGTCTCAGACAGCGGGCAAATATTGAGTTGCCTTTCGAGTCTTGCGCTTGAACGGACAAATTCACACAAAAATTATGCCAGCATGCCTATCTTGGCGAGTATTCTAGCAAACGTAGTAGGTGAGTGAACGCAAACAGTGGAGAAAGACAACGCATCTGTACAGTATCATTATGTTGGATCCGTGCATTATGTCTTAAAGTGACAGCAGCCTAATATTCCTGCTGTCTGTTTTTAATGTTAGGAAATCACTCACTGCTCTTCACTGAACAGCTTTTTAAACTTTAAAAATGATTAAATAAAGATTAATACAAAGAAGATAATATACAGTTATTTCATATTTTATTACTTTATTCAATTTCTGCACCTGAAAACTACTGTTAGATACCTAAATTTGTATCTTTGCTCTATTGTATTTATTTCTGTTGTTGCTTGTAATTTGATTATTTGTTCTTATTTATTTATTTATTTTTATTGGACAGTAAATCATTATATTACTGTACATTTTTCAAATTTACTATTTTTTTAATTTACAAATTTCAAAGCAAAACATGTTCCCTCAAATAATTTTTTTTTCACAAATTCATCCTTGCATGTTGTGTGCAAAAACTTGACCAGTGTAGTCCAATTCATAAACAAATGACTCTTATGAACCAAATCAGGTCAATCTCAAAAAAATACATCCAACTATATATCCAACTAACAGTTGTGCCTTAGCTTAGCAGTAACACACTGAACCGTGATTCTCACGCAGGAAAAATTCAGCTCATGTCACTTCCTGGACATTTTCCTGTCCTTTCTCTACTATCACCGTCAATAAAAATGGTGCAAAAGAAAATTTTCCATCTCCATGGAAATTTCCATCCTTTCTCTCACAGAGAAACACACCAGCGAGCACAGGCTACACTTCCTCCTCACAGATGAATTTCTGTCTCACAGGTGGCTTTCTACCAAACAGTGTGTGTGTGTGTGTGTGTGCGTGTGTTGTTTTTGCGATTCTTTGCTCTCACGCATATGTGCGAAGTAAAGCGCTGATTTGCCGTATAGCAATTAGGCAGGTCCGTAGGTAAATTACACCTTTCACTCTTGTTAATCACCATTTATTATGCGAGGAACTCTCAGGGTATTACAGTAGGCTAAAATAATCGCTCACTATTATTAGACATGGCAACCAATGAGACCTTATTGCTGATTATTAGATAAAGACCTGCTGAAGGGGGCGAGCAATTATTACGTTTATCAGATTGTTAATTTTGCTAGTCTCGACGTCCTTACGCATTACTTCCGTAAAGGGCCTCCTATGTTGTTTAATTTTCGTTTTTCAAAATTAAAAGACTCCTCTTCTGGCCCCTGGCGCATTGGTACCCATCACGGAGTAATGCGTTTAATGTAACGCGATTGCCCTGGTGGCACAAGCTCTGCCACTCGGCAGGTGCGAGGTAGGTTTGTGTGGTGTGTGCGTGTCAGTCTAGCTTGAAGAAGTGCACTGAGTACGTTTTATTAGATGGCTGCACCAGTTTCGCCTGCAGCTGCATTTTCTTGTGCAGTTTTCATGAGGACGGGGGGAGGGTGTTGTCGAGCGCTATATGTCTACCGCGCTGTCTCCTTCCATTACCGAATGCTGCTCTTCTAACGGATGAAACAGAGAAAACAGTGTCTTTGAGTCTTTCTTCTCGTCTGCAGTCTCTTTACGCATCCTCGCAAACTCGGCTTAATGCAGCGAGTAAAAGCCGCATTACTCATCACGTCTCGAGTAAACACGGTTACGGCAAAACAGTGGAAATTGATTTAATTATTAGGGTGATTTAATGTAAGACAGAGGTAAATGACTGAATTATTTTAAGCAAACTCTAAGGTAGCTTGCTCGTGTTTTCTCAACAAACGAGCGCATTTATGGGTCTTCAAACCGCAATATGATTAGGATAAACAGAGCGGCTAAGATTTTATTCTACAAACCAGTTTTCTCCAGTTTTATTATATTCTTGACCCATTTATATTCGTCAACCTTGTCCATACTGAAGGGTCTGACATTTCTGCCTGGTGTTATTTGTTAAGTATTGATGATGTAGGATGTATGACATACAATATTCAATCCTTCAGCTCCAAAATCAGGGGAGAAACAAGTTCTTGATTTATCTGTAATGAACTGATACAATCTAAATAAGAGGCAATTAAAAAAAAAACAATCTATTTTCTGTCACCTTGACCAATGAGATGGAAAATAATTTGTCAAAGTGCTAAATACAAGCTGGAGATTTAGGAGGGTTGATATGCGCATGCATGCGTGTCTATGAATTTGCATCTGTGTGTGAGAAGGTGATCAGACACTGCAGACGTGTTTGAGAAGCAAGACGAGAGCCAGTTGCCCTTCACTATGTCTCTTCAAAATCACCAGAATGATTTTTAAAAGGCAGATTGAAGGGGAACCAAGAATTTAAAGCAACTCTGCCATTATGTACTCACCCATCATGTCGTTTCAAACCTGTATGCTGTTATTTCTTCTGTGAAGCATAAAAGTAGAAATCTTTAAAAGAATTGTAAAGCAATTCTTGTCCTACACCACAGTGCGTTGCAATCAGAGGCTGTCAAGCTCCAAAAATGGAAAAAAAAGAAAGAGAAGAACTATAAAAAAATGTTAAAAATCTTTTGTATGGTCTTGTTTATACCTGGTATTAAAGCGGACCTATTATGCCCCTTTTACAAGATGTAATAAAAGTCTCTGGTGTTCCCAGAATGTCTGTGAAGTTTCAGCTCAAAATACCCCACAGACCATTTATTACAGCTTGTCTAATTTGCCCTTATTTAAGTGTGAGCAAAAACACGCCATTTTGTGTGTGTCCCTTTAAATGCAAATGAGTTGCTGCTCCCGGCCCCCTTTCCAGAAGAGGTCGGAGCTTTAACAGCTCACGCTTTGGTTGCTCAACAGCAACAAAGCTGGAGAATCTCACGCAGCCAAAATGAGGATTGTCAGTAACGTGTTCAGCCTCACATTGTTCAAACCGGAGTCACACTGATGGAGAAACTCAGGAAGTAGTTACAACTTTTAGACTGAAACTGGACGTTTCTGAATGGTTAGTGGATAAATTTATGTAGTTGCAGTGAAGTTGATTCAACTCATTGACTAGCATGTGTCGTCATGTTAATCTATTGTGCAAAACCTATATAGATGCCCAGCATACGTAGCATACCTGTTTGCTAAACCGTACACACCAGGCTAACGTTCACGATTGCTATCAAATCCTGTGAATGGTCTAATATTTTTTTCAAAATTTTTGCTAGGACAGAAATATTCCTTTTTTAGCAATCAAGCTCTCCAGCTCGTCAATTTGCAGGCTATTCAAGCTAATGAGAGTCTAAATAGTGTTCAGTGCTCGTCTGTGCAGCTAATGACTAAACAGTTAGCATGCTTTGCTCAAACTTTTGCCATGGTGTTAGAACAGGTACACCGTTGTTGCTTGTGAAAACAAACGTGCAGATTAAGGGGTAAAATTATAATAAGATCCCATTCCTACGTCACTAAGGGAGCGAAATCTGAGCAGGTTGTTTTTTCACATGTTTGTAGAGAAAGGCTCAAAACAACTGGGTTATCCTTTTTCATGTTTTCTGTGTTGGTAGATGCACCGGGGACCCGATTACAGCACTTAAACACAGAAAAGGTCAGATTTTCATGATATGTCCCCATTATGATGTGTTTTGGTCGATCAGTTCACAAGTAGATGGAGACATATTCCCATTTACACCTGGTGTTTTAATCAGTCTCTTTTGTCCACTTTCAACTACTTCTGTCCTGATTTCTTCAAGGGGAGGATCTATGGGTTGGTAAATGTACAAGTTTTTTTCAGATGTTTCGATGTAACGAACAAAATAAGCTTGCGAAATTTTTAAGATGATGGGAAAAACACAGAGAGCATCAGCTTTCATTCTGACAGCCGCAACACTGTGAGTGAATGTTAGAAATCAGGAATGATGAGAGAACATTGTGCTTGGCACATTTTTCATCTTAGGTTTTCAGCCGACAAAATCCCATCTGGTTAGTACGCTTCCCATAATGTTTATGCATTAGGTCAGCAGGCTTAGAGAAGGCAGGGGTGTTCAAACACATTCGACCACATGAGCGTTTACACTACAAAAGAAATCCGGGCAAATGCGTTCAAAAACTAACCCTGGAAGTGCACGCTCAAAACGTTTTAGTCCCCATTTACACCAGTATGTAGTGTCGTCCACTGTAAACAGGGCCTAAGACTTGTGCTATAAACTCTTCTAAAGGAAGACAACAGCTTAATGTGACGAAAATTTAAATCATTACTCAACCATTTCCCTAAAGCTCTCACCAGACATGGCAAAAACACAACTTTCACTGAATAACAACTATAATGTGACTTCAGAAAGAGTGTCACATTACACATGAGTAATACTTTTATTACTATTTTACTTTTTTTTTTGAGTTTGACAGCTGAACTGCTGTAGTATGACAAGAGTTGCATAACTATTGTGCGCTCCACAGAAAAGAATGTCCACACACAGTTTTGAAATGACAGAAGGGTGAGTAAATAATGACACATTTTACATTTTAAGGATAACTATCCTGTATACATTTGCAAACGACGGCCTGGCCATACGTGCACATTCAAGCTGAAGTGCTGATCCGGTGAGCCAGCAGAGGTGTGATGTGCTCTGTAAGCAATCTCATTCATCCATTAGCATTTAGCATTCAACACCAATTTCACATCTTTACCGCTCAAAATGTCCCCACTCTTCCCTCCCAACGGGACTCTTACTTCATTTTAATACGAGCCGGCTACAACTGGTGTAAGCTTTTAGTAGCAGCAAGACATAAATGAGGAAAGTAATGGAAAAATAGTTTTGTTTAGCCCACCGCCCCCATGAGAGAGCGTAAAATAGCTGTCTTAATGTCGTCGTTTGGGGTTTCATGGTCTCCGAGACATACTGAGCCTTCCTGTGAAAGAATTCAGATGGATGTGGCACTTAGGACCCCACTCTGCACCGAGCTGAGCTGTCTTTTGTACTGCCTGCCTATAATTGCCCTTTTTCCATGACTTTTCTATGGGTGAGCTTCCTCTAATGGCCACATCGCTCAGCCACATCCCTCGGTGGGCATGGCAACTTAGGTTTAACTCGTACGCACTTCCACGGCCAAAAAAACACAAAAAGACAGACACATTCACATATACACCTAAACGCTGACTGAGAAAATGCACCAATGGGAACTAAATCAATTTGAAAACCAAAGTGCACATTAAACTGTTAGAGCTTTTCAGCTCATAAAGGGATTCATTATCTCTTTTGGAAACCAGCACAATATGTAGCTCCTATAATGAGCCAATGGCTATTGATTAGTTGCCAAAATGTTATAATGGTGAGTAACAGCTGCTTTTATGTGTTCTTCTGTTAATGTGAATCATCTAAGCCTTTGATCCAAAAGTACAACTAACAACATACCGAATCTACTCGCCTCATGCTGTTTTCCCTTAAACAGAGCGAGTAAAACATGGAAAGAGAATATGACATACCCTCTTAAAATATCCTCTTGTCTCTTTCCTCATTTGTTCAGATTTATACTTTAGATCAAAAGAACATGGTGAATCTCACGGCTGATTAAGCTCAATCTCAACCTGTTAAATGACTTGATCACATGCAAATGCATGCGCGCTCGGATAAATACATGTAGAGAGAACAGCGACATTACACTCATTTTCTGCCACGTACCTTTTTCACACACTAATGTGATGTCAGTGTATCAGAATTAGGGGTGTGTCGCTTCAAAATTACATCATGATATGTCAAGAATATTTGCGATAGCGATATTTATGACGATATAGAGAAAAATATATGTACATACATATACAAATATATATTGCAATCACCAATAAAAAGTTTTATTTATATATATATATATATATATATATATATATATATATATAAAACTTTTTATTGGTGATTGCAGCTGGCAGGCAGCAGCATTTATTAGTGCAAACAAAATGAAGGGTATTTTCCATCCTTTTCCAATGAGCTACTGTCATTGATGACAAAATACCCCATTAAATACATAATTATTCAGGTAAGAAATACTACAGAAATTAAAGTAATAAAATGTAAAATAACACTTTAATTCTTCATTGTAAAAATTAAATACAGATTAATGCTTACCATTAAAGTTATAAAACGTATTCAGTCAAACGTATTCAGATTTTCTTTGTCTTTTGTTCTTTGATTAACATGACAGACAGCAGCAGGAATATTGGACTACTGTCACTTTAAGAGTTTCTGTACGGACCCAATATACTGTTACAAAACATGCATTCCAAAACTGACTGTTTAACTGGATACTCGCCAAGACATTTTGACATATTTTTGAATGTATTTAAACGTTTTAGCGTAGTAAGCCACTCATTTTAGTGACACAGAAGTTGTTTGAGACAGAGAAGCGGCTTGTGTGCTCCACTAATACATATCAGTGGTCGAGCGGATGCTTTTGGTGTGAGCGCGAAACCTGCGGGAATGACTAAAATTATGCGCAATACAAGCTCTATTAAACCGGAGCGAATGAGACGAGTGAGAGAGAGGAAGCGGTTGTGTGTCACTTCGCCATCGGACAGAAGAGAGCGAGAACACGCGGCTGAGGCTATTGTCTGTGCCGCTGGTAAAACCGATCAGCTCAGAATCGGAAAGATGTGACACTGACTGGTCAGTCTCTTATCTAGGAAAATTGGCCAAATGGTGAAACAAGTTTGTTGTGTTTCCACCTTTAACGGTAACCGTTTCTTGCATATTTTGCAAAATATTGTACTTAATTGTTCATCGGAGACTGACATGCTGCTCTTACTCTCAGACAGGTGTTGTTTTTGTGCGCTCTAAGAAAATATATATGTGTATGTGTGTGTATATATATATATATATATATATATAAAAACACACACACACACATATATACATATACATATATATGTATATAAACACGACAATGCATATTTATTGTTGTGTCCTGGACATGTATTAGCATGGTATTTCGAAACACCACAGTATATTTTTGTATGGGTCATTTGGTTACTCCCTGCTAACAAGTCGGACGTAGTCATTTGAATATTTTGAATTTACATGCAGATTTTGAGTTTCTGTAGATGCTTTGCTCTAGGAGAAGGTGTGTAGTAATGTTTTGTACATAGCCTGGATGCTAAACAAGCGAATAAAATGTATACCACAATGCAGAATACAACTATACACCACCACATTTCACATGAAGAGCATTTGTCAGCTTCTACCCATTAATGCCAATACAGCAGACACCTCCAACACGACACAAATAAAATGTGCAATATTGAATGCAGAGGGGGGGAAATCATTTTTTCTGGCATTCACTGGATAATCTCTGTCACAGACAAACTCAATTATTCATTCTGCATCATAATAGAACTAAGGGCCTTTAGGTTATTTTTTCAATCATAAATTTTTTAGAGCGACACTCCAGTTTTGCATGTGTGTTTGTGTATGTACGCATGCGTGCAATGTCATTTTAACCTCTGACCTCGCTAGATTGGTGGTGTCTGTGAGGACTTAGGATTTATGACCGTGCACAGAGCTGCAAACACATAAACACACACACAGGCAGCATATGGCAGGGGCTCCACGCCAACCCGATCCTGAGCACCTAAAGCGGGCAGCGCATTCCACTGCTGTCTGTCCTCCTCACACATAAAAAACACTTCTAACTGCTGTTTTACAAAACATAAAGTGATGTTTAAGGCCTCGGACTAATTGTCAGGCACGTCTTGAGCCTTCATAAATGTGGCCCATCAGTTAAACTCAATATTCCAGCTAGAACATTAGACACATTTCAGTACCTTCATCTCATACCATTAAGCAGAAATTGTTTCAAACACACCAGACCGTGTGACAGCAAATGGCTCCATCTTTTCTGAGCTAATTCAAATGAAAAAATTTAAAGGCACAGTATGTAAATTTCGCCATTAACCGTGTTGACCGAATAAGCCATGTTGAACTTCATAAGATTAGATAAATGTGTCCAAACAGTTGCTCACCTGTCTAATGAAACCCAAAATATATTAAAGCATCTCTGGTTTTTCTATGGAACTAAAACCAGAAATTGAGGGTAACGCGGATATGATTGATAGGCAATGCCATGGGCCGTTACACCGGTTAAAATAGCTGATTTAAACATTGTTGGAAACATTTGGGATAATGTAAGTACTAGTGTTGTCAAAAGTACCGACTTCGGTACTGAAGTCAGTACTGAAATTTTAAAAATGTGACGATACCAGCATTTCCCCCTCACTTCAAAAACATGTTGTAAATAGACATCTTTGACGCTCTTCACCGAGAGCTTACACAGATATACACAAAACAGCCATTTATCAGCAGATCCCTTATATATCCGCTGATAGACGGATTTAATACATGTTTTTGAAACGTTGACCATTGTAGCCAATCACAGACACATCTGTTGAGTGCATGAACACAATGGCCAATCAGATGTGTTTAAAAAATACTAGGCGGAAATGCTGGTATCGTCACCTCTTGCATTAGTAAGTACACAAGTCAACAAAATATATAACATTTTACTAGTTTTAATGCAAAAATCGTGCCTTTAAAGAAATTAAGTGCACTAGCATTCATTACATATGACATAATTCCATATTACACGTTGTTCATGACTTTCTTTTTGTGTTTACTCATATAATTGCTCGATAACATGGAGCCTATTATAATGTGTGACCAAGTGTCCATGACAATTACTATTATTTGGGTTTGAAAACCCAGAAAATTGCTTTTGTGACAATGTTGCCTGTGGGGACGCTGACTGGGTCACAAAATTTGCCGCGTCAATGGACAGACATTACAGTAGCAAGCAACCTTCCTCCCCTGCCTCTTTCATGTTATCATGTCTTCTACACATACTACACACATAAAGCACTCGCATTTAAGAGAGCACGAATATGTGAGGAACGGGTCTTATTAGGGATTCAGAAAAGAATACATAATGATCACAAAACGCCATTCAAAAGGCATTTAAGCGTGGTGATAAGGGTACTTCAGGGTGAAAAAGAACATTCAACAGGCAATAACGTAGGGCAGGATTTTATCTATTAGTGTTTGATTGGAACATGCAAAATGAAAATATGTTGAGATGTGATATTAAGTTAATATTCCTTTGCCCCTGCCTTGTTTCAGGAGCATGCAATTTGATGAAAGCGCACATTTCTTTTCAACACTGTGCGCTGATGTACATAATAACCAGGGGTATTTCTTACTAAAGTCCAGTTTGATTTAATGTTATCTTTATCATCTGCTGCGGTTTCTTAAATGTGATCTGAAGCAAGAACGGAATACAAACTGGAGTGAATGTACAAGAACGGTTCATTGAAACCGTATTGATCAGAATATCAATGTGTCCCTCTCAATGTCTATGGAGGCCACAGCCTGTTTCGCTTTAAAGTTTAGAGGAGCAGTGAGAGAACCGTGTCTGACAGCTACACAACAGAAAAACACTGACCTACTGCATTATCGCAGGACAAAGAGCTGCAGTGTCATGAATGGACAACATTACAAAGAAAGAACTAGTGCGGTAATTTAGGGAGAGGTTCTTTTATTATCGTTCAGTAACAAAGGAGTAAATCAGCAAATGAAAAAAAAATGAAATGTTGACTTAAAGCACAAAAATAACAAACAGGTCCCCCTCCACCCTTTTTACCAATGATTTTCCATGATTTTTCTAAGGCCTTTAGTGTATGGATTCATTCACTAACAAGTGATTCAGACCACTTTGATTCTTTGAATCCAAACCTTGAAAACAGTGAGAATCCTTTAAAAAAGAAAAAAAACGTAAGTATTTTGACCTTTACTGGGACATTGTGAACCTGCAAACACACACACACACACTCTTCAGCACAAGTGTTCAGAGTTTGATGTAAAATGGATGGTAAGCCACAGGATTCATTAATTGGAGGTTGATGGAGGGGGGACGGGATTATACAGGCTCCAGATTATGTGTGTGTGTGAGTGATTGAAGACTCCCTCGGGTCAGCAACGTTGACCACTGTAATCGCTCTTCATTGTGTACCACAAAGACTGACAGGAAATAACAAACAGCAAATAATTGCAAACATCTGCACTCTCTCTCACAGCACTGAACGCAGATGATACTGTAATTTACCAAGATTGCTCAACAAACCGAATTCCGTTTCGAGATTTTGAAATGGCAGTGTATGTGTTTGTGTGTGTTAACAGATTCAATACACCTTGCTAAAAACAATCACTTTAATCTTCGACAGATTTTATAATCTGCCTTTTCTAAAACAAACCCCATTGTTTGTGTATGTACCTGCGTGCCGGCGCATGTTTTCGCGACTTCTTTTAATCTGTATTTAGAAAGCACAGATTGAAAAAGCAAATTGCAAACAAACGAAGACAAAAGCAGGATTAGACTTCCTCAAATCTTGAGTTCCCGGTAAAATAATAGTGATTTGAGCTCAAGCCCTGATTAAATTTATAGTGCATGCGTGGCATGTGTGCTGGCATCCCGGCGTTATTTGTTTAAGAGGTTCTTCCTCTTTGATCCCTTCATCTGACACACAGCAGCGAGGATGACGCCGATAAAACCGCCTGTGTCAATAAAGGTATGTTCACACAGACGAAAGCAAAAAGACAAACTGTAACACAAAACCGGAAAACATTGTTGTGGAGAATCACAGTAAACCCTGAGGGGGATGATATTTTCCGTGTGAGGAAATCTGCATAGCATCTCAGATGAGGCTCAAATACGATGCAAACCAAATTGTGAACGAACCACTTTGTCTATTACCCACTCGGATGTGGTGAGGGTGCAGAATTGTGGATATTGATTTTTTTTGCCTAGCAGAAATCCATAACCTCCTGTTCCTAACAGATGCCCAATAGATCCTGCAGTTCAGGGTTAAACATCCTTGCTGTGGACGCAGAAAAATACAGTGTTTCTAAACAGGGTGTGTGAGAAAGTAAAGTACCTGTCCTCAGGTGTGTCAGCTCGTGTGAAACAAGACTCCAACGAGCCCATAGAGGTTTCAAATACACCCGTGGACACACGTACAGCGCAGAATGAGCAATGGAGGGTCGCCTTTCATTATCGACGAGACACCCGATACCGTTTTAAAGGCGAAGGGAGGGTGTATACCTATTACAAATGCTAAAAGCAAATCTAATCTCATGCAGAAAGGAGTTAAAAAGTAATGCGTGTGCCTGAGGTGTTATTTCAAATACTAGGTCAGAACTACATTACCCATAATGCATCAGGATGGCAGACTGGAGTGTAATGAGATTTGTACAGGCACTGACCCAGATAACCAAGCCCGCAGCGGAGGAGTGCGTGTGTGTGTGTGTGTGTGTGTGTGCGCGCACGCTCGCTTTGCCCATTTGTCTTTGCGAGTACTGAAAAGCAAATGTCAGGAATAAAGTTACATGTGCTTTTGGTTTAGTGGACTTTCACGCGTCTTTAAACGTCTGTCAGAGAAAGAACAAATGCATTTTGAGTTGGTTAGCATAAGTGTGTCAGCTTCTGTGTGTGTGAATGGTGACAGCTGGGGAGACAGTGGGATACAGTATTGCGGACAAGGGCGGACTTAGTACTTTGATATGTGTGCGAGTGTCGGGAGGTGCTTGTGTGTGTGTGTGTGTGTGCGCCTCAGGATTATCGCCAACTGAGCAGAAGAAAAATAAGCAAGAGATGTATTTCAAAATTCTCAAATTACATAACTATGCGCAGATGTAACACGCAGATAAAACTATCAAACATCCATCCTGAACAAGCATACGCTTTTGATTTGTGGTGGACGTCAAAGATTCCTCCGGCTGTGAGGTCACGTTTGTGCCTGGCTAGTTTCTGTTGACTCAGGAACAATACTCCCCGCGCAACCGCGCTCAGCCAAATGGGACGAATTAGGCCAGGTTGCCTAGCGCCATGCTGGTCTCCCCTGACAACCCCAAGGCCTCCAGCACAGGAGCAAAAGGGACGGGTTTTTGCAAAGGGGCGGAATAGAGTTTCATTCGGCCGCATGCTCTTACAAAACACCTCCCCCCAGGCTCGCAAAACAATGTCAGCCGTGTCAAATCAATCGGCAACGCCCAAGGACATCAATATGGGGCCAATAAATCTCGCTCAAGGGAAGCCCACTCTCTCACCTCTCCGGCCATATGGGAAACATTGCAATAAAGTAGCCGCGACGCTCGACTAGCATAGATATGCAAGCTGAAACATTGCGGCACATGGGCGGTGCCGTATTAACCGTGGCATTCGCACAGGTGATAGAGTATCGTGAAAATAAAAGAAGGAAAGGTGATATAGTGGGGCTCAGAAATGGGGAGACAGAGAATGTAACAAAAGACACAAAAGCTCGTCTCCTTTGAGGAACGGCTGAGTGTAAAAACCACGAGAGCGTACACTAGTAAACGATGCTTCAAAGGAGAGGCTGAGACAATACAACACAAAAACGGGAATATCACGATGAGACAGGCAGTGGGAGAGTGAGAAAGAAAGAGAGAGAGAGAAACACAACGATCAAGGCGGAGGGAGACAGACCGAGATGATGTCAGCGTTGTAAGTTTTTTGAGATGGCCCCTCTGAGGAAAGCTATACAGATCCGTTGTTTTAAAGGGATAGTTATTTCAAAAATGAAAATACAATCACAGTTTGTTCACCCTTACAGCATTCTTTATTTTCTTTGCTGAAACACAAAACGGGATGTTAGACAGAAGCTCCAAGCTGTTCATACAGTGAAAATAGATGGTGTTTTATAATGCCATGCTCCAAAAAACAGCTTAAAAGTTATCCATATGACTTGTGTGCTATATTCTGTAGTCAAACGGCAGCCATCTTGGAAAGGTGTTCACAATCTTTACTGTGATTATAATGAAACATATTTCAACTCGGGTATGAAATTGTGACAGTGACGACAGTGGTATTGAAAATTGTCTCTTTTTTTGTTCAAATCACACAAAAAAAGACACATTTGGATTATGCAGTTTTAACATAAATCATAAACTTAGTGTGCTGCATATTTGTCTATTTGCTCAAATTGCTGAGAATCAGCATAAAGCTGTTCATTTTGAAACCAATTAAATGTGTTCAGTTAAAAAGTATGAACATGATTAAAGTATGGCTGTGGAACAAGCAGATGTAACCGATTATATTGACGATAAATTATTGTGTATTTAAAACACATTTAGTTTATTAGTACAATTACAGAAATCTTATTTGTTTCATTTAAGCATGGCTGAAAAATATGCATCACCTTAAGTTTGTTAGTGTGTTTAAAGTCACGCTGCTTAAATCCATGACGGCAGAGAGAGCCGCTGTCATGTACAGGTGTGAAGCAGCTTCACAAACAATCTTTTCAAGAGATCGGTTCAAAAACACTGATTCATCCAGTAATGAAACTAGTGAAGTATTTATGAGTGAGTCACTGACTCAAACTGATTTTATAAAATAAATCATTCAAATTAATTAAACATTTTAAACAGACTGCAGCAATTAACATTTTGTCAGAATCTCTAGTAAACTGCATGCTAATTTTGTTGTCTTTCCATAATGGTGGGAGAATCTCTATTTGAAACAAAAATTGTATCCAGAATCGTGCAGCTCTACTTAGAATACAACGCACCAGCAGTATGATAGTTTTCTGATGATTTTTGCACTTTTAAATGTTTGACAATACAAACCGCCAACCACATTCATTGTAAAGTGCTGCTTGATTATTCTGCTTAACAGCTCCTTTTGTGTTTCACCAAACAAACAAAAATAACACCGTTTGGGCCATCACTGGGTAAAGTAAGTGATTTTTGGCTGAACTACTCCTTTAAGCTAGAGAACAGAAGTCACATGAGCCGGTCCAATTATCACCTCCTGCACCCGCTAACTCCTGTGCCAGCTAATGTCTTTTCTCATTAAACACTAGAGAAATCATTTTAATCGCCATTCCTTCCTCTCCTGTTGCGTGTGTGCGCGCTTAAAAAAGCGGACCCATATCGGGCACAGCTGCGATCCATTGTCCTGTATTAAGGTCATGCTAGCTTTACCCCCCGATCCAAATTTATCCCTCCATCTTACGGGAAATGCAAGAATTCCACTTCACACTCTCTTCCCTCGCTTAGCTGCTGACACACCTAAATCGGCGAGCGAGCTGATAGCAGAGGTGTGAGGAGAAGGGAAACGAGAGGAAGGGTGTAATAATGACGGGACGAGAGCGGAGATGGACACATGCCAGTCCAGCTGTCCCCTCTCTCATGTAGAGTATCCTAACTCCTGTAAAAAAAACCCCACCACACACACACACACACACACGCAGGGGGGAAAAAATGACGCATTTGTCTGAGACATGCCGATCTTGGCTTATCCTGATCGTCGGGGGTTGGAGGGTAGGGGTACTTACAGCTGTCAACCGGTGGGCTCTGATGGCATTAGAAGTCCATATCACATACATATGTGCAAAACGGAAATCCAGTGCTGTTGTCAGATGCCATTAGGACAGGATTAACCAGTCATTCACCATTATCAAATAAACGGCCTTTAACATCTGAACAGCTCACACACTCGTGCACAATTACGTCTACAGCTGTAACCTTTTATGGATAAAGATTAGAATAACACAAATACCAGCCAGATTAGGGGTGAGGGGGAGGGTGTTTTGGATGGGTGGCGAGACGGAGACAGGGTAACGTCTGCTGGGTTCGCAGGAATGCGTGTGTCTCTGAAGTGCGTTGACTAGAATTCTTCAAGTCTGCGGTAGCCGTACGCGCCACAAGTCAAGGCAACATAAACACTAATAAAGCATTAAAAGAGCTCCTGCCAGGCATTTTAAACCATCCAACACACACACAACTGTATGCTAAGAGTGTGTGTCCCATATCTTCCCTCTGCAGGATGGGAGAAGGAGAGATTTGGCAGAGCATGAAATAGACCACGGCCATAGGAGCGTATTCATTCACACACACACAAACACACACACACACAGGGAGAAAAGCATTGCTCCATTCAGTGGGCTGTTTTAGCACACTGCTGTTGTGTTTAAGAGCACACTGAATCATTGGGATGGTATTGATGACATCATAATTGGTCTTTCCATGTCACTGCGACACACTAACTGGATTTAGGAATGATTCATAAATTCACAACCACCATCTAAAATGAACTCATTTGTTTCTGTTCTTTTATCTATCAGGCTGTTTTCCTAGCGTGTATGTGTGTAAAACTACCTATTTTCAAAAATCAACTAGTCAACCGACTAAGTAATTGATCTTAGAGAAGATCTGAGTAATTAGCGAGACGAGACGTAATTGCCAAAAATGTCAACAGTTTTTTTTTTTGCATATACATATAATAACATATAAATATATCTAATGTATAACATAGAAAACAAATAAAATTCATATAAATAAAAATCTAAACATATATAGAGATTCCTTGTTGTGTATATAAAATAAATAATAATAAAATAATAACATTCAAATATATAATTATTATTATATAAAAATTATATTGTTCAAATAAATACATTGCATACATATATAACATAATAATAATTATTATTATTTGCTATATACAAAACTTAAAAACAACTTAAAAATAAAATTCATATCGATAAAAATCTAAACATATATATATAAACTAAATTTTAAAAATGATAATTTTCAAATAAATACATTGCATACATATATAACAATAAAAAGTATTATTTGCTATATACAAAACTTAAAAACAAATAAAATTCATATAGATACAAATCTAAACACATATAGAAAGATTCCTTGTTGTGTATATAAAATATATAATTATTAAATAATAATAATGATGAAGAAAATATTATTAATAAAATAATATTAAAATATATAATTATTATTTGTAATATATAAAAAATAACAAAATGTTAAAAATAAATAAAATTATATTGTACAAATAAATATCTTGCATACACATATAGCATAATAATAATAATAATTATTATTATTATTAGCTATACACATATAAAAATGAAACCTTAAAAGAAACATTTTAAATATATATATAAAAGTAGAATATATATTACATGGTGTTCTCCGTTCCACTCCACCATTTGGATTTAACCTTCATATCTCTCAATCATCCTCTCCCCCAAAAGCCCCTGCCTCGGCCTGATGATTGAAACCAGACTTCTGTGTAGTTCAGCCACCCCCGCATTCTCACAGTGCTCCAGAACACAGTCACCCAGGCATGCACCCAACCGCAAACTCCAGGCACGTAGAGGTCAGCGGCGCTGACCAGTGTGTGTGTGTGGGAGAGATGGTGAGCAGTGGGCTTCTGAACCGCAGGCTCTGTTTAGCAGCGGTCAGCCTACGATGACACAGTGAGGCCCAAACACACAAAAACTGCCTTTTACAGCCAGTGCTGCATAAACATGTACTCAAACACGCTCAGAAACAGAGCGCGGGTTCCCGATCCGATAGGGAACTCTGAGTCTCACCGAGTAACCACGCAGTCATTAGCATACATGCCACATAATTACCCGTTTCCTGCGGTTAAACACCATTACTGCGTAAATGATGTCTAAAATGCCTTCTGTTCAACAATCAATAATCCTCAGAGTATGAAAACTCAAACCACACCCATATTCCCTCTTTTTCACTCTCTACCCCTCCCCTTGAACTAATATGGTCAGCACAGTGGGAAGGAATCCATCATTAGTACGGAAACTAGGGCATCCCGTATGAACTTGCGTAGTGCGTTCTAAACATACGGGTGAGTGCGTGTGAGAAACAGAGTCAAGCACAAAATTAGAGACAACAGTGTTTTTGGGTCACCTGACCTCTGACAACAAAAAGCCTGAGAGAATGGAATCAGACAGTTGCCATGACACCAAAGCACCCAATAATAATCCCACAACAGTCAAAAGGGGCTTACGCGTGCACGTGAGAGACAGATCGAGAAGGACAGAAAGACTTGGTGTTGTGTTTGCTTAGCGTTCCAACACCCTCAAGCGGTCTCGAAAAAGGGGTTTAACTATAAAGACGGCCCGGGGCCCAGTGGGAGAGTTTCGGGCCAGTGGACAGGACAGTCTCTTGCTCTTTTGGACCACTGTTGCACTGTGACTACATTTTAAGTCCATTAATCAGGTGTTGTTATGCCTTGCAAATATGTCTGTGACATACTGAACATGATTGTTGAATTCTGCTCATTTAAACGTCACACCCAGAAAATGCTATGACTTTATTAATGGTATGAAATTAAAATAAACAAATCAAGCTGTTAGCTTTCAATTAATGTTTTGCATTTTCTTTATTATTTTCTTAAAAAATAAATTTTTATATATATAAAAAAATTGATATAAATTGCTTAAATATATTATATATTTAAAGTATATCCTGTATATTTTATAGTAAATTTATGTAATATTTTACAGTAAATTTATAATTATATATATATATATATATATATATATATATATATATATATAGTATATATAGTATACTTGCATTAATATTTTTCTAACACATAATATGCCATCAAGGTAATGCTATGACTTGTGATCGACATACAAAATTTAGAATGAATTAAAAAATTTAAAATGTTTTCCAGGTTTTTTTTTAATTAAAATGTTAAACAAAAATAGCTATTTGTATGTAATAAAATAAAACGTTTATATATAATTTAAATAATTATATATTAATATTTATGCTATATATTTTATATACTATACTTTATATTCATTTTATAGTGTATTTATATTTAATTATAATGTATTGTCATTTATATCAATATTTAGCACATTTAAATATGTAGGTAAGTAATGCTTGTGATAATATTTAAAATATGTGAAAAACGTAAAGAAAAATTATAAACAAATCCGTTTTCCATGTTTTATATTATTATTTTATTAAATATTTAAAAATGAAAAATCCAAACATATATATTTTATATACCTTATTTGTTGTTGTTTCATATTACGGTTTTTAGTAATATAAAATTTTTAACACATTTAAAAATACTACTAAGAAAGAAATGTTGGCACAGCGAGTTCAAACCTGATCTACTGTCCCGACTGGGACACCACAAAAAACAAAAACAAATCCTTATTGTTGATCCCTGAGTAAGCTTTGCCAAAACTACAATCCAGCTCCATGAGCAGCCAATAATAGCCATCGAACACAGCTTGAGTCTTGTCTGATGTCATTCTTTACTCTTCGAAAATACAGCTTATGTGTTAGAGCAAAGTACTTCTCTAAAAATATCCGTTGAAAGAACTGATGTCACACTGGACAGGTTCCACACCTCCCCCCGCGGCACCAAACCTTGAGACCAGCTGACTAAAGAAACACTGTGGCACTGAGACTGAGATTTTTACAGCGATTTAACGCAACATTAACAGGTGCACATACACACAGACGCTAATGAGAGATCTCGTGGTCCACAGTAATCCTGGTATGTCTGGTACAGACCACCCGAATTTATATTGAACTAAATGTTCAAAGGTCTATTTTTTTTTTCCAGGTTCACAACCAAAGGATTAATCCATTCTTTCTCTTTCTTCTCTCTTTCTTTCTTTTCTCACATGCATCAGCTCTCTCAGATATGCATACTCTGATCAATACTCTTAGGGTCTTTGTTTTGCCAGATCGATTTAGGGTAATGAAGTCCATGTGGCCAAATCCTACAGGGAGAGAGGGGGATTGTCAAGCCCAGAGGTTTGACCGTATGAGGATCAGAGGTTGAGGCTTTAGTTTTACTCTCATCCGTTCTTCTTTACCTCTTTAACATAGACTACCTCTCCACACGGTCATTAATTAAGCACGTCCGTCCTGCTGTAGCATTTAAACAACCAGGAAGATGCGTTTGCACACAGCCTTAAAGAGATAGTTCACCTTAAAATCAACAAAAAAAATTAACGCAACAATTTTTTTGAGTTATAACAACTTCAAGTGAATTTACATTCAACCAACAAGCTCCAATGAGTTAGAGGAACTTAATATTTTGTAGCATAAACACTAATTTTTAAGTTGATTGCACAAAAAAATTAAGTCGCTCCAACTACCAGAGTTATAGCCCTGAAACCAACTAATCTGATCTATTTCAGTTCAAATCAACAGATATCATAACACATGCTTCATTTAACATATTTTTAATGAAAAAGTAAGATATTACTTGTCACTGTCATTAGCGCAGTCATTTCTTATAGAGTCGATAGTGTTTACCTTCATGTTTCTACTCTTCAGCACAATGGGAACCACAAAAACTTCAACATTAAATGTCAAACATAACAGCATTAAACACTAACAGGTCTTTCCCTTCACTAAAAAACAAATTAATGAACACTTAATTTCAACATTTATTCTCCTTATCTAGTCCTATGCAAAGCATGCTGGGAACTAGAAATCCTCTGCCTAATTTCCGAAGTTATCAAGACAATTTCATTAAGTTACTACAACCTAATTTAAAAAAAAATGCAGAACTTTGAGTTTAAATTACAGACGATATTAAGTTGAAGTAATGATCAACATAATTATGTCAACAGAACTTAACAAAATAATGTTTGCAATTTAAAGGGTTTAATTGAAACAATAAATTAGAAATTTTAACTTGCAACCATGCATTTATTTAAGTTGTGGAAACAGGTCCCCTGAATTACTTTTGTATAAATAGAATCTATTGCTATTTAGCTGGTGCCAAAATGAAAAGTCTGTCATCAATTATTCACATTCACGTAGTTCCAAACCTGGACGACTTCATTCTTCTTCAGACAATATTGGATCCCATTGACTTTTTTTTAATATATATGGACAAAAATACCACTGAGACATTTTTTCAAAATAACTTCTTTTGTGTTTCACAGAAAAATAAGAGTCACACAAGTCTGGAATGATTTTAGTTTTCATTTTTGGGCGAACTATCCCTTAAAACGAAAGGGCAGTCATTGGCGAAGTGATCTTTAAAAACTATGACAGCAAAGGTCAAACTGGGTGACTCGCGCTGTCACTCAAATAAACGGGTGAATTAGGACTAAACTGAACTCTGAGACTTCACTTTTGATGGTGAACTAAGCAGAGAACAATCCACTCCTGCAAAGCTTCCTCTCACCCGGGGGTTTATCTTTTTTTGTGTGTGTTTTTTTGGTTAATTAAAAATGTCAGCTCATTATCACATATATACGAACACAACAAAGAATTTCGGTGCCTGAGCAAATAAGACAATAGCACGCTTGGTAATCTTTAGACAGCTCATTAGGTACTTCATATTAAATTTAAAAACACTGAAGGGACAAAGCACCAGGAGTGCCCACCCCCCAATTCTACCTCTCTTTCTGTTTTTTCACTCGCTCCCCTCTTTCTCTGTATTCCCGTAACCGTTCTTTAATTCCACCTCAGTCAGCCCATTGAGGGCCAGTGAACCGCATGCTGATGACCTCACTGCCGCGCTCTGATTGGTCAATCTCAGTGACCAACAGCCCCCACTCGGGCCAGACAAAAAAGCCACTCTGTCTCTGTCACTCTCCCCCCCTCTCTGTGTTGACTCATTATTGTTTTTCAGCTCTTTTCTTTTACTTGTTCGCAGAAACAGGCAGAGCTGAAAGTTGTGTTTGGTTCGCTCTGATCGGAAGCGATCAAAAACAAACACCGCCTTCCGGCTTGGTGCGATGCGTGAGCGCCAATACGGTAATCACCTCTCACCCACTGCATCTTCCTCTGATCATTTGCTCTCTCCTGTTTTAAAACAGATCAAACGAGGTAGAAAAAGAGTTCCTGTGAACACAAGGAGGACGCAGAGTGAGAGAGAAATTCGTGGAGTACACATAAAGCGGTTAAAAGTAAGGTATTTCACGAGAAAAAAAAAAGTTACAAAATGACTCCTCTGGTAAAACAAGTGTGTCTTAAAACTTCAAAGCGTTATCTCGGTTCAGAAGAGATGGGAGAATTATATGAGGAAAAGAAAAACACATGAAAGCTGGAGAAGAGGCTTAGGAGTCCTAAAAAGGAAAATAAATAGTTTACTGGCATGTAACGTTGTGCAATACTATGAATATTCATGATATATTTCCAATGGATGAATATTTCCATGGATAACACAATGATTTTCCTAAAAAATGAAAAAGTGAGTGAGACTAATTACATTGGTCTTGTTTCTTGTTCTGGTTCATTTAAAAAATAAATAACTTTTTGTAACAATATACACTGCTGTTCAAAATTCTGGGATCAATCATTTTTTCTTTCCTTTTTTTTTGAAAGAAGTTAATACTTTTATTCAGCAAGGATGTATTGATAAAAAGTGATAGTTTAGTCTTATATTGTTAGAAAAGATTTCTATTTTGAATAAATTCTGTTCTTTTTAACTTTTTATTCATCAATGAATCCTGAAAAAAGTATCACAGGTTCCAAAAACATATTAAGCAGCACAACTGTTTACAACATTGATAATACGTCATCATATTAGAATGATTTCTGAAGGATCATGTGACACTGAAGACTGGAGTAATAATGCTGAAAATTCAGATTTGAGCAAAGAAATAAACTATATTTTAAAGTATATAAAAATAGAAAACCGTTATTTTAAATTACAATAATATTTTACAATATTGTGTTTATGTATTTTTGTTACAGCCTTGGTGAGCAAAAGAGTCTTCTTTCAAAAACATTAAAAACACTAATGTGTCCAAACTTTTTGATCATTACTGTATATATAATAAGACGATAATCAGAAATGTTTCTTAAGCTGCAAATCAGCATATTAGAATAATTTCTGAAGGATCACATGACACTGAAGTCTGGAGTAACAATGCTGAAAATTCAGATTTGCCATCACATGTAAAAACAAATGTATATGACATTTTATAATTATATAAATAGAATATTTAAATAGAAAAAAAATAGAAAATAGAAAACAGTATTCCATAATATTACTGTTCATACTGTATTTTTAAATCAAAATAAATGCATCCTTAATGAGCATGACAAACCCAAACTTTTTGGACTATAGTGTATAAAAAAAGAATAGGCAGTAAATATAAACGCAATTGTGTTCATTTAGTGCAAAATAAGTTTTTTATTAATAGTTTTATATAATCTGTATTTTCTTTCTTACTTAACAAAAATGGCTGTTGACATGTAAAAGTATCAAAACATAATAAATAGTCAAAACACTAATAAAAGGTACTTTTTCCAGCTCCACAGGAAGGAAATTAAAATCCTTCAGAGTAGCAAAGACTGCATAAGCACATTCTTTGGGTACGAATCACCAAGTGGACTCAGTGAGACAGCACTAACTGTACATTCCTCTGTCCCACTTAAAAAGAAAAGGAGGGACCGAGGGGGAGAGAGAGTGAAAGAGAGGCTGCAGGGGAGAAGAGAAAGTCTTCATCCCTAAGTCATTTGCCTAAAAAGGATGTGATGAATGAATGTCAGGGACACAAAACATCCACCTCATGTTTAACAAGAGACTCCCCCAGTCCTCGGTCAGGAGGGGGGAGATGGAGAAAGAGTGAAGGGGGAGGGAGAAAGATAGAAAGCGAATTCTTGTGCCCATTGGCAAAAGGCACTGTGCGTAACAGAGTTCACATTGACTTGCTAGCCGTACAGGCTGAAATGGTAATGAAACGAGAGCCGCTTTTGTGTTCGCGTGGTCAATGCGATACAGCTCACCTTTCCACTGAAAAGGACATAGGAAGTGAATCAGTGAGTCAACTGTGAGATCAAATGACCGGTCATTGTGAGAGCAAAACTCGGCCATCAGCAGTTCCTGACTCACGCACACACACACACTTGGGAAATTCCTATCAGGGTGTGATATGTCGACTCTCAGTGTGAAATTTAAAGCAAGTGTTATCACTTTTATTGTAATTGTCACAGGTCTGTGTGTGTGTGCGTTTGTCCCATAGTTCACGAATAGACCTCAAGAGGCACAAAGCTACAGCTTGCGAACGTCTGTTCGTATTCCACAACTCGCTCTTCCGCGGTAACCCATGAATAAGTCAACGATATGGAAATGTAAAAATAATATGTCACTTGTCAGAAGTCGAGTAGCAAACAAGTAAAAAAGAACAACTCCCTGGCTCTGAGGGACAAAAATATTTTGCTTAGTGATACAACCAAAAATATTCTCCAGAAACAGCGAAAGAAAATGAATTTTCGGTTTCAGCCAAAATAGTTTTTGAGGGACGAAACGTTTCATTAGATGCGTTTCAGCATCTGTTTCATCCACACAATGTGGATAAGCTATAACAAGTAGGCAGTGTGGATGCACTTCCCCGCGACTGATAAATGACGCTAGAGTAGCAATATGTCAAAGTTGTTTGGCTGAAATATTGAAGGGCGGCTCTACTATGACTGGTTTAATGCACAGCATTCAGAGTTCATTTACCCAAATTTAAAAGGATAGTTCACCCAAAAATGAAAATTAGCCCATGATTTACTCACCCTCAAGCCATCCTAGGTGTACTATCTTCTTTCAGACGAACACAATCGGAGTTACATTTAAAAACATCTTGGCTCTTCCAAGCTTTATAATGGGAGTGAATGGGAGTTGAGATTTTGAAGCCCAAAACAGCGCATTCATCCATCATAAAAGTAAGCTCCAGGGGGTTAATAAAGGCTTTCTGAAGCGAAGCGATAGATTTTTGTAAGAAAAATATCGATATTTAAATCTTTATCAACTAAAATTTCATTCCGGCAGACGGCTTACGCAAATCGACTTACTATTATGATGGATAGATGTACTTTTTTGGACTTAAAAACCTCACACCCCATTCACTACCATTATAAAGTTTGGAAGAGCCAGGATATTTTTAAATATAACTCTGATTGTGTTTGTCAGAAAGTAAATAGGATGGATTGAGGGCGAGTAACTATCCCTTTAAGTACTTTATTTTCAGTTTTCGGCTAAATGAAACTGTTTTCAGTGTTTCAGTAAAAAAAAAAAAAAAAAAATTAGTTTTGGAGCATCACTAATTTTGCTATAAAATATTTTGACTGAATCATCAGCCATGGCTGTAACTCGCGGTTTAGTTTGGTTTATCTACTGGAAACGTAAAACATGTAGTTATGGCCTTTTTACGGCATCGTAATTAAATATGACACGAGCAAGTTATAAGTCCTCCCGGTTTACAACCGCAGCACAAATGTGGCCCCTGCCAGATTGACAGAATGTATTGAGATGGCTGACTGGGATCTGTGCCATCGACTGACTCTATGGATACGGACTGGTCTAATCAATGCTATCGATCACGCCGGGGGTGGGGGCGGGGGTTTCAGCCCCCCCCCCCCAATATCTCACACCGTGACCCTTCAAAACACATTCCACCAAAACACTGAGCTGTTCTCCTTTCTTTCCCTCACACATATATCCCCCTCTATAAACACCCCCCGCTAAATCAACCCTAACACTTAACCCCCTCCCCCTCTCCCGTTCTTTCACATACACGCATAAAGCCCACCCTTCCCCCATCCGCCCTGTCTCTTTCTCTTCCCAACAGAATCAGGGTGGAAACCGAAGCACGGCGAGGGAGCGTTTTGCTGCACATGTTTATTAAGAGAATAAATGCTAAGAAAATATCTTTGTTTACCTTTGAGCAGAAACTGTCCCTCAGTGATGACGTCGGCGGTCATGACGTTGTACTCGTTCTCGGTGAAACCCGGTTGACATGGCATCGCCCCCGTGCCCTGGACTGCCACCTGCCAAAAACACAAAAGCACCAGACAAATTAATCCCCCGATTAATGGTGATTAATAAACATCGCCCCTCAGCGCGGGCCAACCTCCATCGCGGCAAGAGCCAAATATCCAGAATCCCAAGAGGAATCGATGGACATAACGATCACGCTCCTTCACCATAAACAGAGGAAATGAGGCAGAACTCCGCTCAAGAAAAGCACAGTGATGAGACTTTCCAGAGCCGCCGAGTCCATCGATCAAGCTCGAAATGAACTCTTTGAATTAGCAATGCTATTGTATTTTTCAGCGATTACTCGCTAATTTGCAGCAGATCGGCGAAATTAAATAAGGTTCATTGCATGACGATTTACTCGGTTGCTCCTGAATGATTCCATTTTTCTTCATTCTACTTTCCCCAAAGGATAGCGAGAGGTTCCTATGTCCCCCCACCTCCCCCTCCGACACTAGGGCATCTGTTATTTTGAGGTGGGTGTAATTAGACTGATGAGGTCAGGAGGGCGAGACGTTAGAAAAGCAGAGCTGACCAGGCTACGCATACTCTGCCTTGAATGGCGTGGTCTGGTGGAGCACTTATCACATAAAAACACAAACACACACTTGTGCAGCTGCTGTGAGCACTCCGGCGACAAGTCACAAATCCTTCTTTATGGCTTACGCTTAAAACAGGCGCGCACACCTAGCCTTTAACGGGCAGGACAAAGACTTATTCATTCGTGACTTGTCTTATTAGAAAATAAACCACCAGCATTGAGTCATTCTGTCTTAACAGCATGAGCTGATATGACAGAAAGTCATATCTTAGTGTAGGCGAATAGGTGAATTTGGCTTTAAAAGGATGCTTGAGAAGATCAAAGGTGATGTCCACTGTGAAACAGCCTCTTTGTGTTGGAATAAGATCAGAGGCTTGTAGAAGACGGCTGGCTGTGTTTGTTAATGGCCCCATAGTCAATTTATCAAACATGTTAATTACTTGTTAGCTCGGTGGATGCTGACTTAATGCCCTAGACACAACGACCAATCAAACATTTGCTTTTGTGCTAACAAAATCATCGTCAACCATGAGCTGTGACTGATTAGGTTTTTTTTTTGATGTCGTCATCTGGTGCTGCCTTGCTGATGATATATCTGCAGAACCCCTATATAAAGCTGGCACTACAGGGGTGTTTGAAAATCTGACTTTAAACTGTCCTGTCAGCAATTGCTTAGCAATATGCTGCCTCTGCACATCCACAGAGAGCGAATGATTCTAGATGGAGCCGCACCAGCGGCCCTGCTGACATGAAGAATCAGAGGCAGCAGACGCTATAAAGCCAATGGTGATCATATAAAGACGCGCCTGCGATAAATTAGACATTTGTGGTTATAAATTAAAAGTAAACCTATTTAAAATGCGCAATGAAACATTGATTATTTTACATCATCTCTTGGTTCTTGACATAGTAGTGTGGTTTAGTAACATTACTGTTAATTGTTGTTTTTTTATTATTAATAAGACTGTTTATTGTAATTTCATGTGTTCAGTTTGTTGCTGTCATGATTAAAAAAAACATTCAGAATCTAAATATAATTTGTATTTACACTATAAAATCATTATTTGTAGCCTTCCAGCAAACATTGGTCCGACGACAACGTCCTAAAATTAGTCGCATGTGACGGAATAAATCGGTAAAAATATGTAACACAGAACATTTCCTAAAAATGCGTTTCATAACTTTCATTTTGTAACTATTTTTCAACCATGACGGGACGTGTCGGAGGAACGTCTTTTCAACGATCATTAAAACGTTATAAGCTATAAAACTGTTTTTGCTAAATTATAAAATATAATTATGATTTTAAAAAGCTCTCTTTGTGAATTGACTAAACTGTCATTTAATCAAGAACTAAACATATTTCCAGTACGTTTAACTCTTAAAAGTACCGCGACGATTTAATAAATCATTGAGTTGTTGGCTTGAGAACAATTCAGCCCAGTTTGCTCACGGAATCGGTTGAAACGATTCACTTGAAAGATTCGACTCAAAAGAATGACTCGTTCAGCGAGGGACATCGCTATCAAACAAGCAGAGGGTTTTTAAACATGTGGAACCGTTCTAACCCACACAAACAACTGTAAAACGCGACAATGATGAACTTGCCGCAATAAGACATTTACGAGGTCAGGACTGATACTTCTGCTAATGCAGACCACAAATACAATAAAAACATTGAAACCCGGGCCAAATGGCTGATGGCCAAATGTTAACTTTATTGCCATGCAGATTTCAAGCGTTTGGTTCCATCATCACATAACAATTTCCTAGTCATTTCTCACATAGCATGACTGCTGCCCGCGTTCATTCTGCATTTTCAGCAATTCAGAGGGCAGCACGCGCAAAAACCTGACAGCAAGATTCATTTCTCCCCTCGATGATTCGGGTCAGGGTGATTTGTCATATTTGGGTTACGCGCAGAGCCGTTGTTCGCCGTGAGATTTCATTTGCATATCTAAAAGAGACAGTCAGCGGAGGAGGACACTCGACGAGCTGTTCATTAACTGATTATTCTAGCATTTGTTTCATCACTCGGAAAGGGACCGTTGTGACCTAATCACCTCCTCGAGGGCAACTTTTCAATCTCGTGCCAAAAGAAACTGGAGCGCGTTTGAAAATCCGCATTCATCTGCGACTGGCTCCGGTTCAGCACGGGACGGTTGAAACGGGGCTGCTAGAACGGCTATACAACATCCCAATAATAATAAAAACCTTGTCTAAACCTCTTGTGAATATAACTGTGAGGCAAGGATAATAGAATAAAGACTCTCTAGAACTGCGAACGAAGCAAATTAGATGCGACATGAAGTCTTTAACCCGTAGAGACGTTCAGAAAACCGATAGTACTGAATTTGATCTAGGCACTGACGCCCTATTTAAATATTCCGCCACTTCGAAAAAGCGTTCATTTGTATTTACACTAATACCAGCACACGAATGACTGCTTTACAGTTTACAAACATCTGAATACTAGCACGCCAAACGTCAAACATAAAGCAGCATCGCAACAACGCGCAGCTCGTGCCCGAGCGCACATCGCTTTTCGGACCCTTAATTTTACCTGCAGAGCGGCGAGAAGCCCCAGCATCACGCCTCCCGAGCGGTACATCGTTTAAATTCCGTCCTTTGAGAAGAAACCGATAGAGTTTGGCCGTTTTCCGCTGCGTTATAATGTTCCGTTTGGTAGCGGCGGCATGTAGCGACAGAACCGTTCCTCCGTCTCTCTCTGGCACTGATCCGTGCTGCTCTCGGTCTGGTACTGACGCTCCGCGCGCTCTCGCAGTTCAACGGCAGAGCAGCGCTCTCGCTGGCGCCCTCTAGCCGCGCTCCGTGGTACTGCGCCGGAGAGGGGGCTCCTTTTCTTATATCACCCTCCGGAAGTCACAGCGAGGAAGACAAGACCCCGCCTCCTCGACTACAACAAAAGGAAGATCTTCTTTCTTTAACCCCACCCAACCCCTTAATGCCCACTAATCGGCAAGAGGGACTGAGAATTCCTGGATTTAAAGTGCATGTCTCATGCGGGTGGGCTACTTTGAACATCTAATGTTGTGGTAGTACTTCTGAAAGCATTGTTAAAAACCTCAATGTACACTTATTGCAAAATAAACCTGACAGGGTGATCGGGACCCCCAAGAAGCTCAAATATGAATGTGAGAAGACACTGAAAATCGACCTGTTTATTTTGCCATATCGACTGTACTTATTGGAATATTTTAGAAGCATTATTTGAAGAATCCGCAGAAGATAGATAGCAAACATTGGTTTTTGAGATTAATGGTCAGTTATGACCAAGTATCCCAGAGAGCTGTGTAATAAATCCAGTTCAAGTAACTCAATTTGGCTTTATGGCAAAAATCTCCAGAGCATCAGATTATGCCCGCCTTATGCTGTGAAGCTTAAATAGTGTGAATTGACAATGTAAATGGATTTTATGTCAGTGCTGAAAGTTGATTAGGGAATTTGCTCAGGTGATGTCTTATTCCAGACTGTCTTGTGGGCATGACTGCGTCTCTAGTCGTGACAGGCAGGGACAGGGACAGGGAAACTGGCACTTGGAGTGCCTGTGACAGCAGCGAATGTCTATGGAGCAGATGTCCTGTGCGCTCTGAGAGAGTCTCCGGTCATCAGCGCGCACCACCATCTGCTCATCATTACCGGCCCGGCCGAAACACACAAACACACACACCAACCGTGGAGCCGCCGGTCTGTCTCGGTGACATCAGAGAGGTTGGCCTTGACAGGGAGCGAGAGAGAGATAAGCGATAAAGAGGGGGAGCAAAGGGGAACCTGTAGTCCTAACATCAATTTTTAAAGGGGTAGTTTGACCAAAAAATGAACATTGCACCATTTACTCATTCAAAACCCACGTGATTTTACTTCTTCTGTGGACTTTTTGAAGAATAATGACTACATTTCAGTCAGATTCTCACACAATTGTTTTTAAATAAGTTAGATGGTGCAGTTTTTTGTCACTTTAGACATCGACAGCCCTAGTCCTCATTCACTTTCATTATGAAAAAGTGAAAGATATTCATCTAAAAATTCGCCTGAAGAAAAAATGACATGGGGGTGAGTAAATTATGGCAGAATTTTTCAAAACTTGTATCCACAAAGTCTGTCTTTGTACAAGGGTGTTACCTGGGAATTTCATCACACTCGTATGTTTCAGGATTGTGTATTGTCTTTGTTATTTTTCTCTGAATTTATTGTTGACCGGTCTACGAATAGAACCGGACAAGTGATATCTTGTGTTCTCACTATGATGACTTAGAAAGGTTTTCAACGTTACCTGGTTTGCAAACTATAAATTATCTGTATATTATATTCTTTTTGCTTCATGGACCCTTATTACATTCTATCAGATCATCACCAGATACAATTTGTACTAAAAAAAAGGGTAATAAGTGCTTTGCAGGATGGGGCTCTCATTCATATAATGAGTGTGAATTTAGGTTCAATAGGTTTCAATCCACAGGATGTTGAAATGGAATTTGAATGGGAATGAAAAGATAAGGATTTTCTCTGTTGTTATTCAAATGATTTCAACACAGTCACAAAACAAACAATGACATCTGCAATTTACAAATAATGCAAATGTTTCATTTGTAAATTGCAGATGTCATTGTTTGTTTTGTGACTGTGTTGAATTTTTAATATATATATTATATATAATCCATAAAAATAGGGCACAACACAATTTACTGTATTAATTTACCGTAATTTTCCATATTCATTTTGAATAATTTTCTGCACTTCATTGAGTTGAGTTTTAGGCTTCATGGAAATGTCCGTAAAATTACTGGATAACGTCCAGGTAAGCTTTTCCGTTGTTTTACAGAATTATTTTTTACTATATAATTTCCTATAATTTTAATATAAATTTAAATACAAATGATTAAATATTAATTACGTATTAAATATATATTATTTATATTAATTTTATTTTAATTTAACATATTAAATACAAAGAAATACATTCAAGTTAAATGCACATTTTAAACATTTATTAAGACCATTTAATCTTATAAAATATAAAATACAGTTGAACAGAGATCATTTTTGTAAAACCTCATTCCATACTTTGAATTAGTTTTTATATTTTCTGTTTAAATTTAAAGTTTTAGTAATTTTGTTGTGTGTTTAGTTATTTTAGTGCATCAAATTAAACTAAATGAAAATGAGAAATGGATTTTATTTTATTTTAAACACTTAAAGTTTATTTTCTTTCAAGTAATTTTTTTATGGTTTTAGTTAACTATAATAACTCTGATTCCGATTTCATTCCACTTCTTACAATTATGCAGCGCTGCCTCCTGTTTGTCCACCTTGTTTCAAATTCAAAGTCACCTGGAGTTTAACATTCATTCTTAATTCAATTCTTATGGCAAGCAATTCTGCTACCTTGTGCCTTACTTGATCGTTATGGTAATAGCAATTCATTGAGGCTGAAATGTTGATTGGCCCATTATGTACAACTAATAGCAGCGACTACTTAATAGTCACACATATTTAGCTGCTTAATGAATTATTTGGGAGCAAATGACCAGCAAGGTCCTCTCAAAATCTAGACACAGTCCACTACTCCTGAAATGCTAAAAGCATTACGGTCAGAGCAGAACATTATGGTCAGCTATCTAACTAGCCATCGCTCCTCATGGGAGACCACCCTACACTTGTGCTTCAGACTCCTTACAGACTCGAGAAGTGATTTGTTTTCCTCCAGACTACATTTTCCATGCCCTGAACCATCTTTCAACCAGACCATGTTTTTCATGCCCTGACGTCCCTTTGAGTCATGCTGAATTGCAGCATCTGCTATATGAATAAAATGAAATTGTCCAAATATTACACTGTCCCTCAAGGATATATGGAGATTTACTAGTTGCTCTTCATATGAGCCAGAAGTATTTAGAAACCACGCATGAATGATGCAGGAGACATGCAGGAAACTGTAGCTCATTATTAATTTACTTCACAGTGATTGGCTTTTGAATGGGGACGCAAAGTCTCATTGGTCCTCTGAGAGATGGATATGGATGTATTAGAGTACTTCAACGGTTGTTACGGTTAAAGGTTACACTGAGAGTGTTTTTTGTGCTCATCATATAAGGGCTTATATGAGATGTGTTTCACATATTTAGATTATTGCGTCATATAGGACCATCTTAAAGGGATAGTTCACCCAAAGATGAAAATTCTGTCATCATTAAAGGCCCGATATACTTAAAGCAAAATTGAAGAATGAACTGGTGTGATATCAATTTGAACAAAATAAAGTTCATTTGCTCTGGCTGGTTCGAACTACCATTGGTCTGTGGCAATTATGTAATGGGTAGGTGTGTCTCTGTGGCTCCGCCTTCTTTGACACAGACATATTCAGTTCATTTCTACTGTTAAAGGGTTAGTTCATTAATTACTCACCCTCTTGTCGTTCCACACCCGTAAGAAAAATTAAGATTTTTTAGACATAATCTGAGAGTGTTCTGTCCCTCCACAGACAGCTATGCAACTACCACTTTGACGGTTCAAAAAGTTCATAAAGAGATCGTAAAACTAATCCGTATGAGTTGAGTGGTTTGGTCCAAATTTTCTGAAGAGACATGATCACTTTATATGATGAACAGATTGAATTTAGGCTTTTATTGACATATAAAAAATGATCAGCGAACATACACAGAAGCTCAACTGTGCATACTTACAGAGCAAACCTCACTGGTTCTTACAGAAGCTCAAACGTGATGCGTAACACGAGAATGAACCTCACTGGTTCTTACAGAAACTCAAACGTGATGCGTAACACGAGAATGAACCTCATTGGCTCTTGCTGAAGCTCAAACGTGATGCGTAACACGAGAATGAACCTCACTGGTTCTTGCTGAAGCTCGAACGTGATGCGTAACACGAGAATGAACCTCATTGGTTCTTGCTGAAGCTCGAACGTGATGCGTAACACGAGAATGAACCTCATTGGTTCTTGCTGAAGCTAGAACGTGATGCGTAACACAAGAATGAACCTCACTGGTTCTTGCTGAAGCTAGAAAGTGATGCGTAACACGAGAATGAACCTCACTGGTTCTTGCTGAAGCTAGAATGTGATGCGTAACACGAGAATGAACCTCATTGGTTCTTGCTGAAGCTAGGAAGTGATGCGTAGCACGAGAATGAACCTCATTGGTTCTTGCTGAAGCTAGAAAGTGATGCGTAACACGAGAATGAACCTCATTGGTTCTTGCTGAAGCTAGAATGTGATGCGTAACACGAGAATGAACCTAATTGGTTCTTGCTGAAGCTAGAAAGTGATGCGTAGCACGAGAATGAACCTCATTGGTTCTTGCTGAAGCTAGAAAGTGATGCGTAACACGAGAATGAACCTCATTGGTTCTTGCTGAAGCTAGAATGTGATGCGTAACACGAGAATGAACCTAATTGGTTCTTGCTGAAGCTAGAATGTAATGCATAACACGAGAATAAACCTCACTGGTTCTTGCTGAAGCTCAAACGTGATGCGTAACACGAAAATGAACCTCATTGGCTCTTGCTGAAGCTAGAACGTGATGCGTAACACGAGAATGAACCTCACTGGTTCTTGCTGAAGCTAGAATGTGATGCGTAACACGAGAATGAACCTCATTGGCTCTTGCTGAAGCTAGAACGTGATGCGTAACACGAGAATGAACCTCACTGGTTCTTGCTGAAGCTCAAACGTGATGCGTAACACGAGAATGAACCTCACTGGTTCTTGCTGAAGCTCAAACGTGATGCGTAATACGAAAATGAACCTCACTGGTTCTTGCTGAAGCTCAAACGTGATGCATAACACGAGAATGAACCTCATTGGTTCTTGCTGAAGCTAGAACGTGATGCATAACACGAGAATGAACCTCATTGGTTCTTGCTGAAGCTAGAAAGTGATGCGTAACACGAGAATGAACCTCATTGGTTCTTGCTGAAGCTAGAAAATGATGCGTAACATGAGAATGAATCTCATTGGTTCTTGCTGAAGCTAGAACGTGATGCGTAACACGAGAATGAACCTCATTGGTTCTTGCTGAAGCTAGAACGTGATGCGTAACACGAGAATGAACCTCATTGGTTCTTGCTGAAGCTCAAACGTGATGCGTAACACGTGCATCAAACTTCAGGACTTTTTGAAACATAAAAGTGTCAGATTTCATTAAAAAATCTTTGTGTTCTGAAAATTAACTAAATAGTTACAGGTGTGGAACGACTTGAGGGTCAGTAAATAATGACGAAATTTTCATTTTTGTGTGAACTATCCCTTTAAGTCCGTGAGGTCAGATGGGAGTAAAAATATGAGCACACTGTAGAGTTGCTTTAAAAAGAAGTTGCAATTCTAATGGAAAGAGACACTGACACTGTTTTTATTCCACGGCTGTTACAGTAAAGCTGCTTGTTTTAAACAATATATCGTATAAAGTGCTATATAAATAAACATGACTTGACTGGAGTGCCGAACTGATGTGCAGAATTTGTTCAAAAACATATCAACGTCAGTATGATCAGATGCTTTCTTAACTGCTATCATTTTTGTCCTGTTTATTTTGTTACTGAGTGCACAAGCACACATTTGCATATTCATCTAAACAGCACTCTCAGCAGTCTGGTCTTTGTCGGGATGTTCGCCAATAATATACCGCTACAAAGGCATTTCAAACTTTGTTTACCCCTAAGCGAAGTGCGAAAAAAAAACTTCAGCATGAGTATATCATCAGCCGGTATATTTACTCATTCTCATTTCATTCTAAACCTGTATGACTTTCAGTTCAACACAACAGAAGATATTTTGAAGAATGTTTGAGTCTATAATGAGAGTCAATGATGACAGATTTGTGTGTGTGTGTGTGTGTGTTAGCTGTCCCTTTAAGGCTAAATGCAATTATGTACGGTCAATGACTACAGTTTCGTTCTCTATATCTCTTTTTCTGTAGCGATTGTTCCCTGAGGGAGGCAAGTTATGAGAAAGCTCTGATTCTATCTCCTACTCATCCCATTAGCATGCCACTGTGTGTTTTCGGGAGTTTGAGATGCTCTGCATGTTGCGTATATATGAGTGTGTGTGTGTGTGTGTGTGTACGCACATTGAACTAAGTAGGGTCACATTCTCATGCACTTCACTAGTGTGTCTAATAGTCTACAAAATCCATTCCTTCCCTTTTCCCATCAAAGCATCTTTCCCTTTTTTCTTGTCCTGCTTTTCCTCCAGCTTTCACCTTAGGCCTCGAAGCACTAAGAAACCTGAAAAAGACAATCCACTTTGAAAGGCTTCATAACAATCTTCTAAAAGTCACAGTCAAAACAAAGTATCAAACCATATCGACTGTAAAAAACAAGGATGGTGCTGCGTGAACGGTTCTGATCTAAATGTCAACTGCCACAACAGGTTTATATGTTTGAGTGAGCTGCAGAATTTGCATTCAATACTCCGCTCTTCGTAAAACCATCATCTTACAAGCTCACATGACATGCACACTTTCACATGCCTTTTAGCTTCTTTGCATCTTTGTATATTAAACATGAAGTGGATTTACTATCTGACAAATTTTCCACAATATTGGTCTGTCACATAAAGTGAAATCTGTCATAACAGTGACTGGAAATATCCTCAAACACTTTTAAATAATAACACACTCCCACACTTTAAAAAAATGAAGGTTTTTTTTACAGTCTGATGCCTTATTATGCTTAGTTGCTCGACAGAAAACCATCTGGGTTGTTCAGTGAAAGCAGGAATACTTTATTTTTCCCATTACCAGATGATACTTAAAAACAAATACTAAGCATGGGTACACCAATCTTAAAAGACACATGCACACACACAGGTTTGTTTTGCTATCAAAGTGAGGACATTCCATAGGCGTAATGGTTTTTATACTGTACAAACTGTACATTCTCTCCCCCTACACTAACTCTACTCCTAAACCTACCCATCACAGAAAACATTCTGCATTTTTACATTTTTAATAAAACATTGTTTATTATGTTTTTAAAGCAATTTAAATATGAGGACTCATGAAATGTCCTCATAAAACATGTTTACGTCGTAATACCAGTGTAATACCCATGACATTACACAAATGAATATACATGAAACGTCAAGTGTAATCTATGCTATACTGTGTTTTAACTGGTTTTGAGAATTTGTATGAGAACTTTTGGTTACACTTTATTTTAAGGTGTCTAAGTTACACTGTAATTATACATTTAAATATCGAGTATTATTAAGTAACTACATGTACTTATTATATACGGTTAGGATTAGGGTTTGGGTTGGTTTAGGGTTAGTTTCATGTAATTATGCATAATTTATAGTTATTACTATGGTAACAACATGCAACATATGTAACAATGACACTGTAAAAAAAAAAGTGTTACCGAACTTTTTATATAAAATACAAATAAGGTCAACTAATAAGGATTATTTATTGAAATGCCTCTATTATTTATATAGCAAGAAAGTATCATAAATGAAACTGAAAAAAATAACAACAAACATGTTGGAAACAATATCTGTATTAATGTCAAATTTGTTAAAATTAATAAAATTATAATTTTTTTAAATATAAAATAAAACTAAGTTGCATTTTCAAAATATCCTTGTACAATTATGATAAAATATATAACAATTCAATTGACATAAACTGAAAACAAAACAACAAAAACAAAAAGCAAAATACTGAATTTTATCACCATCTTGCTCCGACCAAAGTTATTTGAATTCCAACTCATCAACTCGAATTTCCCAGGAGGATTTGAACTTGCCAATAGTTGTGTATTATACTCTGCTTCCGCTTGTCTGGACACAGAAATGCTGAAGAGCACGAGCAGTCAGACGGTGTTCAGTCACACTTGCTGTACTCATTCAAACAGAGAGCTTTCCAGAGGTCATGACAGCGAAAAGAAAGTCATCTGGAGTTATTTCACTCCACTAAATAATGACAAAGCTAAACATGACATCTATCAAAAACTGCTGTTTGTTTTTGTCTAAAAATGTAATCTTTTATGTCATCAATCATAAAAAAAATCCATTTAATAGCATTATTGGTATTGATATCAGCAAAAATGTTTTTGATTGTACCTGAAAAGAACAAGTGGCATCAGCCAACCTAACAAATATGCTGAGATACAGCAGAAAAATAACTTTTTCAATCTTCAAAAACCACTTTGCCGACTCAAGAACTCTGTACAGCAAAAAAAATTCTTGATAAGACAGTTTTCTGCTGAATTAAGGTTCATTAAAGAATGTTTCATCATTTTAAAGTGCCCTGAAAAAACACACGTTAATTTTCTCATTATATACATTGCAGCATCACCTCTTTTCTCTCAGTGTCTGAAACAGTTCGATAAAGGATTGTCATTTTTAAACACTTCCTTTCTGAGAGTCTGATCTGCTCTGATTTGATTGGTTTAAATCTATCACCATATCCTCATTTCAGTTCTGGATCTTCCTCATCGCTTGATACACAGTGATATTAACGATGGCATCTGTTTTACGGTTTCAATTGCAGTTTGAGTCCTCATGCTTTGGAAGTGCAGCACAGTGGATTTTTAGATTTCACAGCTCTTCTCAACATGTTGGCAACATGAACCAAACTCTTCCAGCCTCAGCTACTACAGTGTTTAAGGGCGGGGCAAAGCAGACGTTGTTCACCGGGAGCCAATGACGACCATAGGCTGGAATTATGCGAATTTGTTTGTGCAGGAAGTAAGACTGGAATTATTGATGATTCATTTTAGGCAGTTCAGAAATGGTTCTTTCTTTTGGGAGACGATAACCATTTATAACTTTGATCTTTGAAATATTGCAAACCTTTTACATTGACAAACAGCTATATTACACACTTCATGAAAGGTAATATCCGAGGGGGCACAGGTTAAAAAGATTCAGCAAATTTTGTTGTATTTTAAAGGGGACCCATTATGCCCCTTTTACAAGATGTAATTTCTCTGGTGTCTCCAGAATGTGTCTTGAGCTGAAACTTCACAAATACCCCACAGATCATTTATTATAGCTTGTGGAGGGCGTGAGCCCCCATTTATTTGGGTGTGAGCAAAAACACGCAGTTTTTGTGTGTGTCCCTTTAAATGCAAATGAGCTGCTGCTCCCGCCACTTTCCAGATGAGGGCGGAGCTTTAACAGCTTGCGCTTCGGTTGCTCAACAACAACAAAGCTGGAGAATCTCACGCAGTCAAAATGAAGATTGTCAGTAACGTGTTCAGCCTTACAGTGGATAATTTAGTGGATATCTTTATGTAGTTGCTGTGGAGTTGATTTGAGTAAGTAAGTAAAGCCTTTATTTGTCCCGCAGTGGACTCATCGACTAGCATGGGCGTCATGTTAATCTTTTGTGCAAATCCAGCAGTAAATTGACCCTCGTTTGTAAAGCAGTCCAGTGTAAAATGACGGCACGGCAACAACACTGAAAAAAAAGAGACATTATTTTAAAAGAAAATATCTCCCTTTGCATTGAGCGTCGTAGCTTTAATGTAATTTAATGCTAATGTAATTTAATGCACCCCTTTAATGTAATACTGCCAAACCTGAATGCACTTTTTAAGGTTACATTTTAAATTTTGTTTGTCTCGGACATTCATATGCACGTCGTGCATCATGTTAAGCCAAAAAAAAAACAAAAAAAAAAATATCACAACCGTAATACACACTTGTTCCTCTCTGCCGCCCTCTCTAAAGGCAGCATCCCATTCGTTCCAGCCAGCCCACATCCCTCACTCTCTCAATGAGCCTAATTACCTTTGTGCAAAGGAGTTCAGTTCCCTGTATTGAGGTGACTTGTTTTTGGAGGTTGGCGAGCTCTCGTACACATAAGTGTGTGTACACTGGCACACACTCTCCGGCTCACACAAGGTTTAGGTAGGTGGCATGGGGTGCTGAGCAGATAATTACATCGGAGCAGAGAAGAACAAGAAAAGAGCCGAGAAGAAAAGGAACAGATCCCTCGTTTTCTCCGCTTCACTTTACACACCCCTTTCTTCAGCCTAATTATCAGCGTAGCTTTGAGGTTAGGCAAAGGATTCTCACATCTCCCTCTCCTGAGCTTTCCATTCTGTCAGCCTCTCCCTGAGACGAGGAACAACTCTAAACAGGGAGAAAAGACAATCTGTGAAAGACTCAAAACTTGTATTTGAATTTATTTAAGGCTGATATCTGAGGCTCATTGTTCACGTGAACGGGGTTCTCTCTGATTTGAGAGCTTTAGAAATGAGCTCAGAAGGCTTCGGTGTGCTAAGCAATGAAACCGCACAGATATACACAAGCACGGTTCTTATTGCTGGAGGCTATGAGGAGTTGCCTTGGGGATAAACATCTTTAACAACCAGCCTATAGGAATAAGATTATATATAAGAGTGGTAAATATTAATATTATACTCATATGCTGCTGAACCAAGCCTATAGCAATATTGCACCTGTGTGCATTTGTAACAATCCCACCACATTCTTTGTTTTATATATATTTTTTATTAACACTAGACCTTTTTATTACCTTACTGTTCAAGTCAAACTGTACGCCATTAGGTTAGCGGCATGCTAGTGTCAAACTCTGGGTGCTTTTCAATCAGCTTCCTAGTTGCAACTGCCAATTAAAGGGTTAAATCTTGTTAGTCCACTGAAATGTGGCAGTATGCTTTTGAATAAACATACATGACTAGACAGGCAATGAACATAATCTAGCTGAGCAATATCACACTCGTATCCGTGCATTATGGCTGTAGATCAGCACAGCTGTGATTCGGTTGTAGATAATTACAGTGCTGATATACAGCCATATTGCACGGATACGAGTGTGATATTGCATTTATACAACAGTTCGAAGGCACAAGTGAGTAAATAAATAAGAACAACATTAAATATAGTCTATATACAAAGTTATAAAACTTAATTTCCCCCTTAACCCAAACTGATTATAAACCCCAGATGAATTATATCTCATGTTTAACCACTGTCTACATAAGAGCCAATGGAGAATTCCCGAAGGACTGGCCAAGATGAAGCTGTTCTCTGCGGGTACATGAGCACTGAACGGCTTGGAGCTCACATCTGTGAAAGCGTCTAAACAAATTGTAAAATAGGCACTATTTTTATATACGAGTCGCATATTTGAGGTGTAAATAACTACATTCTCACCTAAAAACAACAACAACAACAAAAAAAACTCTAAAAGCTACATTCCGTGACAACAGTAGTATTTAAAAAAAAATATATATATGGTGGATTTCCTTGACTGTCATGACAGTCGCCACAAGCGGAGTGATACAAACGGTGAAACGGTTTCAGTGCTGATACTGGGCGTCTGGGGGAACCATAAAGAACTGTTGTATAAATAGAATTAATTTATAGCTAAAATGCTGCATGTATATGCAACAATCAAAGTAACATTAGCATTAAAAAATAATGTCAGAAAGATATCAGTTCTGCTGCTGTTCATAAATACCTATACCATGTGCCCGGAGCTGTTCTGGACTGCCGTTTTTGTATCTTGTTTTCTGTCCTGAGTGCCATCTTTATAGTCCATTGTAGTTTTCCCTGTTGATTAGTCTCATTGTTGCCAGGTGTGTCTTGTTAGCCTATTAGCCCTTGTATATACAGCCTTCAATTTTCCCTTGTTCTTTGTCAGTCATTGTTTGTCCATGTGACATGTTGGATGCAGCTTGTGTTTTCTTGTTGTTGTTGATGTCATTCTTTAAACACTCCTTTGCATTTAGATTCTCGTCTTTGCCTGCCGTCCTTCCACCCATGCTGTTTCAATAACAGATGTTGTATAACACGAGCCGAGGATGTTGTCATATCATGGAAACAGTCATCAAGTGTCCCAATGTTTATTGAGCCAGGGTCCCAGTTCCAAAATATGTGTCATTTATGATGTATTGATTCACAACCTATTTGTATATATATATATATATATATATATATATGTATATATAAGCTTACACAAGACCTCTTCTGATACAAGACCGATTCTAGCGCTCCTTGCTCATATAGACATCCCCTAAACCTGACCAAAATTCTGTTGTCATGAGCATTATCTGGCGTCCTGGTATTAGTCCTGTGACCTCTGACCGGTCCCTGGCTAACCGAACGTGTCCACTGGCATCGACTGAGCTGAAGCTGAACCGGCATTTTTAATTCATTGTCTTTTGGAGCTGAACAACACTCGTATGGTGAATTGTAGGATTGACAGCGCTGAGAGCTTTAAAAAGTTGAGAAATGCTCAAGTTTATGCAAATTAGAGGCGAAAAACACCAGGCGGCATGTGAAGACAGTGATGTCTGTCATAAGCGTTTCAAAATCTGCAAATAGCGCTGGAGGTTCTGGAGGATCTGGAGGATTCAGTGCTTAAAACACATTGTTACATATTCTTATGTTTAATTCAGATTTCAAATGCAGCTTGCAAACTTTCGTTGCATTTAGGCTGTAGTTGAGTTAAAACACAAGAGTTTGTAATGTGGGTCAATGATATGATGCTTTTTTTAAATAAGCATAGACATGCTAAATATACCAACAAACATACATACAATGACTACAATACATATCTTGATATGACAATATATATATATATATATATATATATATATATATATATATATATATATATATATATATATATATATATATATATATATATATATATATATATATTGGATGCTTAAAATCACATGTCAGTGTTATAATTTTTTATCATAATTAGATAAATATGTTAACAAAACTGCTTTACTTTTTATTAATATATGACAAATAGTTTTCTACCAAATTTAAGTAATTTGATGTGATCATCACACAGAAAATGTCATTAAATATAAATCAGGAAATTGTTGTAAAATAACATGACTGCCAAAGAACCTAATGACATTTATAATTATTAATAGAAATATATTAAATATATTGAAATTTTGTACATTCACATGCATCATGTATTCAATGAGAAATATGAGAAAAATAGAAATATGTGCTTACATTTTGCTTCATGCAAAAAGTAGACATTATTTATATTTAAAATTCTCTTGAAAATGGAATACAAGTTTTTCAAAATCAACATGAATACAAACAGTACACTTATACAGTGTAAAAATTATTTTAATGATTTGTTATCGCATTTTTTATTTTGTCAAATCAACTTAGATCACTAATGTGGTTCAGACAACAATATTTTGAGTTTCTGTTGATTAAAGCAATCACAGTTGTTGTAACTCAAATTTTCAATTTCAATGAACTCAAAATTTTAAGGTAACTTACTTTTCTAAGTTAAACCAACAATTCTTTTTACTTGTCACGTGTTTTAAACGAGATATTTATGTCATTTACTCAAGTATATTTTGGTCATTTGTACATAACGTTCACATTTTTCATGCATATGAGGATTTTAGGATTTTGGAATTTTTTTATTTTTCCCGCAGTAGTAGACGCATATGCGGCAAGTGTGTCAAACTATGAGTCAGTGGAGACACAAAAACCTGCTGTAATACTGAGCAAGAAGTAATAAATAAATAAAACGAATAAATACACCCCAGATTAAGTTTAAAAAGTTTTTGTACTTTGCAAAATTTATTTGGCTCTCTCACTTTCTCAGGATTTTCAGGGATCTGTTGGATTTTCAGAATATAAACTGTCTCTACATCTCTCTCTCTCTCACGCTCGGGCTGCCTCGCCAACATGCTTGTTAAATAATGTACTTTGATGTTTTTTAAACACATATCAGACGTGTGGGTTGCTAACCAACGGAGGCCTTTAGGGAGTTAGGAAAAGAGGTACAGAAATGAGGGATAGTTCACCAGGGTACCACTTCAATTCAGCTCAGAATATAGAGACTGAGAGAGATGAAGAGAGGAAAAAAATAAAAATCTCTGCACTCCTATACCTATTTCTTCAATTGTATATTAAGCTGTGCGCTGAGGGGAAAGCATTTACGCCCTCCTCTGCCTCTGTTACTCTTAAATAGACTGCTGAGAGATGTTCTGAGCTCTTTCCACATTCTGAAAGATTTTCAGCATGCTTTAAAGTTCATTTGAAATGGTTAGTGGTCTTCTCCCATATAAAATGTTTGGGCTTCCTTTACTCTCAATTTAAGAGTCTATTTCCGAGAACCGGTTTAATAAGAAATCTGCAGGGCAAGTAATGCAAAATTCACCCATATGGAAAATTTAGGTCAGACTAAGTATGTATGTATATTCCCTTTGATATTAATAAGTTTCATTGGCCCATAAAATATCAACAGCGTTTCATGTTGTCAGTGACCACTGCGTAGTCCAATGGCTTTCAGTTTGTGTGCCTGGTTCATGATGACCCATTTCATACGGCTGTCTGATCCTCAGGATGTGGTCCAAATATATCGTCCTCAGAGATATATAATATGGAGCTGCCATTTCTGATCAACTGAGAACTTACAGGTAATCGAACTAAATGGTGTTGTTGCAAGTCGGGGCTATGTTCCAAAACCTAGTTGGCAGCTTTTTAAGGCAGCATATTCATTCTTTTGGCAGCACTGTGGAGAAGGCAATCCCAGAATGCACTGTGACAAGCTCCGAGAAAAGATCCATCCAATTTGGCAGACAGTGAAAGAGTAATGTCAATTATATATATAAAAAATTGTGTTTAGCACCGAAGGTTCACTAGTGGTCAAAATGACAAACTGCACCTACCAAACATTTGTGGACTATTACAGTCATTGGTCTTACATCTGGATTTTAATGAATTTTATTTCTTTTATCACAACATTTTAGATGTGATTAAGTCATTTGTGTGGATTGTTACTTATCAAATGATACAAAATCAGTCTTTTATTCATGCTAATCCTTCGATTGTTATTGCACAAGTAAAGTTTTTGTGGGCTTCATATTTAAAATCACGATATTGTAAAAATTTTACCAAATATTTGCGTGCACATTGTACTTTTTTATTATTATTTCCTTCTTGTCTTAGCAACATGCTAATGTCACACTCTGTCATTAGATTAGCAACATGCTAATGTCAAACTCTCATTAGATTAGCAACATGCTAATGTCAAACTCTCATTAGATTAGCAACATGCTATTTCAAACTCTTATTAGATTAGCAACATGCTAATGTCAAACTCTCATTAGATTAGCAACATGCTATCTCAAACTCTTATTAGATTAGCAACATGCTAATGTCAAATTCTCATTATATTAGCAACATGCTAATGTCAAACTCTCATTAGATTAGCAACATGGTAATGTCAAACTGTGTCCTTCAATCGAAGTCAGAAAAATTGTAATTATGAGTTCAGAATGACATAACCAAGCACAGATGGAGATCGGTGAGAGGAATGCAAACCTAAAGTAAATGTTGAATTTTATTACAGCATGCTGTATTATTTTCATAATTTTGAATAAAGTTATTTGGGTTTATTGTGTGAATTGGCCTTTAGTCTTTATCAACATAGTCAAACTTGCTAAAGTCTTAGCAACATACTAATGTCAAACTCTACATTATTAGTTTACCAACATGCTAATGTAAAACTCTGTTATTATCCGAACAGCATACGAATGTTAAACTTTAAGTCATTAGCTTAGCAACATGCTAATGTAAAATCTATTAATCCAGGCCGGGGATCAAATAAGATCACAAAAACAGCTTAATCTCGTCTCTGATGTTGTTTTTCAGTAGGACGGTCACTTTTGAGGTTCTGTTTCAGTTAGCATGCTGCTTTGGAAGTTTCACATGTAGGCAGTATACAAGGTTATGGAACATATCAAGCCCATCTTACCTCACACACACACACACACACACACACGCTGTCTTTCCCCCTCACTTCTCGCTGCAGTACACATTCTCATCATGATCTCCGTGCTGCACACTTCGTTCACCTCTGACCCCTGTTGCCATGACGCCCAACCGAATACCCCTGGTGTCACCTGAACTGTCATGTCCTGTTTGTGTGGGCTTGCTTCCCTGTGATGAGTCTATCTTTGTGTGTGTGCGTGTGTGTGTTTGTGCGAATAATACTCCTGACCCAGACTGTTTTTGTGTCATAAAGGTTGTGCTAATATTTGACTGCCAGCTGAAATATTGTGACCCGCCTCGCAAGTCACTGACTCCCAACCTGTCAATCACGATCCGCATCGCTCCTCGCCGTCCGTACGCCTCTAAAGCATCGATTCCTACATCCAAATGACCACACGCAAACATTTTCATGTCGCTAGCTCATTCTGATTAGCATGCCGCTTTCTGTAAATGAGATGCAAATGAAACCTGAGGTGAACTGGACCGAGCGGGTCACTCGCTCGAGAAAGGCCTAAATTAATGTGTGGAATTTGACACGGGCTGGACGACAGGGTTATAACCTCCCCCAAATAAGATCAGCAGCTTTTCTTCACCTTTTGTGCGTGTATGTGTATGTGTGTAAGTTCAAAACACTGCGACCTTGAGTGGAGATGCATGTGTCTGGGATCAATACTCATCCTGATACTCTTTCACTGCCTCCACACACACACTAGCACACGGGCCACGTACACAACCTGCCGTTTTTATCCAGTTATACCAGCTCAAACTTCAAAACCGTCATAACCATAAAGTGTATAATACAACAAAGCCTCATAGTGTTCAGCGAAAACAATGCAAAGACAAACGCCCCACCCACAACCTCACATCCCACTTGCAGTCCCTTAAAGCTCTCTGTGTTTTTTCCACTTACACCATGTTATTTGAAAAACAATATAGTGCTATTGTGCACTGCTGCTGTCCTGATATTTGCCAGAGACAGCTCTGGACTCATTTTTGGCAGTGTAATCAGATTTGGCTTTGTTTGACTTTCATCTCAGCTGTGAGTTATCAGAGTGGGCTGCTAACTAGTTGCTAGGAGATGGGCACATCCTTTAACTGTCTGACAACACTAGAAGTCTTTGTCCTACTTCTAAAACGCATCTAGCGGCATTTGACGAGCGATGAAAAGAGCGGAATATTTTGTGAAGAGCAAATTGAAGAGCAGTGGGTCATAAACTGATCCCATGGTGATGAACACAAAAGCTAGCTAAAAATGTTCAAAATCAATTTGAACTTGTAAATGTGGACAGTCATAATATGCTATTGTTCCCTAATTAGCTTATTGATTATCTTAAGAACTAATAATTAAAAAATTAAGATTGCAGCGTGTATCTTAAAGGCTCGTTCAGACCAAGAACGATAACTATAAAATTAGCATTTACTTTCTGTTTATTATAAGCACGCGCTGCAGTTTTATCGTCTGTCTCTTTAAATGCTCGCGCTGTTTAAAGCAGGATGGATTCTGATTGGCTCTTAATTGCTGCGTCCCAATTGCCCCTTAGCAAACAGTTTGATTGACAGGCGATCTGACCAATCATAACCCTGAATCCGCCACAAAGCAGTCAGGGGAGTTAGTAGATTAACGTTGGTGAACTTGAACTTGAAAAATTGTGTGTACTCACGTCTTTCCGCGCTTGAAACAACATTCCTTCTGATGTTCATTCATGTTTATTTGATGCTATAAATGAACTAGTATGAAGAGATGATCGGTTCACGAGCCGCTTGAAGGAGCTACAGCGATCTGTCATGACACATTAAAGAGACACTAAACAGTATTTATTGTTTAAAGTTCTTTAAAAAATTACAATATTTTAAATATTTAATATATCTGTCTTGTCTCTCAATGCGTTATCAGTGTCCTCTTTGCTCGATGAGGTATTTTTCACTGCATGAGAACATGATGTGTGGCGTGAGAGCACATGGCTTGTCGGGCATAGCAAAAGTAACTAAAGGGGGCGGGTCTTTGTGAAGGGTCAATTAAACTGCGCTGTCAATCATCTTGTCACCTTTAAAATCCTCCACATACAATTAAATTTAATTTCCTACTGTTTCAGAGTGAAACGAGCTCGCATGTTCTGCCAGTGCATAATGCACTGTTAATGACCAAATGCATCATTATAAAAGTTCACAATGCTGTTGCAAATAAAATATAATGTGGATAATATTTAATAAATATTTTTTCGTCAGATTATATACGATTAATCACTCAAACCCCTTTATCTTAACCGCTCTGTTTAACCGTCGGTCTCACACATTACTCACAATCATGTTTGTAGTTTTTTTTAACACGTTTTATTCGTATTTGTAGTTCCCTAAGTGTGCCGCCAAGACCTAAAAAGTGAAGTCAAAGTGTCTCGATCGCCCCCAGGTGGCTGGATGCAGTATAGTTCATAAACCCTGCCCTCCCCGTGCAATCTAATGAGACGTGAGACAAACTAAACAATCAAGTTATACTTCAAATATTTTTTCCCCAAAGATGTTTTCTGTCATTTTAAGTAGTTTTTTTTTTATCACGCTAATGTACATTTAAATGTTTGTTTTCTGTTAAATAACATTGGTTTAGTTTTTATTTATTTGATGCTATAAAAAGCGGGACTTGACGTCTTGATTGACAGCTGAGATTGACCGCTTTTCCGAGGAAAATAGTCACTGAGGCACCAACCGACTTTTTTTTCGAGATCTTCAGGAGGAGGTTGGAGCTCTAACTTTAATTTCTACATTTCCATTGTTTAGTTCAAATTCACGCCAACATAGTGAGCTTGCCATTGATTCAGCAGGAGCATGCTCACTAGTGCGCAGACTCGGGTTCCGGGCGCAAGATGTCAGCGCCATATTGAGACATTGGCGGCTTCGCTTTTCTACAGTATGTCGTCCATCTTTTTTTTTTTTCTACAGTCTATAGAAATTACAATGAAATTTGAATTTTGATTAGGCTAACTAACAAAAATGAATGTAACAAAAGTATTGCTCATTGTTTGTTGCTGTTAGTAAATGCATTAAACAATTTTAACTAATAGGACCATATTGTAAAGTGTTACCAGTATATCAATTTTCTTGCCAACATTATTGATTTTTTTCCTCTTCGTTGACCTATAACGTCACAGTGCATTGGGAAGGAAAAGTGAGATGCTGCCTCAGAATCAACGTGTCTTAGAAGGCAATATCTTTCCAGATACCATCTGGAACAGATACTGTAGACTATACAGCATCCAGGCAGATGGTTAAGCTGCTAACTAGGTTTTTGAACAGAGCTATTTTGTCTGTATGAAATAAAACAAAGTGCAAGTAGGCCTATCACCGAATGAACACTTGATGAATCGGTACAGGCTCTGTTGACCGCTGCACTGTGCTAATGAACTTGTACAGTCTCATTTGTGAGTCATGGTTGTACCTTCCATTTTCTTTGCAACAACCTTGAATCACTAACAACCTTCACAGACTCTCATTAGTCTCTATATCCTGCAACGCTAACTCTTAGCTTGCTATTTGTTTCCTGCATGCCCTCTTCTCTGCTGTAGACCATTTGCTATCTTTCTCTAAAGTCCTGCTCTCTGTCTTTTCCCCCCTCTTCTTTCATTCTCCTTTTCATTGGCTCTAATCTGGCCGTGGTGATTTATCTCTTCTGTCTTCACTCTGGACCAGATGCTGCTGACCTTGCAGACAGTCAGAACACAGTGCGTATGTGTCTTTTGTGTGATGTTTTGTTGCTTATGCACAAAAACGCATCTGTAAATGCGTATGTCTATGTTTCTCAACCCTCATGTTCCGTTGAGATCGATTCTTCATGGTTTGCAGTGTTAAATGCAAGAATGGTGATTTCAGAATGAAGCCTTTACACCTTCGAATTCTTTTAGAGGAGCCGCTTTTAAAAATGATTTAGTTTTCCTCTGAGGTGCAATAAATGTTTGGGGTAAGTAAGATGTTTTTTTGTTTGTTTGTTTGTTTGTTTTTGTTGATTTATCAAGGACACGTTAAACTCAAAAGAGACTGTAAAGACATTCTGTTCTCTTGAATTTTTTATTCATCAAAGAATCCTGGAAAATATTAAGCAAAAGTGATAATAATAAGAAATGTGTCGTGAGCAGCAAATATTAGAATGATTTCTAACTGAAGACTGGAGTAATGATGCTGGAAATTCAGCTTTGATCACAGGAATAAATTTTACAATATATTAAAATTTTACAATATGTTTTACTATATTTTTGATCAAATAAATGCAGGTTTGGTGAGCATAAAAAACAAATATATATTTTATATATATATATATAAAATATAGTTAACCTATGCGCAACCCCAGCCTCACTGCAAATCCTACATTGCATTGTGACAGATTCATAAAACTATCCTCAGCGAAATGCAGCATAAATGGATAAAGTCAGATTGAAATGATCAGGCTCCTTGTTAAAAAGACATTTCAGCCACTCTTTCCAAACACTGGGTCCCTTCATAAGGATACAGTATTATGGAGTGGCAGATGCTGCACAGCCAGGAACAACAAAGGTTTGACAAACTTTCTCATAATTTACTTTTATTGACAGTTTTTTTCTGGAGTTTAGAAGTAATAGCATCCATATATATTGAAATGCTAGAGTTCAAAACCAATGCAGCGCTAACTCTTCATTATCATCCTTACTCCCACTGAAATAAATAAACAAACAAAGCAATCTGTATTTGACAACACAATTTCTGCTGCATACAGTTAATCAATGCTTGGCCTTATTTGACTCAGTGTTTGTCTTGTTGATAAATATAAGGTCATATTCACAACTGTGAATGCCATTTTTGTTGTCTAAAATTAAATGCGAGAAAGACTTGATTGCAGCAGTGCAATTCTAGAGAGAATATCTAACTGTGGTTGGGTTCACAGAGTGATTGTGCAATTAGGCTAAATGGAACAGCAAAAAGAGAAAAACCTTTTAATGCTGATACAGACAATTAAAGTCATGAGGATTAGATGTGCTTATGATACCAAAGCCAAAGTTATACTGGCAAATTATGTACAATATACATGCATGACAGTGGCGTGAGGAGACAAAGTCCTCAGGTTTTTTTTTTGTTGTTGTTGGTTTTTTTTGCAATAAGTCAAAATGTAAATGAATGTCCCTGTTACACTTAATGCTGTCACATTTTCCTGGTTAAATAAACATTACTTAACCACAAAAAGAAAAAAGAAAACAAATACAATTTTATATTGTAGTTTTACATTAACAATGTAATTAATGTTCTATTTATTAAAAGAAACCAAGTTTTAACGTGTTTTATTCCAAAATAATTACTAAAGGCAATAACAATATAAGCTAATTATTTTTGAACTGATTTTCAGCTGTTGCTTTTAATAGTCAGCTTTTTTTTTTCTTCGGATCATCAGTCATCAATCTCGGTAAACACTGGTCACAGATGTACCTTTAATTTCCACAAGCTGATTGGTTACTAAAAAAACCCAGTTGTCATGTGTTCAGGCCATATTATGTTTGATTTGATGACGTTTTGACGTTTGAGGATATCTAAGTGACTGAGCTGTTTACTCACTTTTTATTTAGTTTTCCAATTAACAACATCATTTTGTTCATTCGGACTGATTCATGAACGCGGAACAAGAGGCGGGATTTATCGCATGATAGCCAATCATATCTAATCGTAACCAATCAAACCCAGCGCACTCTTTAGGGTGTCTGTTAAAACTCAATGGGGTTAGTGGAGGCAAGAGAGACCTGGATTCCCTCTGTAATTTTAGTGGAATTGCCAACTAATAGTTTAGGATGCTACTAACTAAAATTAATTTTTCAGTTATTTAGCCGGTTTTAGAATAGCCTTGATAATAGTATTCCAACAGTGTAATGTGACAAGCTTAGACCTAACATTGTTGAATAAAAACAGCTTAAACTAGCCTGAGTTTGTTTACTGTTCTCCCAGAATGGCAAAGCTAATGTTTAGCTGGTCAGCAAGCAAACTTTCCATCTTCAACGGATGACAAGTATCCAAAACATCTTTAAACCCAGTAAATTAAGCAGATTGACCATTCTACTAAAAACAAAAACAACAACAAAAAAACCTTATTGACAAGAAGCCAAACGTTCTTGTCAAAATGGCTTAAACCAGCCTAAAGTCTTAGCTTTCCCATCAGGCCATACAGATTAGTGCCATAAATTCTGAATCTATCAAACCAGACTTTCTGGCTATCTAAAACAAGCAAACCACCTGGTTATTTTTCAGGAAACAAACCAATGAATAAAAAACAAATTTAAAAAATTTAGAAAATACAACAGAAGCTCAGATTGCTACAGACAAGCTGCTAAAGCTAAGTCAACAAACACAAGTACATTCAATTCATGCAATATGATGAGAAAAGATACATTGCACATCAGTTTATTTGTCTTGTATTCCAGAAATACTCAGCTTTTAGTCTTCCACCTGCAGTACACAGATATATATATATATATATATATATATATATATTTTATGATGTCAGCATTAATGTACAGTGTTATTGTGCCGCCATGCCTAAACTCATTCCATCTGCGGGAGGATTATCCAGGTGTTTTGAGATCCGAATGATTCCCAATCTTGGTGGTTTGAGGAGCAAAAACTCACATATGTGCTTCTCCCCACAAAGTGCTCTTGAGACCGATATTTAGCAAGGGCTAATAATTCTCGTGCTGCCACTCCGAGGGCATTTCACTGGGGCTGTTTATCACTGAACACATGCAACATCTCAACATAATATATTATTCAGACCTGTAGATTCAATTTGCAGTGCTGAGCTAATGTCTTTAATTTTCCATGGCTGTCAAATGCATTACAGTGTGAAGATTAAAATCACCAAGAGAGCAAAGTACCTCTAGCAAATATGTCCCCTTCCTGGGGAGTTTTGTAGGCGTTTTTCTTTTCCTCTTAAATTTACTTTATGAATAAATGGAAGTGACAGTGTGTGTGTGTGTGTGTGCGCGCGTGTTAATCACACTAAACATGGGAGCCAATGATGCCATATGGAGGGGATGAGCATTTCCATTTCACAAAGAGTCTGACCCTCACGTACAAGGTTGCACAATATGTGTGTGTGTGTGTGTTTTGCAAAAGGACCTTGTATGTGTGAGGTTGATGGTGTGAAGGTCAGTACAGTGTGTCAGACAAGCCAAGATGCATCGTTATAAGAAATCCTCAGTCTTTTTCTTCATTTATTTTCCTCTGGCATTCAACGTAGAAATACATGCCAATCGCTTTCCATACAATTCCTGTTGACTTTCATTATTACTGTGCGGGGGTAAATCCATGAGCAAGGTAAATTGAAAAGAATTATTGCAAACCTTAAGGACGGTGAATAATATTACCTTGAATTCCTACTTGACATACCTTAACAGACTAGATTTCTATTTGCGCTTATTGAAAACTTCTCCACGAAGGCTGGGAGGAGGAAAGAGCGAAGCATGAGCAAAGACAATAGCACCGAATAAAAGAGAAAACTGCTTGGCTGTGCTCCTTTTAGAGGTAAATTATTCATTTTGTGATCCACAACAGAACAGCCTTGTTAGGGAATGTAACACATCACCCACCAAGGGCCAGAAAATGGGAAAAATATTTGTCAAGATCAAAGATCGGCACGTTATAATTCATGACACCAGGGGCGGTGACATGGTTTGGCTTAATGATCAAAGGCAGCCAAGCAGCAGCGTATCAGACAGGCGGCAAGCCAAACAATGAAGCGCAACGCCTCATCATATTACATTCTGCTGACAGACCAGGTTAGCGTGAGGCTACAGAAACCTGCCCTCAAACGCCCCCCATTACCAACACAGATCCAAAATAGCCTCCAGCATGCTTAGCATGAAGCTACATTGACATTCGCCTTCATCACATGCAGCAATGTCGTTACGTTGAGAATTTACAATAAGTTAATGCTGCAACGAAAGATGATATGCATGACATAACAGGCTATATGACAATAATGAGCTAAATTAACACATGATCAGTTCATGTTATTGCTCTTGTGGGAATTATTGTTGGTTTTGAACATTAGCTGTAAAACAGCATTAATCTTGTTATATTCCTGGGGGTAAAAATGATCAGTGTTTTTATTTATTTATTTGTTCATACAATGTCAGTGGGGTCCAATGCACAAAAACAGATGAGACATTCTTTAAAGAGGACCTAATATGCAAAATTCACTTTTATAAAAGGTGTGTGTAAACAACCAGCCTAAAATGGTAAAAATCCAACCTCCTCTTTTTATAGTCCCCATAAACTCTCTCCAAATGAGCAGTTCTGGATTTCCCCCTACTCTTATGTAAGAAGCCCCGCCCACAACTGGCGACAGAAACTTAGCTCCTCCCCTGAGTGAGCTACCATGTTTATCTCCTCGCCAGAGCATTTAACAGCAGCATTCAAGTAAGAAATGTATTCTTAAAGCTGCTAAAGTTATTCAATCAAGAGCAGTGAGTGATTTTCTGTTTTTCTTCTGTTGTTTGGTTCATATTAACAGAATATACAGCAGTAGATACTGATATACATGTGATTTCTTTCCCTGCTGTTAACATTCACAGACATAACCGACTCTGTTTATGTGAATTTTGTGTGTTTTTGGCATAACCTTGTGTGTATTTGACAGTTTAAGCGCAATAAGATGTGAAAGAGAACTTTACTTTAACTAAGAGAAGTTTAATACTCACACGACTCACTGTCTGACAGTCAGCTCTCTGTGCGCTCAGAAAACCATATATCAGAAGTTTAAACCGATATTTCTTTAAAATGCATGCAAATAAAAAACTTTCATGATGATGAATGCCCGCAATGGAGATGATAATCCAAACCAAACAGATGCTTTGTTTGCTTTTGGCAGAGTATCCGAGGCACGAGTTGTACAGGCTCCGCCCTCTTCCGGAAAGTGGGGTGGGAGCAGCATCTCATTTGCATTTAAAGATACATGCATGAAAACAGAATGTTTTTCCTTCCACTCAAAAATGGGTATTTACAACATAATATAATAAATTTGGGGGGTATTTTAAGCTGAAACTTCACAAACACATTCTGGAGACACCAGAGACTTATACTGCATCTTGTGAAAAGGGGTACTGTAGGTCCCCTTTAAAGTACTGATGATTTAAAATTCATATACTCCATAAAACTTGTTTTGCTTGCTGTGTGCTTGCATAGAATGTGAATAATAAAGCATCCTTCATAGTAAATATGTCTAGATTTTGAGGATGTGTTGTGTATGTGTGACGTCTACATATAAAATATAATCATTTACATTATAGAGCTTTTATTTTTTGTTACATTCATTACATACAGTTTGATACAATTATACTGCACTGGTGAACTGGTGACACAGATTATTGTGTACAGACTTAATATTTTAAATTTTACATTTATTTGATTATGGGATGAAATAGCAAAGAAATCTGAAGCATAATTTCAAAGGTTAGGCTAAAGAGTTTCTAATGAAATGAGCAGAAACTAAAAAGTGTTACAATTATTCCTGCACTCTCCTATACCCTTTGAGAATTGATAACTTAGTTTAGGCCTGTTAAGAATGAAAAAGCAACTTCCAAATGTTCATTTCACATTCTACAAGGTATTACACTTAACAAGTGGAAAAACAGATATTGCATGGATATCTCTATTCCTATTCCAAACACGTCTCTTTCGGACAAAGCCTGCAACTCCATCTACTGCCATGTAAATTCATTCCCCTCGTCATAGATGGAAGATGACAGCCCTCATCGTGGATGCATTCTTTTCCCTCCATTTCCCTGAATTTGGTCTTTTTCTGCTGCTTTGTGGAGGCACCAAAAGTTGTGAAAAGGAAATGTTTTATTCAGAGCCAGAGCTGTTCCTTTGTGCGAAATCTTGAATCTAATTTAGAGAGGAGTATTGCAACACCTTACTGACAGCACGCTTGCGAATGAACTTTGACTTTGCTCATTTATTGCCTGCCACCTACTCTGTCTCCACTGTGTTTCCTCGTGTTTAAATGCTGCATCAACACAAGGATGCTTCATTAGCATAACACTTTTTTTATCGAGGGAATGAAGGTCCTTAGGATGGGTTAAGGTCAGTACAATTGATATTCAAGCAATGCAATCAATACAGGTTCACAATTTGCGCCCCATTGAGTGTACAAGACGTTTTGTGATCAATATTCCTGCTCTCCAAAGAGCTGCTGATAATAAGTATTAGGAAGTTTGTATTGATAAATGTCTTTTTAACATGAGAGTTCTGCAGGAAATCATTTAAACAATAAGCTCTGTTCACAGCATTGGGAGATACTTTTGAAACAAGCTAATCTAGCTCATTTGAAGCAGTAAAACTACAGGAAAGCTTCTCTTTTGAAGAAGAAACTATAAAACTAAATTGAAGTTACTTCGGGGGGGCAGTATGTTTTTAGCACTAAACCTCAAATATTTAGAATCCTCTTAAGGAACTTAAATTACATGACTGTTAGATATATTAAATGTCCAAAGACCTAGAATTTATTCAGAGCTATATTTTGGCTGGCACAAAAACAAGGAGAGCTTTTAAGTGAATCTCGAATATGTTCACTGTATCAAACATGAACATTTACATTTATAGCCTATAAATAAAACAAAAACAAAAGGGGACTCAAATCTGTGTTTATATAACCGTTTGAACAAACTGATTCACTATGATTCCCCAACTTTATATATTTTGGAGGACCATTTATGGCGAATCGATTCACTACAATGAAGCAGAATGATCCAGTTTACTTGAATGAATCAGATTTTGCAATGGTTCATATGATAGAGGACCATAGAGTTCTGCAGGGATCACATATTGTTGCCAAAAACAGGAATAGAGTTTTAGCACTTCCAGTTCCATCATAATGAAATCAATGCGTTTTTTTTAATGGGTTTTGGATAAATGCCTGAAATATGGTGTGATGAACAAAAGCTCAAAATATTTTCATCTTTTACCCCATGTCAAAAAAAATCCATTAGCAGTTTCCAATTGTGATTGTTTTTAAAGGAGACCTATTTTGCAAAATTCACTTTTACATGGTGTTTGAATGTGTGTCGGCAGTGTGCATACACAACCATTGATGTATACAACCATCAAGTGTTAGCTGCTATGTTAAGTCTTCGTCGTCAGCTAAGAACCTGGGTGTGCTCTTTAATACCAATCTGTCATTTGAAAGCCACAATTTTAGGATCTGTAAAAGCACATTCGTCCATCTTAAAAAATATATCTAAACTACGACATATGCTCTCAATGGCAAATGCGGAACAGTTAGTTCATGCGTACATGACCTCGAGGCTAGATTATTGTAATGCTCTACTGGGTGGTTGCCCTGCTGCTTAATAAACAAACTACAGTGGTTCAAAACACAACAGTTAGAGTTCTTACTAGAACCAGGAAGTATGACCATATTACCTCGGTTCTGTCAGCACTCCATTGGCTTCCTATTAAACATCATATAGATTTTAAAATCTTGCTAATTACTTACAAGAACTAAATGGCTTAACTCCCCAGTACTTGAGCGAGCTCTTAATGCATTATAGTCCTTCATGTCTATTACGATCTCAGAATTCTGCCCAGCTGATGATACCCAGAATATCAACATCAACCGCAGGCGGTAGATCCTTTTCCTTTTTGGCACCTAAAATTTAGAACAGTCTTCCTAGCATTATTCGGGAAGCAGACACACTCTGTCAGCTTAAATCATCTCTTTAACCTGGCGTACACAACACATTATCAATTTATATTTTCACATCCGTTAGAGGATTGTTAGGCTGCATAAATTAGGTCAACCGGAACCGGGAACACTTCCTATAACACCCAATGTACTTGTTACATCAGAAGAAGTATGGCAATTACGCTAATATTAGTCTCTGTTTATCCAGAGGTTTACTGTAATCAGCCGGATCTGGGCCGTATCAAGATCAGATGGAGGACCTAGACGGGACCACAACACATCCCTGAAATGTTAGCCAGATTGTGTCAACTAGACCATCCCCTGTGAAGGCCTCATTGACATGACAGCCAGTGGCACAGATCCCCAACAAACCATTTTTATACCGGCGTAATGAATCCGATCTTCAACCAGATGGAACTGGATTAAATAATTTGACTGTTCCGATCTCAATCTGATATCTTATAACCCATAGCGCTGCCTGAATCATTAATCATGCACTCATTAATCATGCAATCATGCAATCATTAATCATAATTAATCATTGTTATTGGCCAGAGGAGAACATTTCTTCATATTTGTCACCTGTTGGAGTTTTGGGTTCCTTGCTGCTGTCTCCTTTGGCTTTCTTAGTTGGGGACACTTAATATTCAACGATATATGTTTTTGATCTGCCTGCATTGACACCATTGTATGTGAACTGAATTGAGCTGGAATGATTACATCACTGTTTTTTCCAGAGCTGCTGTATAGATAAATGAACTACATTAATAACTAATGATTTTTTTTCATTCAACAGAATGAATCAATACCGAATTTACTTAAGCTGGATAATGACACCATTTTTTTTTAGAGCTGCTGTGCAGCCAAAATTATTTTCCGGTTATCACTGTAAAGCTACTTTGACCCAATCTGCACTGTAAAAAGCGCTATATAAATAAAGATGACTTGACTTAATGGTAAAAATCCACCCACTCCTTTTTTTAATCCCCATAAATCATAAGTAGTATCTCAGAACAAGCCGTTCGCAGATTCTGTACAATGTGACGTCACTTTGATTGTTGACGGACACTGGTGTATTAGCATAGACCCCACCCTGAGCGAGTTGTATGCGTCTGTATCACGTCTGATAGCCAACTTTCTGTGCACATGCTTCAGATGCTTTCATGATGGCTTCAGATCACTTTTATGATGAGGAACAACTGCACTGTCCATGAGTGTGATCGAAATATAGATGATAATCAAAACCAAATTGATAGTTTGGAAGTTAGTTAGAGTAGCAGATGCAAGAAGGAGCTGTGAATGAAGGAAGAACTATTCTGGAAAGGGGGCAGGGAGCAGCAGCTCATTTGCATCTAAGGATACGTGGGTATTTACAACATGGCATAATAAATTATCTGTGAGGTATTTTGAGCTAAAACTTCACAGACATATTCTGGGGCCACCAGACTTACATCTTGTAAAAAGGGGCATAATAGATCCCTTTTAAAGTGAAATAGGTGGCTACTAAAAAGTGGCTAAAGAAGTTGTTGAGGACATTAATCTTTATCACACTGAACAGGTAAGCTCATCTATTCTCTAGTCCGCTTTCATAGCCTCATTGTGGTCTTGTAAACTACTCTAACTCCAACTTTCAGGGAAAATGGTTTTTCTGATACAGTTATCGGAAGCATAATGATGGTACTTTGTTTATAACCTACGTTTAGCTTTTTACTTCTGGCGATTGTATTTAGGCTCGAAGATTCTTTAATGATGTTCCTTTGTGAAGATTATCATGACAAAATGTGTAAGAGTCATAAACTTTTGTTGTTGTCTGCAATCTAAAAGTGTTTTGTTGAGTGATCCAGGAAGTTGGCCCACAAAAATACGTCATCAACGCAGCGCTCTATTTAGGACAAACTGGTTCAGTAGAATGAAACCAACTTCCACCGCTGCATATGAGAGAGAGGATTGTCCGATTCAATCAATTCACAAGAATGAATCAGACTTTCTAGCGCAACTAGAGAGAGGATCACTTTGGTGAGCATGTTTGATTAATCCTGTTGGTTGCCATCTCGCTGGAAAAGTATCTTGATATTGAAAAAAATATGAAAAAATACATTTAATTAGTTAGTCCCAACACTGGCAGACAGAGCAGACAGTGACATATTTAAGATGAATAAGGTGGCACGTTGGGAACTGACTGAAAAATCTGAATATTAGATATTTACCTACATCAAGCCTCTAACCATCTGGAAAGCAAAGATATATTACAGAGAAATGCTACAGCTGTGGTCAAAATGAAATAAGTAATATACAATGTGATTTATTTCGAGGAGTTTATTGCGGTTTTGGAGGCAGTGCTGGTTCTATAAGTAGTCTCATTAATATGAGGCTACGAGCGTGAGCGCTCTAGGCGACTCTGAGATATGATTGATTCAAAGGTCTACTGATATCAGTCTAAATATTTCTGCAGTGCAAGAATATGATTCACTTTGAAAATGAAATTACAGTAGGATTTGGCTCTAAGTGCAATAATAAATGAATTGGAATAGGAATCACCTCTCAGCTTATACATTATGCATGAGGGTATTCAGAAAGGTGAGTAATGGCCCATGCATTAAAGTCCGACTCAGAACTGCATCGCGACTCTGTGCGAGCGTACGCCCATGTTGGGAGGAGCGAATGAAAGAACGACTCGCAGCTTGAGTATGTGAGTTCTATGTAATCGGTCTCTACCATTATCCTCCCTTAAATCATCTCTGCAGGGGTCCTTTATTACAGTACTTCTCTCTCTCTCTCTCTCTCTTCACCCTTACATTCCCTAGCTCTCGAATACCACACTTTCTTTTCTCATTCTTGTCAGTAAATCTTGATGTTTTTGGTATTTTCTCTTGGTTTCATACCCATCTGTTTATTCTGACTTACAGTTTACTGTCAGGGGAAGTTAGAGGGACGAAAATCCTCTGACACAAGTACAAAGATGGTCATGATGAAGTGTTGGGGAGTGAGTAGCTGTAAAAGTTGAAACTTTTTCAGGTGCATGAGTCATTAAACTACAAAATGGTGCTTTTCCAGAAACAAGCTTCTTTTTCCAAAACATATCAGTCTTGTGTTGTGTTTTTCTACTCTTTTATTGTGCCCCCAGTTTTACTACAAGCTGAGGTGATAAACTGTCTTCTCTATCACATATAGCATTAAGTCTGATTACTTTTTGTGAATAGATCGGTTTGAATATCACTGATTCACTCATCAAATAAATGATTCATTAACCCCTGCATTTAGTGAAAAGCTGTCATTTGTCACTACTGTAACGAGTCCACTGAAGGCAAGCTGACAGAACCCATGTGCGGTTTAATTCAAGTAAATGTGAACAAATAAAACTGAAAAATACAATGACCTGAACAAACTTGAAACTTGGCTTAGCATGAACATGAAAACTGACCGAACAGCAGTTACACAAACAATGCTGGGTTAAAAATATCCCAAGTTGGGTTAAAAATCGACAAACCCAGTAATTGGGTTGTTTTGACCCAACACGCTGGGTAGTTTTTATTTAACTCAACTATTGTTTAAAAATTATTGCTCGCTTAAAACGAATATTTAATAAATAATAATTTAATAATTAAATAGCTTATTAATAGATGTTATCCTTTTGATTTTTACTGTTGCCTCTAGTAATCATGTGTCTGATTTTTAATTTCCAACCTATTTTGTGTTCATTTTAAGCCAGCCATATAGTAATTTTTAAACAATAGTTTAAAACCCAACCACTGGGTCAAAACAACCCAAACACTGGCATTGTCCATATTTAACTCTACTTGGGTTAGTTTTAACTCAGCATTTTTTTTTTTTTAAATACAATGGTAATATCAGGGCTATTTATACACAGACTAACAACTAACAAGGAACACCTGTGAATTATTAAAACAAAGAACCAATGAGAAATCTGGACACATGCCCAAAACAACCAATCAGAACATGACACATAAATATGGGGAGCACAAGACAAGAACACATGAGGAGCAAGGGAAACACATGACAGGAAACAGGACCCAAACTACAAAATAAAAGACATGAAACATGTTACAACTACGTTTTACTGTCACTTTTGATCAACTTAATGCTTCCTGAATAAAACAAACAGACCCACACTACTGTTCATACTGAGTTATAATGGTAGTACCTTATTAATATATTAAAATGCGCTTTTAAATGAATAATTATTGTTGTTGTATTCATTTAATGAAGTTCATATTCCCCAGTCTTTTAAGAGAAAATAAGACAGATTTCTGTCCAATTAAATGGTCTATTTCCCACTTGCCGCAAACCACAAGCAAGCAGCAAACCATAACGGTGACATAATTTAGTATATAAATAAATAAATAATAAAAAAAGTCCTGCAACTGTGCTTATTTGTGTCAGATAAATGGTCCAATTGCAGAATTCCATATAGTATCATCTGGTTGTACATTTATAGAGGTGTATATATATTGTCCCCTTACAGCTTCAGTATAGTAAACTGTTATGAAGTCGGGATAAACCAGCTGGTGTCTCAACGTGAAGATGAAATTCAAACCACATACACATGGTACATTACATATACATTCCCAATAACTCATACGCCACCAAGTGAGAAATTCAAGATGTGAAATGCGACCCAAGAGATGAAGCTGTCCTTCCGCATCATGCATTATTTACCACATTTTCCATATTATTCATGGTTATCTTGTATCTATTATATATCATTTTCATGTGGTATCTACTCTACTGAGCAATGATGATTTCTGATTGCATAAAGCACCGCATATCTGTTGTAACACTTCCATAAATATGTGAGCAACATTTTAGACACTTGGGCCAAAAATACCCTGAACAATGCGTTTCCATATAATGTTAATAACGGTAAAGCTGAATCTTGTTAATTTTAATATTTCTGTTCCAGCTGCTCTGAATACTACATTCCCTATTATCACAGCATCACGTGTCATCAAATCACATTTTGTACATAATTGGATGAATAACAATTAGAACAATGATCTTTTATTTGTGTAATTATGAACCACCTGTTTCCAATTTAAAATCAAAGCCCTATAACAACAGGTCTGGAAAAACAGAGCGATAAAAATAATCATGCTCGCACTTATATGCCAGTTGTAGCATTTAAAATTATTAATTGAATTTGACATAATTAATACCTCTTATTATGATGCAAATGATTTTCTAAAGTTCTGCAAATGCAACAAAAGTGAAGCTCAGTCAAGTGCCTGCGGAGATGCTAACTGCTGTCTGGAGTAGCCTTGGATCGATACCAAAATGTTTGGCTCTGGTACCGATTCAGGGTACTAAATCGATACTTTAGGCAGCATATAAACAGCCTCTGGTGACTGATGAAATGAAACTGTCAAATGAAGCTGTCACTAGATTCAGCGATTTGATGCCAATAATTTGTGATTAGTCTCATACTGTTTTTTTTTTTGAACGCAGTGCATTTAAAGGCATATCCCATGATTTACTTGCCCTCAAGCCATCCTAGGAGTATATGACTATTATCTTTCAGCAAAACACAATTAGAGTTATATTAAAGGAGTGGTTGATTATGATTTCACTTTTTTTTAACTGTTTGAGCAGAAACAACATCTGCAAAGAGATATTTTCTTTTACAGAAATTGCTTTTTAAGGACTACAACAAACAGCTGGTAGGGACTACAACGAGCTTCTACCCGGGTTGGTGACATCACTAACCCTAAAATTTACATAAACCGCGCCCCCGAGAACACACAACAAAGGTCATGTTGGGCTGCTTTAGAGAAGAGGAAGAGTTGTTGTAGTCGAGTGTTGTTGATGCCGTCATTTTACGCCGGACTGCTTCACAAACGAGGGTCAATTCAATGCTGGATTTGCACAATAGATTAACATGACGGCACATGCTAGTCGATGAGTTGAATCAACTTCACAGCAACTACATACATTTATCCACCAACCGTTCAGAAACGTCCAGTTTCATTCTAAAAGTTGTAGCTTCTTCCTGAGTTTCTCCATCAGTGTGACTCCGGTTTGAACAATGTAAGTCTGAACACGTTACTCACCATCCTCATTTTGGCTGTGTGAGATTCTCCAGCTTTGTTGTTGTTGAGAAACCAAAGCGTGAGCTGTTAAAGATCCGCCCTCTTCTGGAAATTGGCGGGAGCAGCAGCTCATTTGTGTTTAAGGAGACATACACAAAAATGGCGTGTTTTTGCTCACACCCAAATAGCGGCAAATTTCACAAGCTGTAATAAATGATCTGTGGAGTATTTTGAGCTGAAACTTCACAGACACATTCTGGAGACACTTGAGATTTACATCTTGTTAAAAGGGCATTATAGTTCCCCTTTAAAAATTATCTTTGCCTCTTCCAAGCCTTATAATGGTCGTGAATTGCGCCCACGATTTTGAAGTCCATCCATAATAAGAGTAATCCATACGGCTCCAAAGAGTTAATAAAGGCCTTCTGAAGAAAAACAATGGATTTTTGTAAGAAGAATACCCATATTTAAAACTTTATAAACTATAATAACTAGCTTCCGGCAGATGGCCTACACAAATTGACAAAAAAGTACCCCTTGACGCGATGTCTGAAGCAGGATATAGGAGTATCGTAAGCTTGAGACACCTCTCGCTGTTCAAACAAATAGGGCTCGACACAGTGGCGGACTGGGACTGTAAATCAGGCCGGGACTTTGACTCCACCCCAGGCCACCTCTGCTGCTGCAGTCACCACCACCAAATTCATGTGTCCACCAGCCTGCTAAACTTCTAGCGTAACCCTGTTAGTTGATGTAACAGGTAGACGAACATTCATAATATGAATGGATAAATAAATAAACCCTCAAAAACTCACTAGGAATAGACCATCTATACTACCACACCAAAGACAAATATAAAATTGGCTTACACATTTTAAGAAGGGATAATAAAAGATACACATTCACATGTTAAAATATTTATATTTTATATATTTCCAATGCTCTATGTATCCCCATACAGTATATAAAACAATATGCTAGTTTGTCATTAAGATGCGCTTTTAAAACTTCTATCATTATGTATATATTTGTATTATTTTTTATAAAGAATAGATTTTATCTATTGTAAGTTGCTTCGGATGAAAGCGTCCATCTGCCAAATGATTAAGTAAATATTAGGGGTGGAACAGTTCAACTTTTTCAACTAGTAAATATTATGTAAATGTAATTCTGACCGACCTGTTCCCTTACCGGTGAACATGGCTGGGATTTTGCAGCAACTTGCTGCGTCTGTGGCCAGGGCTTTTCTCCTTTTTATGCGTTCCCTCTCTGCTCCTCCTTTGCATTTACGCTCCATTTTTTGCACTATTTTCCAAGATAAAGCCTGCCTCTGGATATAGCCAATTAGGCAATTAGGCAGTAATCGCTGATGTTGGGTCATGTGGTGGTGTCATTTTCACTCCGCGATCGCCTGATTCGTAGATTCATAAGTGCATCAATTAATTCGCAGTTGCATACCAGCCTATTGCACGTCAGTCTGACGGACAGCACAGCGGCAGCCGGCAGGCCAGAATGACCATCAGGCCACCGGGAAATGTCCCGGTGCTCCCGATGGCCAGTCCGCCCCTGGCTCGACAACAAACCCAAGCTTCTCGACTCATATCGAAATACTCTGATATTTCTCTTTTTAAAATTCTCATTTTAAGACTTTTAATTTGTGACGGATGTTTTTTGTTTGTTTTGTTTTTTGCAGAGCGTTCGCCAATGTGTCAGTTCAGAGGTCACTCTTTTGATGTAAATCGATTTGCGTAGGCTGTCTGCCAGAAGCTAGTTATTTCAGTTTATAAAGATTTAAATATGGATATTTTTCTTACAAAAACCCACCACTTTATTTCACAAGGCCTTTATTAACCTCCTGGAGCCGTATGGATTACTTTTATGATGGATGGACGTGCCATTTTGGACTACAGTATCAGGAGGGCCATTCACTACCATTATAAAGGTTGGAAGAACCATAATATTTTTTAATATAACTCTGTGTTCGTCTGAGAGAAGACAGTCTTATACATCTAGAATGGCTTGAGGGAGAGTAAATCATGGGATAATTTTCATTTTTGGGTGAACCATCCCTTTAACACATTCACAGTTCCATTTTTAATAAAATAAAATAATAAAATAAAATAGTCTGTCTAAAACAGATATAAACCTAGTCTGTAGGTGTGGTACAACACCTTGATCTTCACCATTGTGAGGAAGAAGATGGTGATGAAGCGGTGGAGGTGACAGATTCGCTTCACGAAACGCATCTCTCTCAGATTAAAATGTGTGTGTGTGTGTGTGTGTGTGTGTGTAGGGGGTGTTTAGGAAGTCCTGTCAGGGCACATCAGGGAATATGAGCCGCTTTCTCTGCGCATGGAAATCAATCACCACCGCCGGAGAGCCACCTGCACTTCCTGCATCTGGAGTCGCCGTGATGCAGAACATTATCCCTTAGAGCCTGAGAGCACCGGAAATACTCCCGCGCTTTACTGCGGCTAGATAGCGTAGAGCATGACTAAGGAAAGAAGCTAGCAAAAACAACAGAAGAATGGAAAAATAGATGGAGCGAGAGTGAGGGGGAGGGAGGTGTGATTATAAAAGCTATTTATTAGAGGTATGAGTTGTTTGTGGCAGTGGTGGTGATGATTCAGTGCTGTCTCTGACCAGCTCTCTCACTCTCTGCGGCGAAGGTCATTACATACAGCGTTCATATATACTCGTATGTTAATGATTCACTATGCTATCTGCTCACGGTACATCATTAGCTCAATCATCATCTCTCTGTTTTACCCCTACATGCTCTCAAACCATCATAAACATTAGGCAATTAGACAAAGGCATGCTTGTGTGCATGAATTGATGTAGTTCTGGTAGGGTTTCGGTTCATCTGTGATTGTTTTCAGCTTCTGAAACAGATGATTTTACACTAGAACTGTCAATTTAACGTGTCAATTTAGTGTGGTTAATTAAAAGAAACAACAATAAAAATTAACTTTGGAGAATGTGATTATAAATGAGATGTATTGCTGGTAAAAATAGAAATTAGTTTCATCTTGCAGCAGTGCAAAATACATCATATCGTAAAACTAGATGAACTCAGTCGGAAAGACAGTAATTCGACATGGTTTTTCATGCATCATTTTTCATGTAGAAATCAATCAACCCACACACCCATTGACTTTCCCCCTGAAGTCAATTATTTTATCCCTTAAAACTCATGTTTGATCACCAAAATGACATTAAAAAAAAACAAACAAAAAAACTGATTTTTGAAAAAACTGATTTTAATTTGGGAATATTTCTCAGCAAATACTCATTTATGCAAATAGTATGATACCAAAACATAACAGATATTCTATTCTATTCTATAAGCCTTTTTTGCAAGCCACAATAATGGATATAATTATTTAAATTTGGAGATTTTTCTCAGAAAATATTCATATATTCAAATATTTGGATTGCAAAACATTACAGATTTATATTATATTATATTAGCATTTTTTTTTTTGGAATGCCACAATAATGAATTTAATTATTTTAATTTGGAGACATTTTCAGCAAATTTTCATATGTGCAAATAATATGATTCCAAAAATATTATATATTATATTATACATTATATTACATTACAAGCATTTTTTTTTGTAATGCCACAATAATGAACTGAATTATTTTAATTTGGAGACATTTTCAGCAAATTTTCATATGTGCAAATAATATGATTCCAAAAATATATATTATATTATATTATACATTATATTACATTACAAGCATTTTCTTCTCTTTTTTTTTTTTTGTAATGCCACAATAATGAATTGAATTATTTTAATTTGCAGACTTTTCTCAGCAAATATTCATATATACAAATAATTGGATTAATTAAGCTGAATATCATATAATTAATTAAATTAAACAGCCATAATTTAATTCCTTTTTATCCAGTCATCCCTGTTGTCCTGCCTCAGGTACCAAAGCCAATTCTGTGTGTCTACCAGGGGAAAAAAGGATAAAACGTTACATCCAACAACAACAACAAATATGGAGCTGGAATTCACATATTTAACATAGCAGGCAAACAACGCTGTGCTGATGGATGGATTCTGGTGGGTGGAGTGTGTGCGTTTGGAGGATGGGAGGAAGGGAAATGGCACCAAACTCATTCTTCAATTTAATCCAGCCACCGGTTGACTGACAGGCCTACCGTTTGAAGTACGTCCTTGAGAGGGACACGCACGTAATATATAATACACGCGTGCACACGCCCACGTGCACTTTCAGAGATGTTCGCTGATCAATAAGATCTCTCCTTTGCAAGAAGCAGACGGAAATTGCATGCTAGGAGTTTCCTGTCTCATAGCACCACGGATTAATATTAGAGCCATCTGACAGGAGAAAAAATAAAAAAGTTGGCTTGTTAGTGGAGAACCTGTCTCATTCCTCCATGCCAGTCAAAGAGCCCACAGGATGTGTTATGAAAACCTGCCATTCCTCCACGCGCTGTGTGTGTGCGCGATTGTTCATCGGGCCATTAAGAGTCGAGATGTTATCTTCTGAGGTAAAATATCCTTTCGCTCCTCCGCCTAATAAATCGTGTGAGAATACACGTGTGTTTATGTGAGGCTTTAATCAGGCTCTTTGTAGGACATGTCAGCCCGTGTGCCTTTTGATATGAGGTGTAATTGGTACAGAAGTCTGAGGGCTGAAAATGAACTGTGTGATCTCAATGGAGAGCATCTATCTGAAGAGGAAGGCGCAGATGGAGTGGGTGTTTGATTTTGCACTATAAAGCAATCAAAAATTACACCTGACATTATTTTTTTAAATCCTACCTTTAACTCGATTAAGATGTGGTCACGTTAACCGCTGCTCTGCAAAATTTCGCCAGTGCAATCCAGTCATTTCAATAGGAATCCACACGATCTGGAATTTTGCGCGAGGATGAAGTATTTCCCCATGCAGATTACGCAAACAAGTTAAAATTTTCAACAGAAAACTGCTTGTGAGCTGTGCTTCATGCACCTACCCGAATGACAATAGACAACTGACCTTTTTTGCATGCAAAATGTTGCTAATATGACCACACATTTAAGATACAGTTACATTCACAGTTGTTTAGTGAATTTTTGCTCGCGAAATCCAGTCATTTCAAAAGAAATTCATTTTGCATGAGGGCGAAAGTTTTCCCTATACGTTTCACAACAAGTTCAGTTGGTCACACGAATTTGCCGCATTGACCAATAGAAAGCTGCTTAAGCCCAAAGTATATTTCTTTTTTTATGCGTACACAAGCGTAGGTGCACAGACGAACGCACACCCTTGCAAAGAACACTTCGTTTGAATCGTACACATACGGCATTTGACGCATACTCAGTTTTGAGCAATCTCTCTCCACGAGTTACAACCCATGTAAATATATTTGTATTATTTCATGCTAGAGTTGTACAAATGAGGACACTTTCTAACTTCTTTACACAATCTTTCATCTATGTAGGCCTCCATTGTCGCTGTAGCTTGCATGCGTCCCGGTCTGTTCTGTTTAGTGAATCGATGCCCCCAGTACTGCAAAAAAAAGAAACGTGCACGTGACCTGCACGTACAATGTATGTGCGATTACAAAAACCCGGTGGTGCGCGTACAGTACGCGCATACTCATCTGGGGCCTCATTTATAACCGTTGCGTACGCACAAAACATGCGTACACCATTTTCAGTTTTATGTCGTATGTTCACATTTAGTAAGGTTTGTACGCAAAGTTTTATAAATGAGGCCCCAGATGACAAAATTTGCATCCTCGTACAAAGTGAAGTATACTTTGGGTTTTAGTTTGAAAGCGATTAATGACCAGATTTTTAATTTGTGGCCACATGTTTCAATTTTTGAATTTGTGTGCACTCTAAAAAAAAAAAAAACGTATTGGCTCGACAACAAAAAAAACTAACGCAATGTAATTATCAACATTATTATGTCAACATAACTCAACAAAATAATGCTTGCAACTTAAGCGTTTTAATTAAAACAATAAATTACAATTTTTAACTTGCAACTATGCATTTATTTAAGTTGTGGTAACAGGTCCCCTGAATTACTTTTGGGCGAGTGTGGGCAAAATCCAGTAATTTTTTTTAGGAAATCTGCGCAGTTGTGAATTTCATACGAGGGCGAAAGATTTTCCTACACAAATTTCACAACATGTTCAACTGTTACAGCGTTGACCAACAGAAAGCGGCTTGGTTTGAAAGTAACTCATGAGTGAGCTGTGCTTCATACATCTACACTGTTGACGATAGACAACTCATCTTTTTTTGTCTGGAAAATTCTGTTAATGTGACTGCACATTTAGTCCAATTTTTCAGTCAGGCACATTGAGAACATGTTCTCCTTTCCTGACGCATACAGGTGTGAGAGTCAGTATGTGTTTGCGGTGTCAAGTCAGTGACTTCACGTCTCACTTCTTGATAGCAGATGTGAAATCTTAATTAGAGTCAGGGGAGCTTCCCTAGACCAGGTGCGCGGGTCTTTGTACATGGAAGAATGAGAAAACAAAAGGAAAAAAGATACAGACTCAAAGCGAGACTGTGTGTGTGGGTTTGGGTGTGTGTGTGTGGGTGTGAAACGGGGTGACAGGTGTATTAGTTAAAGCCCTGCTGGAGGCTGATCTCCAGGTGAACAGAGATTGAAACATGGTGCTTATGTTAAGTCACAGCCCTGGGCTCTTCCTCTGTAAAAAAGGCTCATATTTCACACTCCCAGAGTCTGTTTGTCCATTGGTAGTACTGTAACTGCCTTACTATGACAGACATTAATCTCAACCGCTCATAATGCCTGTAGGAAACACTGCGGCCAATCAGAGCTGTATTGTGTCATGCCAACCAATGGGTATTTCTGAAACAAAATGGTTCTTTGAAAACTAATTTCTGGCAAGGTGTTTGTGGTTCAGTGAAGGAATCTGTTGTCTTTTGATTTCTGTGTGAAATATACTCAATATAAGTTATCAAGAGATGTAAAAAAAACTTCTGAAATGATTAAATTGGATTAAAAGTGTAACATTTCAATACATTAACCCTATTTGACATTGAAACTGTTTTATTTTTTTTCTCTTTTGATTTTTAAAGGGTTGGAATAAGAGCACCACTGGTGTTCAATACACACAACAGTCCCTCCTGTATTAATTTTTATTTTTTTAAGTTACTTTTTTTTTTGGCCTTTCATGCCTTGTATAGTACAGAATGAACAAGATGGAAAGCAACAGTGATGAGAGAGAGGAAAATGACCTCAAGCGAAGACTCGAACACTGAGATATATACTGGAGTTATGAACAAGGTTATATGAACAATTATGACATTTTAGCTTTAAAGAGCAACTGAATGCCTTGGAACTGAATGCACAACATTTGAAAATGTTAAAAATAAGAGAATAATACTAAAAAAAAGATTGAAATGAATCAATTTTTTCCCCTGCATTCTTTCTTGCTAACAATTTTTCTAGCATTCCACATATGTAAGTCACTTTTCATAAAAACATCTGCGTAATGAGTAAATGTAAATGCAATCAAATATCCATTAACTAGTCTCACATCAGCTATAGTGGGCAAATTGCAAGCAATATAGCTATTTCGCCATGACTGTATAATACAATTTAATAATTTTGTATAATTGTCTTTTTTGTTGTTGTTGTTGCTGTAAGTTAGAGTTAAGAGTGCAACATACTAAATAATGCTGCGTTCTTGATGTGTTTTCAATCACACACAGCAATGAAAAATGAGCAAGTTGGAAGTCATGTAAGCATGCATTAAGTTAATGTAGATTTTAATAGTGAATCAGTGAATGCATTAACTATTGCATCTTACATGAAGTACATACATACTGCAAGATCTCATACTAAAAATAAAAGTGCAGTATCACATGGAAAAATGTCTATAGTAATATACATTTCACAGTATGATAGTAATACTATAAAATGGCAAAATTGTATGGTTGCGTAAAATTGCACCTAAATGCGAACTAACTCTCAGTAGAGTATTTGTTGAGTATTAGTAGAATTAGGGGTTCCGGTTAGAAGAATTAGTTGATATGTACTTGCAAAGTTACTTTCTGTTGGAGGACCATCACATTAAAGAGTTCACAGATATTAAAGGGGTATATCATGAAAATCTGACTTTTTCTATGTTTAAGTGCTATAAACGTGCATCTACCAACCCAAAAAACGTGAAAAATGACAACCCAGTAACTTTGTTTTGATAAGCCTTTCTCTGCAAGCATATGAAAAAACGAGCCTCGCCTAGTGACATAGAAAGGGGATATTAATATAATATTACCGCCCCTTAATCGGCATGTTTCCACCCACGGCAACGCCATTTTGTTTTCGCAAGTGAGGCAAGGCTACAGATTAAGGAAATGCTCATATTTTTAAGTAATGCAATGCATTTCTTCGGTTCAGGCAGCTTTCCGTGTGCCTTCCCTTAGCCTTCATACGCTCTTTTACTTTATCTTAGTTCAAACGAAAGTTGTGTTTGACAGAAATATATCGGTGTTACTTATGGCTCACCCACTAAACAGCTTAGACTACAATGTGATGTCATTTTACGCCGGGCTGCTTCATAAACTAAGGGTCAATTCAGCACTGGATTTGCACAAAAGATTAACATGACGGCACATGCTAACGTTAGTTGAATCAACTCCATAGAAACTAGATAAATTTATCCACTAACCATTCCGAAAAGTCCAGTTTCATTCTAAAAGTTGAAACTTCTTCCTGAGTTTCTCCATCAGTGTGACTCCGGTTTGAACAATGTGGCTGAACACCGTTACTGACAATCCTCATTTTGGCTGCGTGAGATTCTCCAGCTTTGTTTTGGAGCAACCGAAGCGTTAGCTGTTAAAGCTCCGCCCTCTTCTAGAACAGCAGCTCATTTGCATTTAAAGAGATACACGTACGGTGGCCGAGAGAGCTCACAGCGCTGCAAATAAGAAAACACATGCAAATAAAAAAAAAACACATGCAAATAAAAAAAAACGTGATCATCAGTTTGACAACACATGTGCTGCAAATCCTCACAACACATGCAAACACAAAAACGCGCTGCATATACAAAAACGCGCTACATTTGCAAAAAGCGTTGCAAATAGCACAAACCACAACGGAAATGTTTCAAGGGGGACCCCAAAAAGTGACGGACCCTACTTGACAACAGCACAAACTAAAAAATATTAAAATATATTATGTAGGCATTAACTTAATGTAATGTGTTTCACTAACAGAAAAGTGTTTTAATATGTGGCATTGTTGTTAACTCATTAAACTTTAAGAGATGATAATTTAGTGGATGGTTTAAAAATATTCGTTAATCATCTGTAGCGTACTAATGTGACGTAATCGTAACGGCTGCCTGAGGGCGCTCGACGACCACGTCATCTGTGAACGTGACTTTCTAGCAAAATGAAAAACACTTTATTAAAAATAATAAATACATGAAATAATGTACAGTTGTTAATTTTTGTTTTCAGTTTTTGTGCATTTTTTGCGCGTTTTTGTATATGCAGCGCGTTTTTGTGTTTGCATGTGTTGTGAGGATTTGCAGCACATGTGTTGTCAAACTGATGATCACATTTTTTTATTTGCATGTGTTTTTTTTATTTGCATGTGCTTTTTTTATTTGCATGTGTTTTCTTATTTGCAGCGCTTTGAGCTCTCTCGGCCACCGTACACACGTGTTTTTGCTCTCACCCAAACAGGGGCAAATTTCACAAGCTATAATAAATGATCTGTGGGGTATTTTGTGCTGAAACTTCACAGACACATTCTGGGGACACCAGAGACTTAAAAGGGGTATAATAGGTCCCCTTTAACCTGACAGTCTACTAATAAATACTATAATGAGAGTTAGTTGACATGTTGGTTCAGTCAACAATGTCTAAAGGGGAGCATATTAATAAAGTTTAACCAATTGCATTATTACAAACAGCCAGAATAATTCTAGAATATAATATTTGTAAAATGAATATCCGTAGTATACTGTATATCACACTGAATATTTGCATAGCACTCAGAAGCACTATTGTGCAGCACACATGGTCTTGTTCAAGCTCATGGAGCCATCAATAATGTTTACATGTAGTACTTGGGATGAAGAAAGAGCCCCAGGACCACTAGTCAATAGCAGCACTGTTACCGCACTCTGCGGTCAGTTAGTCTCACCTGGCTACTTCTGCCATACATCAACACTGATTTCAAACAGAAGCTAAGGAAAGTACAGCAGAAATCTGAGCTGATAAAATCTGAAACTGAATACAATATTACTGATGGTCTGAAAGAATAGGTACTTTCCACAAATGGGGGGGGGGGTCTGTGAAAGGAAATACTTAACCTTCAGAAAATATCAGGATATTAATAATTTAGGTAATAATTCATCCCTTGTTTTAGGTAAATTGTGGCCACATTTTACTAATGGTAACATTTTAGCTCAGGGTTCAATTCTCACTATTAAACCACATATTAATGTCTAATTCTGCATGACCATATATTACATCCCTAAACTCACTAACTATTAATAAGCAGTAATTAGGAGTTTATTGAGGCAAAAGTCATAGTTAATATAGTTGAGAATTGGACCCTAATCTAAAGTGTGATCATTCTAATTCCTTTCCTTGTTTTAATTTAGTTAAATCATGACCACTATTTAACTAAAACAAGGGAATGAGACAGTAACATGTGGGAACAAATTCTTAATTTGTAGCCACAATATCTTGGTACAGGCTCAAGAATTTGTGTAAAGATTTAGAAAATGGAGTGAGATTATTTTACATGTTTTGTAATGAGAGGGAATCCATGGAAACTTGGTTCCGCCACTAAATAAATAAAAAATTGCGACAAGAAAAAAAAAGATAAATTGCGACATTTTATCTCACAATTCTGACTTTTTTTTTCTCAGAATTGCAAGTTTATATCATGCAATTCTGACATTATAACTCGCAATTCTGACGTTATATCTCACAATTCTGACATTATATCTTGCAATTTTGACGTTTAACTGATAATTCTGACTTTATATCACACAATTCTGACATTATATCTCACAATTCTGTCTTTATTTCACACAATTCTGACATTATATCTTGCAATTCTGACTTTACATCATGCAATTCTGATATGTGAGCTCGGAATTGCGAAAAGAAATGTCAGAATTGCGAGATAAAAAGCAATAAACTTTTTTTCAATTTTTTTTTATTTCATGGCGGAAACAAGCTTCCATAGGAATCATACAGTAACGCTGTTTGTGTTATTAAATTAATTAAAATATATTAGTTAAAATATATATTTACTTAAAGCATTACTATACATTTTAGGTGATGATACATGCATTTGATATCTTTGAAATGAGTACATTTCCATGCAAAGGTTAATAATAGTTTATCTAACTAACAAATCTTATAGTTTTCACAGTAAGAAACATAGCATTTATGTCACAAATACTAAGTCATTGGAGACCAAAGTGCACCATTTTCTTGGACACTGCTAGTAAAATGTGCTTGTGCTTGTATATGTGCTCTTGTACGTTGTTGTCAGGTCCAGTAAATATCGAGTAGCTCTCATCAGACACTTCGTTCCCTTTCATCCCTTTTATTACCTCATTTCTTTCTCTGTACTCTCCTCCTTTCCTCTCCTCACCCTTCAGCCCCTCTCATTTTTCCATCTCTGTTGTGATTTTATGCTGTCAGTGTGTGCGAGTGTGATATTTCAGTGATTTTATTATGTAAATGAATCTCCATTTCACAAGTACTGCACATCTCCCACTGACACTATGTATTAATCAACGTGTGTATGTTAGTGTGTGCATCTGTGCAGGACGGTGTGTGTACTTTGTGAATAATTCTGTAGCAGTGTGGGTATTTCTTCATGTCTTTGAACCTCCTACGGCTTTTAAGACAACAACATCTGTAAGTGTTCTCAAAGGACAAGGAGTATTTCATCCTCTACCGTAACTCAACATTCATTCATTATGGCAACAGCACAAACATGTGTTTCACCACAAATTTAAAGTCAACATGAACCCCATTTACTATCTTAATGCATATTCCTGGTTATATTGTGAACAATTTATTGCTTTATATTACTCCAATGAAAATAACTTTCATAATGGTACACCTTTGCATATTAGAATCTGTATTAGTGCCTTTTGAAAGGGACCCCAGGGACAGCTTTTGTACCTATTTTTCATTATTTCTGAGAGTGTTGGATAATGCAACGTTTTGGCAATAATGTTTTTACATCATATTACAGAGTTGCACCCAATCCATATTGACTTTAAACGCCCAATGAAGTGTCTTAAAACGCTCAGCATTATTCAATGTGTTGTTTTCGCTGAAACAAGAAGACAGGGCGGGACATTTCAATCAGCTCCTCCCCCTTTTAAAATAGCCAATATCGTTTCACTTATATCAGAGGTAAAACCACAGTTCGTACTATATTTATACTGTCTGAACAAGCTTTTCATAATGAAACTATTATAATGAAGGGGGCGGGACGCTTCAGATTCTAGAGAGCATCTGATTGGACAAAAAAACTGATGAGAAGCTGAAGTGTAGCGTGATGTCATCAACATCATTTATCCATATTGGTGGAAGTGAGAGCCTAAGTTTTGAAAGCTTCTATCTCCTAAATGTGGATTGTTTTGGAGCACACTTGCTTATAGATAAGAGTAAGGCTAACATATTCACACTAAAAGCCAAAAAACTTCTTGGGGACTTGTGTGTATGCTTCCAGCCCTTATTAACCAAATGATATTCATGGTGTTTGGTTCTCTTACATGTAATTCTGCTGAGTATACAGATGGAACACCTTGATAAAATAATTTTTCAAGCATTCCCTGCATTACTATTCAGTGTGAAACACACAGCACACACACACGATGTCTGATTCGTGAGAAAATTACTGTCAGTTCTTTTTTTCATGAATCATTTCATGCAGTGCAAACAGTGAAGTCTGATTCTTAAGCGAATGACTCTTAGGAGCCCTTTGTTTTTACTGAATTATGCAGTGCAACCAATGAAGTCTGATTCCCAAGCTAAAGACTCTAAGCAGGTTCTTTTAATGAATCCAAAATACAGTGCAACCATTGATTTCTGAGCAAAACACTCACACCAGTCCATCCTTTTTATTAAAACAAAATCTTACAGCATGACCATGATGTCCGATTCTCAAAGTTGCAACATATATTTGCTTCTATATTTTGAAGTACATCAGAGTGAAATGGATTATCAGGAAAGAAAAAAAATGTTGGGTGGGGATTTGGTTCTATATGCATCAATTGTTAATTGGATGCAGGCAGGTACGAATTGACCCTTCGCAGGGACCCGCCCCCTTTAGTTACTGTTGCTATGTCCGACAAGCCATGCGCTCTCACGCCACACATCATGTTCTCACGAAATAAAAAATACATGCAGAGCAAAGAGGACACTGACATCGCGCCAACAGACAAGACAGAGCAGGTTACTTTTGATATGAAGCAGTTTCATATTTAAAATATTGTAATTTTTTAAAGAAGTTTAAACCATAAATACTGTATAGTGTCTCTTTAATGTGTCGTGACAGATCGCTGTAGCTCCTCAGTTCAAGCGGCTCGTGAACAGATCATCTCTTCATACTAGTTCATTTATAGCATCAAATAAACATGAATGAACATCAGAAGGAATGTTGTTTCAAGGGCGGAAAGACGCGAGTACACACAATTTTTGAAGTTCAAGTGAACACCAACGTTAATCTCATGGGATAGTATTCATCGTATGCACACTTCAGAATCTCGCTGGAAGAAGTAGGTCATCCAGGTATTTTTTGCCTTCTCTTTTATGAGTACTGTGAATTCGGACATACTGATTTTATCACATACTACTTTTCGTCTACTATATAGTAGGGGAGTATGTGATTTCGGATGCAGCCAATGTCTTTCGCTGGAAGATTGCGTCCGAAATCGCCCCCTCTTCCCTTAAATAGGGCACTATATTTCTAGTGGCGAAACCATAGTGGACATTATCGAGTGCACTCATTCAATCGCACAATGCACCGAATGTACAACCAATGTATGCTCAATTGCTAGAGAATACCCATAATGCAATGTGAGATCTGCACTCTGAATGAATTCCTGCATCTGCCCAGAAGAAGATACTCGCAGCTAAATCATCCATTCGTTTACCAAACCGCTGGTCCGATGTGGGTACAGCGTAACGTCATACATAAATTCCTTTTTAATTGATTATTAAATTGTTTAATTAAGGTTTATACATCATTTCCATGAGTTCAAGATAAATCTTTTCATCTTACTACTGGAGCTACAAGTTTGAAATGATATTTAAACAGCAAGAACAAGCTATGCAAAAGTGGCTGAAAATGTTAAAAACTAAAGTTTGCAGAAAAGTGGATATTGAGAGCCAGAGTTGCCCACCCCGGTTTAGATGAATAGGTGAATTTCTATTTCATGCCCACTTTAAGAGCAATCAGAAGCGGAATTGTTCAGTTCTTAATGTTTCCCTTCCCTCAGCATATCCATGATTTATATGCAGATAGTACCACTCATTAATATGCAATCTGACCTTAGAGGAGATCACACAATATAAACAAGCCATTTACCATTTACATCTGGTGTAAGGACAGAATAGGTCACCTATAGGTCAGGTAAAGGTTAAAGATAAAAGGGGTCTCTGTGTCCTTGAAATGTAGCTAAATCAGGGTAACAAATAGTGCACACAGCATTGTGACTGTGCATGCAAACACACACAGACTTATTAAAGTGATCACTCTTTGAGCTTTGTAGGTGAGTATGTTTACAGCCCACCATGTTACAGAACACTCTGCCCTAAAGACATTAAAGAGCGAAACGTTTCCCTTTTGAAACATGCAGCTTCACTTGATCATACTTTGTTCTATTAAAGGTGCACTATGTAGTTTTTCATCCACTAGAGGTCGCCTATTCAAAACAAAGGTGTAGCTTGATGACGCCAAGTTTGAGCGAGGAATCTTGGGACATGTGGTCTTTAAGTCACAGCCGGTGGAAAAGAATCGGGATGGGACTTGGGCAGAAATTATGTTCATGGATGCAATTATTAACGTTACTGTAGCATGAAGCAGAGCAGGACTGAGTGTTGTGGAGCTGAACGAGGCGCTGGAGCAATTGTTAATGGGAGACGAACGCGACACACGCCTCAAGACAGCGGGACTTTTATTATGCCACAGTTGCTGGCGCCGGTTTTCCGGGTGAGTATGAGGTAACGCAGCTCTGTTGATCATATTGGAGTGTGATGAAAATGATGTTATAACATTACTCTGTCCGTTCGCTCGCCGGCTGCTGTGAGACACTTGTTCACAGATAGATCGATATTAGAATATCATATTAAATGCTGGATGGCTTGTGTTGATTAATGGCATGCAATTAATTTTAAAACGTATTGTATGATGGAGAAAATTATGTATTACTGTTACTAAAAATAAAGCTGCATCTGATTATGCTATGCTAGCTACTTAACAAAATAGTGTTTTTCTCTGAGGCATGGTAAAGCATGGTACTCGCAAAAAATCAAGAAAATTACATTTAAACAATAAGACTAAATGCGTTGAACTAGCTATGTAACAATGATTTATAGATTTATAGATTTCTGTCTATAAATGTATCAAAACAGATGTTCCTGTAGAAAGCTATACTTTTCTTGTCTATTACCACTCACTGCTACTTATACCAACGACGGAAATAAGCAATAATAATAAAATATATAAAATAATAGCAAAATATTTGGGAGAGAGTTGCTATAGAGCGACGATATTGTATTGCTATAGGCAGCAGTTAAAAGTTAATACCAAATCAAAACTAATTAACACATCTTTTGCAATTTTTTTTGTAAAGGGTTTGGTTAGACTTTATTTTAAGGTGTCTTTGTTACACTGTAATTATACATGTAAATACTGAGTAATATTAAGTAACTACATGTACTCACATAGGTTTAGGTTTAGGGTTTGGTACAATGACACTGTAAAATAAAGTGTTACCAAGGGTTTTAATGACAATATCTGGTTATGGTTACACTTAAAACAGTTACAAAATATATGTATGAAATGATAAAATAATATACCATAAATTATACCCAGTATGTATGTAAAATGTTACCAAAGGGATTGAAAGAGAGGGAAAGAGTCATAGAAAAGAGGAGGCAAAGAAACAGTTCCCCAATAAAGAGAGCAGAGAATAAAAAGAGACAGAGCAACAGTTATGTTCTTCTTTTATCCCTTCCTTGACCATGTGACCGAAACCCAAATGTGAGACATTCAAACTGACCAATCAGAAGATTAAAATTTCCCCCACTCTACTGAAGATGTGACAATTCATAGACCCCCGATGTACACACATCTTAGCCTACAGGCCTTGATCACTATTAACACCTCTGTGCCTTCTAAAATGGCTCTTGTAGAGAGAGAGGGAGGGGGTTGAAACAGCAAAGCAAACGTCTTTGTTCATTTTAAAATATCTTTGGAGGTTTTTTTTAAATCTTACATTCCCTTGTCTAATAAAACATGTAATTAAAGAGTCCTTGGTGTTTCCATGGTTTCTACAAAATAAAACCAGAAACCAAGGTTAACGTGGATATGATGCTATTGACAGGCGACTCAGGATCTCGTCCCGGATCCTTGGTTAAAATTGTGATTTTCTCACGATTTACAAATAGCTGGAAAAATTTGGGATATTGTAAGTACTCAACTGAACAAAATATATAACACTGACCTAGTGGGTTTTGGATATTTTACGGCAACATTTTACATATTGCAGCTTTAATTGTCTCATGGCTGAACAGGTAAATTGATACAAAACATACATTTGGGACGATGGCTTTTTGCTTTTAAATATCTTTTTTTTTATGTTTAAATGCAACAAATTCCACCTTTAGAAACAAAGAACAACACTCTTCCTCTCATATTCTCCAAATCAAAGTTTTAGTGCTTTATCTCATTTAAAGATAAAAACATGAGAGCATATAGTGTGGGTGTGTGGGTGTGGGTGTGGGTGTGTGTGTGTGGGTGTGTAGGATGGTGCAAATGGGTTTGATTCTTGTCTTGAGTGTGATGCCCCCCATGGCTGCACTGATTCTCATTAAGGGTAAAAGAGACATGGAGGCATTTTCACAGCGGGGCCAGAGCAATCAGCCTCGCGCATTTACCTGGACTAATGCCTTTGAATTAGACCCCCAAAATGCCACTTCATGGATATGCTGGGACTCCACACATCTCTCCACCAGTTTCTTTTTTTTTTTTGGTGGAGAAAAATTCAATTGACAAATCGCTGGAACATATTCTAATTGAATTTCACATTGAAGTGGGAAACCAATTTAGGCCTGAATTCCCATGTTACAGTGCTTTCATTACTCATAGTGTGCAAGTAGAAGTGCATATTTTGGAATAAGAACTTAAGACCTATTCTGGAAGATGTTCTTGTAACAGTCAAATTTATTAAAATGCAGGATGTAGAATAGTTGAAGAGAAGTAAGTCTAGACATGTTAAGAACACAGGCTGATATTGTTGGTATAGATGTATGTTTTTCATCTAGTGTTCTGATTTTTTTTTTTAATTCATAAACATAAGCTGCACCAGACTGAAATAATAAGTTTCTTTTTTTTTTAGAGTGATTTAAACTAAGAAGCTAAATGTATTTTACCATTTGCACACTGTCAATCCATAACGCTCAAAATACTTGAATGGTTTGAGTAGGACAAATTTAATTAAAATTAAATTAAATGTTATGAGTATTTAGAACTTTCTCTTTCTTTTGAGTTCACAGCACTGACATATTTCAAGTAAACTGAACTGTTTCATTGTTTTGAGTTGTATGAACTCAATTCTTTTCATTTAGACTAACTTAAGTTTAACTCAAACTGCAGGCTGGGATTTCTATTTTCCAGCATGCTTTGTCCATGGCACTCAAAAGGGAGAGTAAATACTAAAATTAAGTGTAATATAATGTTTTTTGCACAAGTTTAATATTAAGGGAGATTAGTAGTGATTAAATGTTAGAGGAGTTTCTGTTAATGTGGGTTTTTGGAGAGTTTCTATCATGATGACAAGCGGTGCATGTGGCTTGGTTTTTAAGTTGCTGTACTCATTCAGGAAGTGCTATACCATGCTATTGTTATAATGTTAGCAATATAACAAGTTGGCATTTTCTGATTATAGCTAGCAAAATATTTACATTGAGATAACCTGATAATTTTAAGTTAAATTTATAAATTAGTGTACTCAAATATTTCAAGTTAAGAACAATAAAAATGTATGATTACAAAATAAAAAGTTAATAAACTAAATCTATGTTAATTGCTAGCAAAATGTATGAGTTAGCTACCTCAGTACTTCCAGTTAGGAGCAATTAATGCATGAGTTCTACAAACTCAAAACTTGATAGTTCTGCTTACTTAAAATTGGGAATATCACAACTCAAAAATTATGATTTTATTTTTTATTTTTTTGAATTACCCCAACTTTAGATTTACAGCGCATTACTGTTCAAAAGGTTAGTGTTAATGTTTTTGAAATAATTCTTTTTTGCTCACCAAGGCTACATTTTTATTATCAAACAATTAAATCATAAATATTCTAAACTGTTATTACAATTTTAAATAGCTGTTTTCTGTTTTAAAGTAAATTGTAATTTATTCCTGAATTTTCAGCATCATTACTCCAGTCTTCAGTGTCACATGATCCTTCAGAAATCATTCTAATATGCTGATTTGCTGCTCAAGAATTATTTATTATTATTATCAATGCTAAAAGCAATTTTGCTGATTAATATTTTTCTGGATACTGTTGATTTTTTTTTGTGTGGACGGGTGGGAAAGAATATGATAATTGTTGACATATATAGGTCTGTTTTTCATATGTGATATACAAAATATTTTGATTTTATTATGATGATCTGAATTAAGCATTTATTCTACTACTCTATATGTACAGCTCTTTTAATTTGACTGAAAAACAAACAGAAAAATGACTAAATAAAATGAGTGCATCTCTTAAATCAAGAAAAGTCCTTGATAATAAATGGTATATTACCATGAAGGTCGTGGAGGACTTTAGTTGCTCCTACTTTATGCAAAATGTTCGAACATATGCATATGTTTATTGTTAAGCTAGTATGAGGAGTGTGGCAGTGAATTTAATTTGAGGTTTAAAAGTACAAAGAGCTGTTTTAAAATTCATGGACCCTTCTTTGAGAGAAGAACTCCATCAAACTCTTTATTTCAGTTTTCACTTCCTCAGCGTGAAAACATGAAATATTAAACAGAGGTTGTTTGTGTGTGTTAGTGTGTGTGTGTGTGTGTGCGTGTGTGTGTGTGTGTGTGTAAGACATTAATATCTCTGCACCCCTTTTGACAGCAGATTAATGTAGAGGGCGTCCATAATCCTCAAATCCCAAAATAAAACCAAACACAAAAATATAAACAAACAAAAACAAAACATCTTCACTAGAATACTCTTCTCACAAGAACAGAGTAAAGGAGATTGAGAGAGGTGCTCGCCAATACTCTTCTCTAATTTCTATACCTTTTCATTTCGTTTATTTCACTTCACTGTGTTATTTAATTAAAAACTCTGATCTGACACAAAAAAATGATTCATTCAGGTATCATTGATGATTCATTCAGACATTATGTCTTATTGAATTCCCATGAATGTGCCAGGCAGAGCTAGAGCAGATGTGAAGAATTTCAATGAATAACAGCTTCAATCTGTTTTTCAGCCAAACTATAAAGTTAAGTAATATTGGATCACTTTTATGAAGCTTTTGAGTCCTCAATGCATTGAGGGCAGAGCAATTGTAAGCAATACAAAATTTAAATACACTTAATAAACATTATTTCATCACAATATCTATAGTCCAGGTGATATTTTAGATGTGAATAGATGCATCAGTTTGACTGATAAATATTTGTGACCAGTGCTGGTAAAATGAGTTGTAAACGCATCGGCTATGAGCCACGTACAGCCAGAACATGTGAAAAATGTCAATTGACCCTTCGCAAAGACTCGCCCCCTTTAGTTACTGTTGCTTTGTCCGACAAGCCATGAGCTCTCACACTACAGATCATGAAAAATACTTTGCGGAGCAAAGAGGACACTGACAACGCGTCAACAGACAAGACAGAAAAGGTTACTTTTGACGTGAAACAGTTTCATATTTAAAATATTGTTTAAACAATAAATATCGTATAGTGGCTCCTTAATGTGTCGTGACAGATCGCTGTAGCTCCTCAGTTCAAGCGGTTCGTGAACCGATCATCTCTTCATACTAGTTCATTTATAGCATCAAATAAACATGAATGAACATCAGAAGGAATGTTGTTTCAAGCGCAGAAAGACGTGAGTACACACAATTTTTCAAGTTCAAGTTCACCAACGTTAATCTACTAAGTCCCCTGACTGCTTTGTCAGACAAAATGGTGGATTCGGAGTTATGATTGGTCAGATCGCCTGTTAATCAAACTTCTGGCGAAGGATCAATTTTGGTCGAATTTGAGGTTTTCACAAAAATTAGTTCATTAAGCCCTCGTTCAACGATCCCAATGCCCCAAATAGCAACTAAGCATCTAAAAGTATCTTTATTTGTACGTTTTCTGAGAGGAGTACCTTTCCTTCTCTGCTCGCTTCTCAACCACTGGTGCTTCCCTCAGCACAAGTTATCGGAATCGGGTGTATCGGTGGTAAAGTGCAGCATTCCAACTTGAAATGCGATTTTCAAATTCATGCTGAAGTAAACAAAATGATCTTACTCGCGCTAACTGACAGATCCGAAGTGTGCGATCGATGATATAGCCTACATGTTGGCTATACAGAATTACTGTATTTCAAAATATCTGTCTTGGCAAGTATTCACACAAACATTATCTATTATGTCTCATGTAAATGTTTGGTTAACTGTTGGGGAAAAATATTTGATGTCTAACAATATATTAGATCCATGTGATTATTGCCTGTCTGTTTCATTAATATTAGTCAGACAATTGTGGTATCATGGAAAAAAAAGTTTAATTATATATATATATATTTGGTTCTGACTTGGTGTGTGCCAAGTTTTATGTTATTACCAGGGATTTTAAGGTATGGTTGTTAGGTGATTTTGTTTTGGAACCTTGAGAAAACTTTAACTCGAATTTTGTAGCTTGTTCATTTTTTTGTCTGATTCCAACAAATCAGACAAAAAAGAGAATGTGAGAATAACAATAACTGCTGATTGGGTCATATTTTAGTAAAAAGGATTAAATTTTGTTAAAAAAGGAGTAATATTATTACTCCTAAATAAAATGTTCAATGCCCTTAATACAATTTAGGAATGTTTTTTCCACAAAAATAACAACAAATGTACATTTCCATTTTATACATTTACTTCGATTTCATGCAGTGAAGTTGAGTTGTGACAAAGTTGTGTTGCATTAGCACATTTTTATTATTAACTACATTGAATTAGCAGCAAAAACTCACTTGAATGAAAGCTATGATACTTTTGCCATATAGAAATATTTCTAATACCAAACGCTGTTCTCTAAAAAATGCTGGGTGTTAAAAGCAACCCAAGTTGGGTTGAAAATGGACAAACTCATAAAACTATCCGGCAGGTTGGGTCAAACATTTAAACCAACCTCTGGGTCAAAACAACCCAATTGCTGGGTTTGTTTTTAACCCAAATTGGGTTATTTTAACCCAGCATTTTAGTTGTTGGGTTAAAAGTTGTTGTGGTAGTCTGTGAGTTGCAATCGCCGCCCGTTTCTCCAACTTCAACTGCTTTGGGAATGTTGGAATTTCTAACAAATATCCGCTGACACCGAGAAAGATAGCGAGGAATTTATTGGGAAACACTGGAGTGAGAAACTAATAATGAAGCCTGTTTGTTGAGGAACCCAGAGGAAATCATCCTGTTCTCTGAACACTGAGCGGGTCAGTAATATGAGCACCTGAGCCTTACACACAGGAATTTGACCAATCTATATCGGCAATAATGCAACCTTGTCTTCTCAGAAAGCAACGGTTCAGCTTTCGTTCAAATCACAGAGTCAGTTTTTCTTTCCCTCAAACCGATTCATCTGCTCTTCCTCCAGCTCTATCCACATGATGTCACATGATGTACACTGGATAGTATGTGTCATGGGAGCAAAAGGTCATCCAGCTGCCGCCATGTGGATGTGAGAGCGGAAGGAAGCATCGTAATGAATATGTATCAGAGCGTGCATGTGTGCGAACTTGGCTGCATGCAAATACGCCTGTGTTTGCATCAGGATGTGTGTGCATGAGTGTGTTCAGGTCTTTCTAAGCTTCAGGGTCAGTGTGTGGGCAGTGTACCGGCGTACTAACAGAGTCACACGTCTGGAAAGCTCTTTTTCATCTCTGCTCTCTATTTTTTCTTCTCTTTGAAGTAGCCTGGGGTTGCATGCACTCATCTCTTATGCTGGCCTTTCACTTATTTATGTATTGTGTGGACTGAAGTGAGGTTCGGCTGATGTCTTGTGATCTCAGAGCCATGCTACACTTTGTACTGCTCCGAACTGGTCAAAATGTCCTAAATCACTGGCGCTTTGCTCCCATCAGAGTGTGTGAGAAAAACATCGCTCTCTTTCTCCTTGTGTCTCTCTTTAGGTTACTCTTCTCTTTCATTCGGGGGTTTAGTTGAAAGGAATCGCATGTATCTTCTCTAGGATTTGAGATGCAATGCATAATGTTTCTGTACCGATTTCACAACCTGCTTGAAAAGATTTGTTGAGTCTAGCCTGAGGGAGTTTGCTGGACTTAGCTGGTTTACGTTGCTGGCCTGGTTACATCGATGTTCAGGTTTAGCTGGTCAACCTGATCATCTCCAGCATGATCAGCTGATAAATTCTGTTGATGAATGAATTAGCAAATTACAGGCCCATTTCAAATCTTCCATTTGTGTCTAAAATACAAGAAAAAGTTGGCTCAATTGTGCTCCTTCTTGCAAAAAAAAAAAAAAAAAAAAAAAAAAAAAAAATATATATATATATATATATATATATGAAAAAATTCAGTCTGGATTCAGGTCCTATCATAGCACAGAAACTGCACTTGTTAAAATTAAAAAATGACTTCTAGTTTCTGATCAAGGCTTCATCTCAATACTGGCTCCATTCAACACTATATATCATAAAATACTTTTAGATCAACTACAAAATTACACTAGTATTCAAGGACAGGCATTAAGGTGGTTCAGATCGGATCAGACGGTCACCATTTTGTCTATTTAAATGGGGAAAAATCTAAGATAACATTATTAAATTATGGAGTGCCACAAGGATCTGTGTTAGGGCCCCTGTTATTTTCAGTATTTTCACTTGGTAATATTATAAGAAAACATGAAATTAGTTTCCACTGTTATGCCGATGATACTCAGTTAAATATTTCATCACGACAAGGTGTAATCTCTAAATTATCCAAGTTGACAGAGTATGTTAATTTTCTTCCGTTAAAGCTGCAATATGTAAAATTTTTGCAGTAAAATATCCAAAAACCACTAGGCCAGTGTTATATATTTTGTTATATATTTTGTTCAGTTGAGTACTTACAATATCCCAGATGTTTCCAACTATTTTTAAATCGTGAGAAAATCGCAATTTTAACCAATGTTCCGGGATGTGTGAGGGAATTGCCTGTCAATGGTGTCATATCCGCATTACCCTCGGTTTCTGTTTTTATTTTGTAGAAACCATGGAAACACCAAAGATGCTTTAATATATATTACATGTGGGAATACAGACAAGGAAACATCTGTTTTGCCAGAAAACTAATTATTGTAATATAGCTCAACGCATTTAGTCTCATTGTTTAAATCTAATTTTCTTGATTTTCTCCGAGTACCATGCTTTATCATGCCGCAGAGAAAAACACTATTTTGTCAAGTAGCTAACAGAGCATAATCAGATGCAGCTTTATTTTAGTAACAGTAACAAAGAATTTTCTCCATCATACAATAAATTTTAAAATTAATTGCATGCCATTTATGCCCTATAAGCCATCCAGAATTTAATGATATTCTTATATCGATCTATCTTACTGTGAACAAGTGTCTTCACACTGCAGTAGGCAAGTGAACGCACAGAGTAACGTTATAACATCCTTTTCAACACACTCAAATGTATCTAATATGATAAACAGAACTGCGTTACCTCATACTCATGACCAGAAAAGCAGAAGCGGCGCCGGCGAATGTGGCATAATAAAAGTCCCACTGCTCACGAGACGTGTGTCGCGTTGCTTCATACTACAGTAACGTTAATAATCGCATCCATGAACATGATTTCTGCCCGAGTCTTTTCCACCAGCTGTGAGGTAAAGACCACATGTCCCAAGATTCCTCGCTCAAACTTGGCGTCATCAAGCCACACCTTTGTTTTGAATAGGCGACCTCTAGTGGACGAAAAACTACATAGTGCACCTTTAAATTAAGATAAAACTGAGGTGTTACTTACACAGAATCTCAGACTACAATTTAGAAAGATGTACTGTTACTTCATCCTCTACAGTTAAAGACCTGGGTGTTATATTAGACACCGACTTGTCTTTTGATCAAAAGACAAGACAATCAAAACTTAGCATTCATGACCTCCAGACTAGATTATTGTAATGCATTACTAGTTTGTTGTCCTGCATCCTCAATAATCAAGCTACAATTAGTCCAAACTGCAGCTGTTAGATTTCATACTAGGGCAAGAAAATATGATCATATAACACCAATTTAATCATCTCTACACTGGTTATCTATTAAGTTCCTTATCAATTATAAAGTATTGCTACTAAACTATAAGGCCCTAAATGGTTTAGCTCCTGTGTATTTAACCAATCTTCTATCGCCCTACAATCCATCACACTTTTTAAGATCACAAAACTCTGAGGTTCTGGTAGTACCTTTAAATTCACTAAAGGAGGGAGAGCATTTTCACATTTGGCTCTTAAACTCTGGAAGAGCCTTCCTGATAATGTTCGGAGCTAAGACTCACTCGCCCAATCTAAATCCAGATTAAAGATCTCCATCTCTTTTGCCTAGCATCATGTAATGCATCTCATATCCTTGTACTCCAGTTATATCAGATAAAAATCCACATGACTATCTTTGCTTAATGTTATGACCAGCAGCTACACTAACTATTTTGCATTTGCTTTTTTGTTTTATCTCGAGATGCCCATCCTGAGGTAACTAGAGTTCATCAGCTCCAGTTTGGATCCAGCCTCTTATAAAGACTTCAGATGACCAACACCTGTGAAGAGATGACCTCAATCCCTGAGAGGACTTCAGATGACGCAAACTCTGGATCAGCATGCACCATTCCAAACTTTGCTATATATCCTAATCATTGTTGACATTGTTGAGCTCATTGAAATAATGACTCATTTGACTCTTGAGACCACCTTAAAGGGTTAGTTCACACAAAATTGGAAATTCGGTCATTAATTACTCACCCTCATGTTGTTCCAAATCCGTAAGACTTTCGTTCATCTTTGGAAGACAAACGGAGATCTGATTTGATGAAAACCTCCACTGAAAGCTACGCAACTACTACTTAAACACTTCAAAACATTCATAAAGAGATCGTAAAAATAATCCATATGAATTGAGCGGTTTAATCCAATTTTTTTTTTGAAGAGATACAATTGCTTTATATAATCAATTTAGTCTTATAATTTAGGCAGACTGAATTTAGGCACATAATCTGCTCCTTTCCTGATGTATTAAACTTGCTCGGTAGCCCTGATGTATCATTGCATGTTAAATAATTTGAAGAGGCAAGTTAAAATGCCATGGTTGCTAGTTTTAACACTATCAGACCAGACCAGATTGTTTTAGAAGAAAAACTTTGTGAGAAATTCTTCCGTTGCTAGACCATTTTTAGAATTATCACATTTGTTCGCAACAACAACTCCAAGAATTCAATTAGCACTTGGTTTGTCAAGTAATTATAATTACTTAGTAAAGTAAGTTTTATTTTCAGTCTTTAGGAACAAACATCTAAGCACACAGTATGAGTACACTCCATATAGCTATATTTAGAATGCAATATTACTTTTCAACACCAATTATTATGAATGTTTTATCATTAACTTTCATAATTCATGTTTTATAATGTATTTAAATATTCTAGAAAAGTTCTGTGATTTTATTAAAATGGAACATTAAAACAAATGCTGAAATGCCAGGGGGGAAAACCTGTGATGGTTATGTAAGTGGACTGCTCAGAGAACTAAATGAAAAATGTTCTAAATTATAGAATACAAACATTTGATTTGGTTTTTAAGACACTTAAACTGTTTGATCCACCGATGATTCAACTCAAATGATGAAACATTTAAGCATTATGAAGAATTCTCATCCAGCACCGCCGGTTTGTGATAACTCGTTTATAATTTGAGTGGCTAATGCAGTGCAGGTTTATTTATTGGATTTCTGAAGACTGAAAACTTTTATTTATTCCTATATAAAATTGAGTTGAGCAAAATAAATGAGTGGGGATGAAACAAAATGATCATGAGCATTTAGCAAATTCAAGTAATTTGTGTTTATTATTATTCTTTACTTTTTACAATTTTAATAGATTCATGTTTTTTAAAATTACATTTAAATACAGCTGAGAAACTATACTTGGCCTCATTTATGTTTGATGATTGATGCACTTGTGTCCTGGCTGTCTAATAGTACACTAATATTTGGAATATGTGCTCTTTGGATGGTGTTTTGGGTGTGAGTCATATCATGGGAATATGGGAGGTTTGGTGACAGTATGCTCAGTAGCTCACAAAACTTTAAAACTGTCTACATTTAAAACCTTGACGGACACTCTGTAGGTGTACTTCTACTGAGCCCAAAGAAACCTTGTATTTTATCCTGCCATTAATTTGAAGATTGTCAAAGTTCTCTTGCCAGTCACTGCTAAAAAATTTTGCACATCCTTCAAAAGACAATGAAAACATGTTTCCTGGAACCATTTCAAAAGCACCAAATTGTCCTTCTCTAAACATAGACATTTGGTTTTTAATTACAGTTCTTGAAGCAAACTCTGAAAAACTTGTACCTTCCAAACTAATGGTTAAAATCATATAATTGTGCTGGCTATTGTTCTCTGAGGACATCATGTGACTCAATGACTGATGTAGACTAACCCATCTATATGGAGATGCACTCATCTCTACCAGTGCTGACTTCTCTAGTGTGTCGCTCTTTTAAATACAGCCCATACAGATGCAGGCAGACAGTAAATGAAGCAATTAGTAATCCAGACACAACCCTGCATGACCTAGAATACAAAACTATACAGTCATTTACCTCTGGCCCTCATTCAAATGATTGCCTGGTTGTGTTTTTGAAAGAAACATAGGCCTATGTTACACAAAGAAAGAGCTTATAATTTACTGTTAATTTCAACGATGCAAGGAAATCGTCAGGATATGGGAACATTGTCTGCTTATTTCAGATAATGTTGTTGTTCTTCTTCTCTTTTCTCACACCTCATCTTAAAACAACGTTCTGTGTTCAATAATTTTTATTTTTTTTTAATCATTTATCAGACGCTTTTATCCAAAGCGACTTACAAGTGAGGCAATTAGGGGTTAGGTGCCTTGCTCAAGGGCACCTTAGTCATGGTATCGAAGGTGGAGAGAGTGCTGTTTATTCACAATCCCCATTTTCAATTCCTGCCGGCGTGGGAATTGAACCGGCAACCTTCATGTTACCACGACTAAATTAAGCTCAATTAACAGCATCTGTGAAGTTAGTTATCAAAGAAAATGATTGAGGTGACTGAAAATGACTCATTCCTTATCTAATAAAAGTTGTGGTATAGTAAGAGTATACATGGCAAGTTAACATGAAAAATATATCATTTAGACAATTTAAAGGGGACCTATTAAGCTTCTTCTTCCTAGCATTGTTCCCCCTGTGGTGCAGGGTCCGCTTTTCGGCATTGTCTTCTCCATTTGGCGCAGTCCAGAGCATCTTCGGGGGATACGTTGACCAACTTCATGTCTTCCTTTATTCGATCCATCCACCGCTTTTTCGGAAGTGCATGTGGATGGCGGCCCCCTGGCTCAATGCGCATGGCAATCTTGGCCACTGATAACTCCTCGCTTCGTATCACATGGCCATACCACCGCAGTCTTGCTTCAAGCACGTTGTCCGTAATGGGGGCCACACCAAGTCGCTTCTGGATGTCTTCATTCATGACACGGTCCCATCGAGTGAGTCCGAGGCTCCATCTAAGCATCCTCATCTCCATAATGTGGAGGGCTTGTTCGTGTGCAGATGTGGCTGGCCAACACTCAGTGCCACCGGGCGGACGATGGTCTTGTATATCTTGCCCTTCAGCCTGTCCGGCATCTTCCGATCACAAAGCACTCCGGTGACTTGCCTCCATTTCATCCATGCCGCGTTGACTCGTGATCTTACATCAGTCGTGATGCTGCCATCTGAGCTGATGGTGGAGCCCAGGTACTTAAAGACCACCACTTTCTTCAGATCTTCCTCATTAATGCTGATGGTGCCATCGGTTTGGGGCCCACATTCCATGTACTCTGTCTTTTTGATGTTGAGCCTCATCCCATTTTCGTCCAGACGTTCCTTCCATAGGCGCGTCTGTCTTTCTACTTCTCCTAGGGGACCTATTAAGCAAAGTTCATTTTTATAAGGTGTTCGAACACCAGTGTGTCTCCACAGTGATTGTAAAAAACCAGCCTATAATGGTAAAAATCCATTCAGAATTGCACATGAACACCCTTTCTGACATTTTTGGTGCGTGAGATTGTCCTGTTTTGTTGTTGCCTGTGTTATCTTTATTCTTAACCCTGTTGAAGATTTTTACAGTTTGCATTGATCTGCCATGTTTTTGCATCCTTTATCCACACTAGTTAAATTTATGCTTATTTATTTAGCTGTAGACCAAGTTTCTATGTTCATTCTTGGAGATTGCTGAGAGAAAAATTGATCAATAAACGTATATGCTAAAGAAAATTAGTTTAAACTCGCTGTAGAATATATTAATGTGTGAGGCACGTGCACGCGAAGGAGAGTGTGATTTGTCCGGGGAGTCAGATTTAAGCACAACAACTGTTGCCAGAGTTCTTGAAACTCCGCCCTCTTCAACAGCTCATTTGCATTTAAAGGGACACTCTGAAAATCAGTGGCAAATTTAACATGCTATAATAAATTATCTGTGTGGTATTTTGAGCTTCACACACACACTCTGGGGACAGTTATTTTACATCTTGTAAAAAGGGACATAATAGGTCCCCTTTAAAGCTCAAATTATATATATTTTTTAACAGATTAATTATTGTAAGTACTTGGAAAAACATATGAGTTTCATGTCTTTAAACTGTCCAGACACTGTTCATGTTCAGTTTAATAGCTGGAATTAAGATTCTATACTATTATGTCTGAAAAAATTAAGAAAAAAATGCTAAAAAATGAAATTGTAGTACGTTTGATTGTTCATTTTTAATCTTTCCTAAAATTTGCTCATTTAACAGTGTTTTTAAATGATAAATTTGTAAAGATTAACTTTTAGCATTAGATGACATAAAATGTAAAAATACTGGAAATGAATGTGCGCAATACACAATATTGACCAATACCAATGAATTGATAACAAAATCAGCTTATGGGGGGCATATGTCCCCACAGTTAATAATGTTATCAATGTAGAATAAGCACAAGCAGATCTCTCAGGACATGCCAACATATGCTAACACAACACATATCAAACTCCTCATTGAAGCCATCAAAGCAGAACCAATGCTACGCACATTACACATCACTGTAAAAACACAATAATTTTCACTGTAAAGGGTACAGTATGCTGAGTGAGCTGACAAACATCAGCCATTAGCAGGTTCTCTTATTAAGCGCTGATGGCCATGTGAGCGGCTCCATAAACATCCTGCAACCAGCTGGAAATGGAGCTCCACCTCCATAATGAGGCACTACAGCACAAATGCATTCTCTTTAAGTCCCGAATGACATTTGTAAAGGCTCGTACAGCTGTCTCCGTGTGGGTGGGTGGGGGTCCTTGCACATTAGCGCTTTTTCCCTCAGGTGTTTCCATCAGCTTTGATCCGTTTAGCTGTTAGCTGCGACCGACAGCTAACTTTTCATTCCTTAATGGCTCCGATAGGGAAAAAAGTTTTCAGCCACGATTGACGAAGACACCAATCAAAGAGCGAGAAGCAATCTGCGAAAGCTGTAAATAAGCCTTTGGTTTTGAGTCAGGCACAAATGAGCAGCGCAAATGAAGCTTGGACTGAGCGGGAGAGTGTCAAAGGGCTGATGCGGCCCCGTCTCCCGCTCACTTTGACAGGCTTTTGATGCTCAGGCTCGGTCTAAGCCAGTATTTTGCCGGGTTGAGCTGTCGCAATGACATTCAGCAGATCAATGGTGCGCCTGAGCTGATGTGAGGCCGTTGTATCATTCCTCCCAGCAGCATTAAGATGACAACAAAACAGCTGCCTTTAAATCTCTGTCACTCTCCCTCCACTGATCAAAGCCTCAGGCTTCACACTTTTTCTCCTTGTTTCTCTCTCTTGCTCTCTCTGTCTTTGGCATCTCCTAAACATCGTAATATTCTTATCCCCTCTTTGAGAACAGCTTTCAGGCGGAGAGAGACGTGTGCGTGAGGGTTTGAGAGGGCTATCGTTTCCCGCCGATAACCCGCAGTGGCAGAGGCAAAATGAATTCATGCGAAATCGCCCAACAGGCCTCACTTTTAACTTCTAATAGGAAGATCAAACGTCTACTCCTCTTTCTCTCACCCCTCTCGTCTCCCTTGCCCCTTCTTCCTGACTTCAGATAAGTCATAAATTAAGATTACGCTCTGACTTTTTAATTAACTCCAAAAATCCTCACTTCAGCTCCACTCGCTCCAATTTTCACCACACGGACGGCATAGTTGAATAAGTCTCTCTCATTCAGCCTGTCACTCTTGGAACGAGGGAACGTCATTGATTATGTATGTCGGTGTGTGATTGTACGTCCTCATGAAAGTGAAGAGCCCATCACTGCACTGAGATGTCCATTAATTTAAAGCTACGAGACAGGCAGTTACAGTGAATTTGCGCTGTAATATAGCCGCAACATCAGTCATTAACTCATCGATTTCCGCACGGTTGGCAACTGCTTTTTTTAGACGCCCATTAAACAGATTCGCTCCTTTTAAATCTGTCAGGAATCAGCACTAATAAGGAGGGAAGGCTTCAAATAAAGGCCCATTTTCCAAATGTGGGCAGCATGATTGGATGATACATCAGTAATGCTAAATCCCAAGTGCTGCTAATGGACGTCCATATGACACATTTCTCTTTTAGACTAAGGGTTAAACTTCTGACCCATATGGATTTAGAGGCAGAAGCAGAATTCTGACTTTTTCTGACTTTTGCAATAAAGTCTGGTGTGCTTTTTATGCTTATTCTGTCCAAGAATCACTCTCTAAAAAATAATGGTTCTTTATTGCCATCTATATATACTTTACATATACACACACTTAAAAAGATTCTTTGGGAACCAAAAATGTTTTTCTATGGCATTTATACTTATGAAGGAAGTACACAAACAGTCTTGTAATCCACACAACTTCTTGAAATATCACAAACACTCAAATAATCCAACTAGATTTGTAAGTATTGTACGAGTGTTTGTTTTTGCTGATAAAATGAAGGTCATCCCCTACACTTAACACTCAGAGGAGTGTGAGCAGATCGTGCAAAAACATACAAATAAGAATGTACAAATTCATACAGATTCACACCCAATTCACCAAATTGTAAAATACTTATCAGTAGTCAGGAGACTAAACAGGACAATTTGCATGAGAATGCAATTCCAAAAAAGCGCCGATGGGAGTGGTTTAAGACGTGTTTTTTTTTTTTGTGTTGTAAATATTGGTGCAAATATATGCAAGTCTGTTTCCACCACAGTTGAACAAAAAATATAACTCTGAAAGTCATAATAATGAGAAGCTACCTTATTATAATAAGTTAATATGTTACAATATTTGAGGAGAAAATCTCATAGTAAAGATAAACTTTCTCGTAATAATGAGTTAGTTTCTCATAATAATGATAAATTTTCTCGTAATAATGACTTAGTTTCTCATAATAATGATAAACTTTCTCGTAATAATGACAAAAAGTACATATATTAAGTCATAATTATGAGAAATTTTCTCATTATTATGAGAAACTAAGTCATTATTACGAGAAAGTTAATTATTATGATATATTTTTCTCGTAATAGTGAATTAACATCTCATAATAATGAGAAACTTGTAATAATGCAAATAAATAATAATAAATCGTAATAAATTCTTGTAATAATGACTTTGTTTCTCATTATAATAAACTTTCTCACAATAACGACTTAATATATCAAAATAATGATAAACTTTCTCATAATAATGACTTAACATCTCATAATAACGAGAAACTTTCTCATTATAATGACTTATTATTACAAGGAAATGTCTCATTATTATGAGATACTAGGAAACTTTCTTGTAATAATTACTTAGTATCTCATAATGAGAAACTCTCGTAATTGTAATAATGACATAATACCTTGTAATAACGAGAAACTTTCTCGTATTATTTACTAGACATCTCATTATTATGAGAAATTTTTTCATTATTACGAGAGTTTCTCATTATTATGAGATACTAAGTCATTAAGTCATTATTACAAGGTATTATGTCATTATTACGAGATTCTCTTTATTATGAGATACTAAGTCATAATTACAAGACATTTTCTCATGATGACACAGCAAGCCATTGTTGTGAGAAAATTTCTCAATGTAATGAGATACTAAGTCATAATTTTAAGAAAGCTTCTCATTATTATGACTTAAAGAATTGTTTACTCAAATGTGACGGAAACGGGCTTTCATACAAATACCAGTACGTTGACTAGCGCAAACCTTAGTAAATAACCTCACATGATTCATTCAAATACTCTCCTCCCATAAAAAGTAAAAGTGAATTTGATGATTCCACTGGCTGCAAGTGATTGAAGGCATCACAAAATTATTGTGATTGGTAAAATAGATATTCATTTTGAGATTTACTAATTGATCTTTACTCCAGTCTTCAGGTGTCACATAATCTTTCAGAAATCATTCTGATATGCTGATTTTGAGCCGATTTCTTATTATTATCAAAGTTGAAAACAGTGTTAGTGCTAGTAAAAATATCCCTTTTCTTGCTATACTTTAAGTGCAACATGCATCAGGCGGTCATCTTGCGGTCTGTGGTCAGACCAGCTAAAGCTGATTGTTCTGCTCCCAGTGTTTACCTCGCCGTACGCTCATGCACTGTAACTGTCAAGCTAGCTTCAATCCATTACAGCCTCTTAGAACATATACTTAACAGCTGAGGAGCCAGAAGGAAATCAAGAGAGCTGAACACAAATTGCCATCATTTGCTTTGAAAAGCACCGAATGGTGAGATGATACAGATAATCCATCCTTCGATATGGGCAAATGTTTAACAGCTGTGATGTGTTGATTATGACTGTGCATTATCTCATTCATCTGCCTGCAAATACCCACACACGTCCATGCATCTTCAGAAGATGCTTCGGCCAGGATGCGGTTTAGCAGAAGATCTACTTCGGTTAATTAGAAAGCGTTTTAATCAGCATGTGTACGGCGCTGCAGTCTTCTCCAGTCAATTACGAGAGGCCATGAGTGCATGTTGACTGTCTATAGGTGTGTGTGTGTTTGGACAACCTTCATTCGGTAATAGTGTGATGTGTGCACTACAAGATGAAGAGGAAAATGACATCATCAACAAAGGGCTTGTCGAGGGCCCGACGCACCTCTCTAAATTCATTAAGCAAGAGCGTCTGTCAGAGTACCTCTGTACTCCGGAAATTTGTTTATATAGCCTTGTTCGCCTCCGACACGAAAGGTAAAATCAGTTGCTAGGAGATGACAGGATTTGCTTAAAAGCATTCTGGCGCTCTCTAATTTAGAAGGTGACTATGAAACTTGTGTGACTGCAAATCTTTGGTTGGTTGCAAACAAAGCACACAAACATATGCCAATTTCACTGTTCAAATGGGTTTTCTTAAAGTTTAGCTCTGGACCTTGAAGGAATGTTACAATACAACCTGAGCTCATTCGACAGAATTTGTGGCATTATGTTGATTACCACAAAATAATTATTTTCTTTCAAAAATCAAGCTTATGATGAGGCTCTTATAATGTAAATATATATTTTTAAAGATTTAAAGGGATAGTTCACCCAAAAATGAAAATTTTGTCATTACTCACCCTCAAGTTGTTCCAATCTTGTAGAAGAGATTTTAAAGAATGTTGGTATCCAGACAGTTCAGAGCACCCATTGACTTCCATAGTAGGAAAAAAAATACTATGGAAGTCGATGGGTGCCGTCAAATGTCTGGATACCAACATTCTTTAAAATATCTTCTTTTATGTTCATACAGGATTGGAACAACTTGAGGCTGAGTAAGTAATGACAAAATTTTCATTTTTGGGTGAACTATCCCATTAAGTCATTTTTTCACACTAAAATCATGCTTTTGTATTTTAGCATTTAAGTATGGGCCCCATTGGCATCTACTGTAAGTGCCTCATTGAAACTACATATTAAATATATTAAATGAGTCTTAAACTGTGTTGCTTTATTGTTTAATAATGTCTCCTGAGGTGCACTTATAATGTTAGGCATTTTCTACCCTGATTTTAGCCTCCAATTTGAACGCTCTGTTTAAAGGGGCATTTCTGCTGTGAGACTTCAGTGTAAATGCCCACTGCTGTGATTGGCTAACATCTTTGCAATATGAAATAGCTACGCATTACTCTCTCGAAAACTTTAGCCCTTTTTTACTAATACAGCTCTCAAGGTTAAATAATAGTGTGTTTATTATAGAATTACACTTAAATCTAAAGCATTATATTTAGATCGCGGCATGAAAGGTTGCAGTGATGAACATTGTAGCCGATCACAGACATGTTTTTGAGTGCATGAAAGCAGTGATCTTATCATTGCAACTCAATTTCTGCACACTAACGAATGCTTTCATCATAACTAACAGTACAAACACGATGTAACTAAAAGATTCGTTGATTAAAACGGAATAAACGGAGGTTTGGCATGAGTCCAAACTTGTAGTGTTTGATTGACAGCTCCAGTGATTGTAAAGGGAGCGTTCTTTGATCGCTTTCTATATAAAATTTAATCACTGTTTAAAAAACAGGTTATTTTCATCCTACTAAGTGAAATTGACTGTTTAATCGCTGGTTTGATTTACTTACACATAGACAAAGAACATCCGATTGTACATGATTCAGATCAGGCATTAGAATTAACACCATTAACACATAAAAGTCTGTTAGCCTGCTGCAAAATGGTCCACAATGAAATGTACCGAATACAAATTATTAAAGCTTAACTGAGACATTTACACTGTTGAAAATAAATAACCATATTCCTAGCATTAGGATACTTTGAAAGTCAATGTTATCTTTAGTCCTGTATCGCTCTTCTCTCCTCGTCATCTCATTAACACAACAGTGGGCGGGGCTAATGTTACAATGGTGAAGTGTTGATTTCTACTGCGTGGGCGGAGTTTCACCTATCTATAGGTAAATTCCAAGATCAGTCGTTCGCTGGGCCTGGTGTCAATAAAAGCTTTTATTGGACTAACAAGGACGTTTTCAGTACTTACAGGATATTCTTGTAGTATGATGACCCCTTATATATTAAAAGCTCAAAGAAAAGTTGATTTCTCAATTCATGCCTCCTTTAAAAAAAAGTGGAAATTAATTTCTGTGGTAACCAATATCATGCCACAAATGCTGTCGATTGAGCTTAACTTGTACTGAAACCAGGATTTAAAAAAAGAAGAAAAAAAAATGATATAGCTATCTCTGTGTTAGCCAAGCACAAAAGCATCAAATGCTTTGATTGGTTGTTTATGAACATGTCTATTAATTTGCCATTAATAAATCTTGGCATTACACTAGTGAGCAAAACAATTAAAATCTTATCATGGTAGTCTCAGAGGGGTGCAAAGCATGACTGTTTGACTGGGAGCCTGCTGTTAAAAACTTGATGAGATCCTTTCACAGACATGAAACTCTCCAAAGGGACAGAGCCACTCAAGGAAAACTAGCAGTTCTGTTTTAATGGGAATACTGGATGTAGCAGTGCTGTGTGTGGTGGACTTCTGAAAGAAGGCGGCAAAATCCCTTCACAGTTTGTCTTTTTAGTCCAAAGTAAATTCATGATGTTTACACAGTTTCTATAGGGAATACAGACGCCATTTACCAGAAACTAATTCTACTATACTTTGGTCAATGCGAACACAATATTTATTAAAACTAAACGTTACGTTAACAGAACGCTTAATAATGGTCACAAAACATTAGTAGAAAAAATGTGTAACGTTTTTTCCTGAAACCTTTTAGCTGGAGATGCATCTATGTTTCTTTTTTTAATGTTCTCTTAACGTTCTTAAAATGTTAGTAAAATTCTAAAATGGAACATTCCCTTAATGTTTGCATAACCAAGAAAATCCCCCAAGAAAAGGATGTTTTAAACATTCAGAACGTTTTTATAACTTAATGGGAACATTAGTGAAACATTCTTAAAGCATATTTTTTTGTTACCTGAGGATTCTGGGAGATGTAGTCCGTGTATGTGAGTCCATGAAATTGGAGGGCGACCTCTGTTTGCAAGTGAATGGAAGATTAGGGACCGGATTCATGACAATTACACTTAAATCGAAAGCATTATGATCGCGGCATGAAAGGTTGCAGTGATGAACATTGTAGCATGTTGTTGAGTGCATGAAAGCAGTGATCTCGTCATTGCAACTCAATTTCTGCACACTAACGAATTCTTTCATCATAACTAACAGTGCAAACTCGATGTAACTAAAAGATTTGTTGAATAAAACGGAATAAACGGAGGTTTGGCGTGAGTCCAGAACTCAGTCACTGATAAACTTGTACTGTTTGATTGACAGCTCCAGTGATTGTAAAGGGAGCGTTCTTTGATCGCTTTCTATATAAAATTTAATCACTGTTTAAATAACAGATCCATCCTACTAAGTGAAATCGACTGTTTAATCGCTGATTTGATTTACTTACTCATAGACAAAGAATATTTTTTGTTAGCTGAGGATAATTTAACAGAAGGAATATTTTACGGTAGATTTTTAGGCCAGGTTTGAGGCCTAGTTATTTCTCTCGTTCACTCTTATTTTGTGCCGTAACTCAATTGGTGTGTTTTCCCACAGAATGAGTGTGAACTGGCGTCCGGATGCATTATATTTGTTGTCTAGGTCTACACTGAACGCCTTACAAATTTGGTTGGTGAATTTTCCAAGAACGCATCATTGTTTCCATTGTGCAAAATGAGAGGGGAAATAGTCGGGAGAAAATGGACAGAGAACGAGAGAGAAAGAGTGGTGTGTTGTGAGAGAAAGAGAAAGTGAATAGGCCACAATATTCTCTTTCTTAGAGAAGTCTCCCCCTTAAATTACTCTAACTTTACAACAGCAGATTCAGCACATATTTCTCTACAATTGCTCTGAGAGAGCCGGGTTTTATTGTTTGGAATAGCAGGGTATAAGACTGGCAGTGTGTAGCAGCTAATATGAAAACAGAGGGCCGCAGCTATACACATAAAACAGAAACAAGAGAGACAGCTTGGTTAAGCACACTCTTTTCAGACTGCAAAGCCATTCACAGTGAAAGACTGTTTAGTTTAAGATGAATAAATTGTGCAAAAGCACTCTAGTCACACTTTTAAATAAGTATGTGATCTATTGCTGAGACGAAACAATAAAAAAGATGATGTTTTGATATACTGTATATGCTTTAAATTCAGCATGACATTAATTTATCCACGCATACGTTTTATATCTCACAAAGTTTAGACAAGTTTAGTCAAATGTCATCAACGGAACTTCGGGTAAAAAAACGACTTCTTTCCGGACTGAAAACCCTGGCTTTCATCTGCCTTCACTTTTGAGTGCAACACCCACATTTCAAAACTCACTCACCAACCAGTACATAGAATCAAGTTGCCGCCCTATTCTTTATTTTTATTTTTCGATAATCCGTTTCACTTGGCTGTACAATAACAATACAGAAGAAAAGATATTCCACTATTTCCGTTCGGTCATGACTTTAAGCAGAATTGTCATGATCGCTCACATGTTCCCGCAGATCCTGATGGGGATTTTCCAAAAAAGAAGAAGAAAAAAAAACTTTTTTACATTGCACAATTATTATAGGTATAAAAAAAGTTGTCTTCCTGTGGAAACCAAAGGAAAGTACCAAGGAGAGGAAATGTTAAAGCTGCTATTTCACATAAAACATGTGATCACTCGCTGTCAAGTTCAGTTGGAATTTGATATATAGAATGCTTAAAAAAGCATAAGTATTCATATATTAAAAAATATGGAGAAACTCCATCTTTCTGCTCCGGCAACATTTCTTTAAGTCTTACTCATATTTTATTATTGTATTGTCAGTAGACAATTCAGAAAGTTCAGGAAGGGTCAACAGGAAAATTTATGGAATGTTTTTTTTTCAAAATCTTACACTTACACTTCAAAGCATGATTTCACTTTAAATTAGGATAATTTTTTCTTACCCAAAGATGTTTTTGTCATTTTAAGCATGAATCTAATTTTGGATTTTTCAGAAAACAATACATCATATTTATATCTTTGCAGTGTTCAGATTGTATCTTTCTCTATGAAATCATGTATCCTTTCTGTCTCCCTTGTCTTACCTATTTTTGATTTTTACCTCATTCCTATACTACAATAAAAATGTAAAATTAAATTAAATAAAAACGGTATGCATATAGGTTGCACAAGGAAGGCACACAAGCCCCTTTCTGAAACCTAAAATAAGAAACGGGACTCAGTATGCATGACTTCATGCAACACCAATAGAAAGGGAAAACATCACATGTGACATTTGGGAGAATGCCTAGTTGTGTGTGTGTGTGTTTTCATTTGGTCATGTCTTATCTTGCCTAGGGAATCACTTGTCACTAGTGCTCTCTCTCCAAAAAAGGTGCATGATGCAATTGTGTAAAAAAAAAAAGCATCCATAAGTGGTCATGATATGACTCCACACACCCTTACCAGTCACCATGCATTTTGCAAAAATGGATTTTGTAGTGCAAGACTGTAAAGCTGTAGGACTCTTACACACACACACACACACACACACTTCACACATACTTCAGGGCCTCTGAGATAGTGCCGCTTTTTCTAACAAACTTCCAGCTCATTATTTATTTTTATAATCCTGTCAAAATGCATAACATCTTCCTCAGAGAGACAGAGAGCGAGAGAGAGAGAAAGCGAGAACGACAAACCATCCCATGGGCATGAGAACCAAAAGTGTGACAAGGCTCTCGCAACTCCCCGCTGTTGGTTACACCATTCCGCGTGTGTGTTCGTGTGACGGGGAGGAGGGGGAACCCGCCGCGGACGTGTGTTTGCATACAGGAGGGTGTGCGTGTGTATGTCGCGCAGGACGCCGTTGTGTCTTACACGTGTGCGCTGAGGGACTGCACAGATTGTCGAGTCCCTGTTTCCCACCCAACTGAAATCCCGCATTAATCCACTCACTTCATCGGAGAGCTGCAGGATCGGCTAGCAGCCGATAAAGAGGCAATGCGGGTTGAACTGATAAAGCAGACTTCAGCCGCAAATTAACACTGATAATTCCTTCTCTTTTTACTGAAACGCTGTATCTCTTGCTTACACACACTTGCAGTAAACACATTCAAAAATCAGGTCATAAACAGTTCTCGCTTAATCACACTTCTGTGCTTTAACTCACTCTGACTCTTTTAAAGGACACAGTAGAGCTGGGAATTTAGATACAATGGGGACTTAGCATTTCCTTTCTCAATGGAAACAATTAATCAACGACATCACCATTGAATTTATAATCTCTATAAGCTCCTATAGCTTTAAGGTAGGGTAATACTTTACTTGAAGACATGTAAAAGCATTAAAAGATATCCATAGAGTTAAAATAAACATGGCAATGCATTGCACTTCATTTAATAAAGAATAGTAATCTCAGTTTAATATTTGATTATTCATGAATATATATATATTTAAAGACCCCATTATTAGTGAATTTCTAAAATTTTCAGGAGGAGAGCATTACAGGTAATGCGAGTGATGTAATCAGATTACTTTTTTCAAGTAACTGGTAAAGTATCGCATTACTTTTAAATTTACAACAGAGTTACTTTTTCAAATAAGTAACACAAGGTACTTCATATTTATAGAATGCCACCTGTCTTGTCCCAATGTTGAGAGAAATCGTGAGTAAGTTCAGTGGTGATGTGTGTGAGCATGATGGTTATTGTAGTTCAATGTTTAATGTTAACATGCATTTACTCACCTCACTTGCACAAAAACAGATTCAGTATTCCTCAAAATAAATAAAAACAGTGAAATGTAAATTCAATGTTATGCAAACGTGCAATAATTAAATATGTTAAATTACACTTTATGTAGTTAATCTCACTTTATTAACCAATGTTTTGCTGCTGACCTTCAATGATCTAATTCAACCATACTAATAAGCAAAAATTATTTTAAAATGGCAGCACAGGTGAAAAGTTTGTTTGAGCTGCGCCCTCTACTGTACAGGAGTGAATCTGCATTTCCTTCAGCCTGAGGATTATTCATTTCACTTTTTGGTGTGAAAGGGCCTTTACATTTGCAAAAAAATACAACTTTTGTTGTTGTTGTTAAAAAACAAACAAGCAAGCCCAGCCCGTGTGAGTGACGCAACAGTAACATATTACGTTCCATAAAAAGTAACTAAGTAACACAATATTACTTTTACTGGGAGTAACGCAATATTGTAACATTCCTTTTATAAGTAACTTACCCCAACACTGATGGTATTTTTGATTTGCCATCTCTTTACACCACAGTTCAAAGTGTTCTTGAAAGAAGTCTATTACGCTCACCAAGGTGGAATTTATTTGATCAAAAATACAGTAAAAACAAATATTTTGATGTGTATGTACATATATATATATATTTAAAAAATAAATAAAAATAAATAAATAATAATAATATATATATATAAACTGTAAACTGTAATGTCTTTCTGTGATCAAAGCTGAATTTTCATCATCATTACTCCAGTCTTCAGTGTCACATGATCCATCAGAAATCATTCTAATATGAAACTTGCTGCTCAGGAAACATTTATTATTATTATCAATGTCGAAAACAGTTGTGCTGCTTAATGTTTTTTTTTTGTTTGTTTGTTTTGTAAACCATGATACTTTTTTTAGGATTCTTTGATGAACAAAAGTTTAAAAGAACAGCATTTATTTAATTTTTTTATTATTATTATTTAATGCATCCTGGGTGTATAAATGTATTAATTTCTTTAATATTTTCTTTCTGACCTCAAACTTTTTTTTACATTTAAACATTTAAACCAATTAAAATATATACTTTTCACAATTATAATTAATTTTTTTTATTTTAAGATTTAAAAAAACAAAACAATTACGGACATTTTAAATTTGATTTATTATTGTATTATTGATTTAGTACTTCTGTCCATTAGACACATCCTAGTTCCATCCTACTGATGTCCGCCGCCCTTTAATGCACTACACTGGCTTCAAATGATACGCCACTGAATTACATCTTTCTCTGTAATAGTGAGATGATCAAACTCTTGCACACAGAATCTTGCTTGGATGAGCGCTCGCTGTTCACTAAGAGTCCCAAATCCCTTAAGCCTGATCCTAAATCAGATCCACCATCAGTTAATGCAATGTAGAGGCAGCTCATCCGATCCCAGATCAGCATCAACCTTTGATATCCGCTTCCAGCCTGCTCAACTAAATGCCTGACCTCAGATAAACAGGTTGGACTGAGCCCGGATCAGTTAGAATCAGGTATTCACGGCTTATGTTCCCGTCTGACAGCAAGATCTTGTCACCGCAAGGAGCAGATGCATTACATTAATCAATGTTAATGAAAGCTCCCTCTAATTGTAAGCGTGCATGTATGCATGAGGGAAAGCGAGAGAAGTGCCGGGGCGAACATGTGACTGCTTGTGTATGCTTGAGCGTGCGCGTGTGTCCGTGTGCAGCTGTTGTCTCATTGCTATGCAGTTGGCATCGACCTCACTAAAATAGGAAGCAATTACACTGTGAACCTGCAGTTAAAGTTTGAGTGGCAGCTGATGTTTAATGCATGTGAGACAGAGCTGCAGGGTTAGAACTGTGCACTCGGGATCCTGCGGTTCTCCTGCAGGACAAAACTCTAGCAGCCCCGCTCGGCCACACGCACAGATCAAAACAATTCAACTTAGCTGATTCCCGTGGCAGGTTTCCCGCATTGTCATCACAACGTCTTTAATATCACCGTGAAGCCGTCTACGTTTTTGAATAATATCAGTGCACATAGTTTGATTTGTGCACATAGCCTGAAATCATAAATCACACTGACTGACAGTATTCACACAGCAGCAGAATATGCTTGTCGGTCTTGTATTTGAGTCCTTAATTCGGTTACGTTCACACACAGTTCAGTTATTTAGAAGAGTGAAAATTGCCTTCTACGACAGAATTCACACCCGTAAATTTTCAGGATTCAGAACCGCATTCTCAGCATTGCTGTGTGAATGGAACCAGACTTGGGTCAAGTAACCGGTCACATCAGAGGCTCTGTTTACACCTGATATTAAGATGCGTTTTGGTCAATCGGATCACAAGTGGACGATGTTAAATACAGGTCTAAAACATTTTGAGCTTCCAGAGGTAATCAAAAAACAACCGGATTGCTTTCGTAGTGTAAACATTCTTGTGGTTGAATGTGTTCGAACTGCCACAAAAACCTGCCTGCTCTTCACCCACTGCCCTAATGAATTAACATTATGGGAAGCGTGCTAGCCAGACGGGATTTAAACTTTGTCAGCTGAAAACCCAAGTTTGGTTTCAAGACGAAAAACATACCAAGCACATGTGTTCGCGTTCATATGTAAATTGCACAACATTATTTTGTCCATTAGGTCAAAAGATCTGAAAAAAACCCATTAATTTACATGCCAATACGTAACGGACATAGGCCAGTAAGTGTAAACCTCTCTCTTCTGATATCAAGAGGCGCTCTAGAGATTGAAGCTAGAGGCTGATATCTTTAGTCTTCTTGTTAGAGCGCCGATGCTGGAGACAATGGTACGCGTCCTGCTCGGAGCGAGTTGAGTAGAACCGGTTGCATTTGGTGCCATGACCCGGATGGGAGTGTACGGAGCCCCGCACATGACATGCAAGAAATAAAAGTAAATCGTAAACACGATTTACTAATTCGTTCCCTCAATTTGCATAAATAGCGCACACAATTTATTATTTCGTTCCCTTTGCTAAATCATGCACATTTAGTCTACTATTTAGTCTACTATCCATAGGAGTGAGGTTTAGGGGGGTGAGTGTGACGGAGACGGACATAGGCCGGTAAGAGCTGTGTGTGTAAACCTCACTTCCCTAAACTCAAAAGGCGCTGACATTAGTGAAAGTGGTCTTTAGCCTCCTTGTTAGAGCGCCCGACTCCCATGCCCGTGGACCCGGGTTTGAGTCCCACTTAGAACAGGCAGTTTTAATAGGAGAGGTTACCCATAGAAGAAATCAAGACAGATAGTCTTACAAAAGAGATGGATTAAAACACCAGTTGTAAACAGGATTGGGTCTCCCTCGTCCACTTAATATCAGGTGTAAACAGGGCCATAGAGTGAAAGAGAGCTGCTCTGCACTGAACGGATGTGTGTCTACCGCGCACTGTGGGTTTTCATGGTGATTTCAGTAACTTAAAGCGAAATGAGCTGTGTGCCATCTGAAGGTTTTAGATTATGTCACTGTTCTCCAGCTGCTCCCGTCAGTTTCAATTCAAATGCTCTACTCTCCACCCAGATATAAAATCAGTTAATGAAGATTTGATGGATGAACTCAAAGCCGAGCTGCACTCTTGTCATGTCAAATGTGATGAGGCTTTTCAATTTTCTGGACGTCACCATCTTTGAAATTACTTTAGTCACTCTTGCTATAGTTGCTGGTAAGAGAATACGGGCTTGACTCCTGTTATACATTCATACAGACAGTATTCAAGATGCTACTGTGCTGCTGTGTGAACCGGACATTTTGAGACTCAATCTGAAAAACTGAAAGTGTGAATGTAGCCATTTTGCTTGTTCATTTGGCCAGATGAGAACGGCTCCTAAATGTGCCTGTTTCTCCTAATGTTTTTTTTCCCTCCACCACTGTCATCTGATTAGAGATGTTAATTGCAACCTTTATCTCTCAATAATGACTTTTTCTTGCAATTTGCAAGTTTATATCACACAATGCTGACTTTTTTCTCAGCATTGTGAGATATAAACTCAAAGGCTGAGTTGCAAGATATAAATATGCAATTGCAAGAAAAAAAGTCAGGATTGTGAGATAAAAAGTTCCAATTCTGTGAAATAAAGTTCTGATTGAAAAATTGAGTTCTTGCAGGTTGTTCTTGAGAATCTTGCAATTCTGACTTTTCCCCTCAAAATTGTACATTCAATTGTTGCGAAATTGAGACAAATGTCTTCTGTAGAGCAAATTTGTTTCATAATTGATGAACTGCCACATTGACTGAATGACATGAGCTGAATTGTAACAATATTGCCTTCTGTTGAGCTGCTTAACAGTCAAACTGAGTTCACTTCATACCTGAAGAACTTTGCAACATCCACACTGTTATTGAACTAAACTGAATCAACAATGAACTACATTGAGCTCAATAATAATGACACTATTGACTAGCTGTTTTACAGCTGATATAGTATTTGTTTCAAAATAGAATTTAGCAGCATTTAAACAGTTATTTTCTTGTTTATTACCGTGAAACTGCTTTGAAACAATCTGTATTTTTTAAGGCACTATAAAAAATAAATATCACATGGCCATGCATGCAGCAACAGAGTAGTTAGATGCTGCAGCCAAGAGAAATATTAAATAATGAACTGTTATGGAGAATAGAAAACCATGTAGTACATCAGGAAAAGCCATTTGCTTGCTTCCCTCATGCATGGGTGAGCTGCTGTTTCCCATCAACCTTTTAAGTGTGGGTTTCTATTTGCTAGTATTCTGTGAAGATCTGTGGAGCTCTCTTTAACTGTTATAAAGATAAGGGCAGAGGGAGGACAGGTTAAAAGCTTGTATTTAGGTAAACAAGACCTTTCAGAGGGAGGTTCATCTGAGGATACATGCATTCAGAAAATATTAAATGTAGAGTTCTGGCTCTGAAATCTGAGGGAGTCAAACCTGTGACCTCAAATCAATTAAATTCTACAGTATGTTAATGTGGCAAGTTAAGCTAATGAACTATATTAGAGCTGTGCGGCATGATGGTAAATAGTCGGGAGGTAAAATCTGTCAGCTGGATTTTGCTGCACCATCATAAACTTGCTCCAATAGCCATGGAAGTAGTAATGCAAAATTCATTTTCTTCTCAACTGTTTACGTTCACTTAAAACATAACTTACTGTTTACGTGAATACTCGTATTCATACTTGTATTTGACTGTTAAAATGCAATAATCAGCGAAAAAGAACTTAATTTAGTACTGAAAGGTGGTTTTATGTGCGCACACTTTGAGTGTGAGCACAAAATCTGCGGGAATTAGTAAAATCATGCGCAATACACGCAATCCCACGAAAATTCAAGCCCTGTAACACCAACAATATTCATCCGGAGAAAATGAAACGAGTGAGTGAGGAGAGGAGGGTTTGTGTCACTCGCTGTCAGAGAGATGAGAGAGAGAGAGAAAGAAAGAGCAGCTGGTGTCGTGTAACTGCAGGAAATGAGAATTGGAAGCGTTTCAGATATTTCAGTATTGTTATGTATCGAAAATTCTATATTTTTAACAACATTGCATTTAGTTTATTATTTCAGATGTCTTTTCAAAAATTAGATTTTATATATAAAATTCAACCCGCCAAAGTGGCTAGCAGCAATGACTGCGTTACTCGCCACTGCTATTAGGTTTCTAATTTACATATAACGCAATCAAACATGGTGGTATGATTTTTTTATAATTTTATTTATTTTTTTTTTTTAGCAAGGAAGCATTAAAAACATCATCCAGAATCCTGAAAACAATGTCACTATTTTTACAAAAATATTAAGCGGCACAACTGTTTTCATTATTGATAATAATACAACCTTTTTTTTTTTTTTTTTTGTTTTCTTGAGCAGCTAATCATAATATTAGAATGATTTCTGAAGGATCATGTGACACTGAAGACTGGAGTAATGATGCTGAAAATTCAGCTTTGATCACAGGGATAAATTACATTCTAAATTATAGTTGCTAAAAAAAGTATAATTTGTATAATAATATTATACAATATTTTTTAAACTTTAAAAAAAGCTATAAAAAATAATTGGCCATATAAATGTTTATTGTCATTACTAATTAATTAAGTTTTATCTTTTATTGTATCGTTTTTTTTTTTTTAATGCTCCATTTCCACCATTTTATAAAAGCCCCCAGCCAATCTGCACAACAATTTTCCCCATGGTTAGGAGGGTAATAGTAGGAAACGGTCTGCAATACTCAACTTCTCACAGCCTATTGCTTAAACGTCAGCAAGACTTCGCCATCGCTATATTTCACCATCAAGCCATTCATGATATTGTCAAACGGTTTTCTGTGTTGACTGGATCACTGGAATATCTGTAAGCGCTTTTGGTGGGCGGCAGCCATGTTGAGTTCAAACAGAAAGTCAGTGTGGCATTCTGAAACGCAGGAAGTGCCAAGGCTCATCAGGAAGCTTATGATGATAGACAGGCATTATTATTATTTCAATCTGAGATATACTCTTCCATATTCTTCGTGTGACAGCCCATCATAACGCTGACGGACTATCTCTGGCCTCAAACAGAGGATGATCTACTGAAACCATGGTAACCAGATGAGTGACTGATTTGACGAGTGAAATAAATAGGCCTCTCCCAGAACCGATGAAGCGTGGAGCACAAAAAAGAAGGAGCATTTCAGGGCAAAGACTGTGTGTAAACTTACTTGTAACCTCTTTTAAAGGAGGCTTTTACCTCCGCTTCATTGTCACTCCGAATAGCAATTCATTGTCATTTTGTGAGGGATTTCGGAAAGTATGCATTTTCTTCAGGACTAATCTGTATTTGTGAGGATTTGAGGCACTTAAGTCATTTTTCTCAGTCAGAAAAGCTCATTTTTGAGGGTTTATGTGAGGGGGTGTGCTCAGGATATGCACTCTATAGTGTAGGTAATGGGCTAATAATTAATGTTTGATATAATAATTGAATGTGATCCGTCCCCAGCTGTGCTGCCTTATACAGAACGGTATAATTACCATCCATAGAGCCTTGGGGCAGCTTGTGCTTATTTAGATTGAAAGCAGTTCTGTTTGCATGTAATAGTGAAGATTAGGCCACGCTTCTATCCAGTTTTCTCCCACCACTGTTGGCGAGAACAACTTTATTTTGTTAAGATTAGTCATAAGTCGAGAATATTCATGTTAAAATGAAGGGACTGTAAAGCGAGAGCGCTTTCTTTGGGTGAACTAGATTTCGGAACCCACATTCCTGTCTTTGGTTTTATTCCAGATGTGGAGGATTTGTTCAGATCACGGGAATGACATGACCAGAGGGTGATTCTAGATTGTTTCATGCGCTCCGCTACAGATTTTAAAGATGAACGATGGAAAAACAGGGCTTCATAATTTATTCAGTGCCTCCTTGGATAAGACGTATATTTGTACGTGCCAAAAGCAATTACATGCTGCGAGTAAATTCACATGAGAAGGACATTTAAGAGAAGCACACAGCATGTTGCTAAAAAAAAAAAAAATGGTCTTAGAGTTAAAAAACTCTTTTCTTCTTCATTCCTCTTTTTATTTTCTTCCACTTTTTTTCCCCGTTCCTGGTGCCAAAAATTTCTTACCACATCATATGTAAATGCAATTAATGTTTCATATTCAATGGCATACGCTACAGTGGGATCAACCAAAAATTGCTTTTTGCACATTCTTGATCTTAGGCACTTTGCTCAAACACTGCCATCTGGAAGCTGAAGGAAGAGGTGAAATGGGGCTATAGTGCTGGAGAAGAGTGAGTGTGTTTAGAGACTGACTTTCAGCTGTCCACTCAGACACCGTTTCAAGAGAGGCAGGAATGTAAACATAGGCAAACGCCTCTAAATCACTGGCTCTTAATGGACTCTCTGAGCTCAGATAGTGTGTTTGTGTGTGTGTGTGTGACTGTGTGAGTTAAAACACAATCAAACAGTCTGATGGAGGGGATGATATGTGACAAACAGACCCACTCAAAGGTAGGCAGTAGCTGGGAGGACTACCTGGCAGTGTTGAGCAATATAAAAATGTAACTAGCTAAGCTATAGATTAAAGATGATAGGGGAACATTGGGAGAACAGTGGAATGTTTATGTTTTGCAAACATAAAAAGAATGTTCTGTTTCCATAAAGAAAAAAACTTTTCTGGCTAAGCAATAATAAAAAATGTGTGTTTTGGGAATGTTCGGAACATTCTGGGAATCAAAAATGGTTAGCTACGCCAACGAGTGATAAGGCTCTGTTTATTCTAAGTCCGCTGCTTTAAATGTTCGAGTTGTTTAAAGCAAGGTGGATTCTGATTGGCTGTCATTGTTTATATCACTAATCTGCTGGAATAAAATCATTCTGAAAGTGATGCAAATGCTATTGTTTCCGTTATAGTTGTGTAGTGGACTATTCTTTTATATTTACAGTAGAATGATTTTTAGAACTATATCTTTATCATTATCATTATAGTCATCAGCCTTGGTGTGAACAGGCCTCAAGTAACTTGCAACTACATGACTAATAGAGTATTAGTCAAAAGTCTTGGAAAAAAAATCTTACCCAAGTACTTTTAATATTTTTGACACTTTTCAGTCTGGTTTTAGAGAACTACACTGAACTACATCTTCTTTGTTGAAAGTTACCAATGATGGTTATGATCAATGTTTATATGTGAAAAAAGTATGTCAAATGTTATGTGTAAAAGCCTAAATTCAGATTGTTCATCACATAAAGTGATCGTGTCTCTTCAGAAAATTTGGACTACACTGTTCAATTCATATTGATTACTTTTATGACCTCTTTATGAACTTTTTGAAGCATTAAAGTGGTAGTTACGTAGCTGTCTATGGAGGGACAGAAACCTTTCAGATTTCATAAAAACATGTTGATTTGTGTTCTGAAGAGGGTTTGCAATGACACGAGGGTGAGTAATGATGACAGAATTTCAATTTTTGGGTGAACTATCCCTTTAATATAGGGAAATGTTTCTCATTTCATGCTCAAATCACTTATGGTGTTCCACAGGGTTCCATTTTGGGTCCTCTTCTTTTTGCTTTATATATGCTTGCCTTAGGTCATATTATTAAGAAACACAACTTATATCATTTCCATGCCGATGACACTCAGCTTTATCTTCCTGTTGAAAATAACGGCTGTTCTGTATCTAATTTGTAAAATGCTGGATGGACATGATTTGTTCTCCTCAGCTAAATAGTGTCAAAACTGAAATAATCATCTTTGGCTCATCAGTTCTGAACTCTGGCATTGTCAATCACCTTGGTCCACTTGGTGAAAAGTAGTTTCTTTCATTTAAGGTCTATTACTTGAATCAAGAAGATTCTTTCTAAGCAGGACTTTGAAACTGTAATTCATGCATTTATAATATCAAGTTTAGACTACTGTAATTCGCTCTATCTGGGTTTGCCTAAATCAGCTTTAGATCTCACGCAGTTGATGCAAAATGCAGAAGCCGGATTATTGACTAGCACCAGAAAACGTGAGCACATTGCACCTGTACTCGCCTCTCCATACTGGCTACCGGTGAAGTTCAGTATAGATTTTCTCTTTGTTTTTAAAGCTTTGCATGGACTTGCTACCCCGTATATATTTGTGATCCCTTCACCCCATATACTGCTTCAAGATCTCTTCAGCCATAGTCTCCTCTCAGTTCCTTGTTCATGTTTTAAAGCTGAAGGCGACCAGGCTTTCTCACTATCTGTGACCAGGCTCTGAAAAAGTCCCCATTCCTTCCCCTTCCCCTTCCCCTTCCCCATATTAGACCTTCTATTTCTATGTTTTAAATCCTCCTATTTATGAAATATTGTTTGATGTAATGTTTACTTGAAAAGCTTCTCTAATGTAAGTACAAAAGAAACTATATTGCCGGTTGCTGTGTTTTTGTTTGTGTGTTTATGAGGAGAGAGCTTTAATGTGCAGAGTTGTTCACAAGCTGTACATGCAGGTGTTATACTTGATATAGAACTGTTTCGTTGCTGACAATCAAGCGACAGGATGCATCTGCAGGTTTGTTTTAATTGATTGCCAGTAAATACTCTCTTCATCCAGAGCTTTTTTGTTTTCTGTGTTGCAAAAGTTTTGAGTTAGTTTTACTTGATGAGCAACTGCTCCAAATGATTCACTAGCCGTTTGAAAACTATTAAGACTGTTTTGTCAGTCTCAATTATTTTGCTTAGCAGATTGGTGGTGAATTCATGTGAATTTGTACATTCTCATTTGAACATTTTCTTACAAATCGACTTAAACCCCACTGTGGTTTTGATTTTTGGGATGGACCTTAGTTTCCTTTCAAAATGAGTTTTCTTATGACTCATTCACCACCACCAATTCACCAATAAGTAAAATTTTCTCATGAGATTGGGTTAGATTTTAAGTATCCGACAGAAATAATGGACATAAAATTTCGATTTTGAAAAATATTGTCAAAATATTGTCAAAACTGACATCATCTGAGTGTTTGTCAATACTATCCCGCTTTCCTGAAATGTAGGTAAACTAACTGCTGGTCTGTTTGTATCTATACTGCTGCACAATATGGGTGAGGTTTACAGGCAGAGCAAATACATAGCCATCACACAGAGAAATAGTTTTGGAAATACATAGTTCCTGAAAAGAACTGACGGACTCAGTGCTCACTTCATGGTTTAGTTTCCAGCATTAGGTCAACCATTCTGATGTCACCATACAGAACAAATGAGCCATTTCAGAGCATCTCAGACATTAGTGAAATGACAGTATTGATCAGTATTGACTTCTGTTTCATTGTTTGTGCTTCATACAAGTTGAATTTTGCATATTTTGGATGGAATCACATCTTCATGTTCTGATATCAGTGATTTCTACAACCTGTCAAGGTAAAACTGTGGAAACCCAATTAAGATGTCTCCTCCCGTATGTTGATTTACCCTTATTAGCTGATAATTCTGACTATGTTCAAGGACATATTTGTGACATAGCTCTCCTCTGAGGCAAATCTAGCGATCAGGTGTTTTCGGTCTCATCTGAAATGAGCAGTGTTGTGGGTAACACATTATAAATAGCATGCATTACGTAATCAGATTACATTTTGATGTCACGAGTAAAGTAACGTGCATTACGTAATCAGATTACTTTTAGATCTAACAAGTAATGCATTACATGTAATGTGCATTACGTAATAAGTTTACTTTTGATGTTACGAGTAAAGTAACACATTACAAGTAACATGTATTACAAGTAATGTGCATTACAAGTAACCTGCATTACGTAATCAGATTACTTTTTGTTCTAACAAGTAATGCATTACACGTAATGTGCATTACGTAATCAGTTTACTTTTGATGTTACGAGTAAAGTAACACATTACAAGTAACATGTATTATAAGTAATGTGCATTACAAATTACCTGCATTACGTAATCAGATTACTTTTTGATCTAACAAGTAATGCATTACATGTAATGTGCATTACGTATTCAGTTTACTTTTGATGTTACAAGTAAAGTAACACATTACAAGTAACGTGCATTACGTAATCAGATTACTTTTTAGATGTAACGAGTAATGTAATGCATTACAAGTCATGTTATGTAATCATGATACTTTTTGATGTTAATGTAAATTGCATTCAAATAACACAAATACATTTATTTACACTCAAGAAATGTTACTGCAGATGAATTATTTTCAAAAACAACAGTCACAGTAATTGTATGAATTGTAGCTGAAAAATAGCTATTGATGCATGATGTCTTGTTTGTGAAACCGAGGGGATAATATTACTTTATTAATATCATAACTAGAAAAAATAGTGTGGTGGGCATACACCACGTTTATGCTCGCTGCAAGTGAAAAACATATTTCATGTAGTCTGGCTTGTATTTTCTTTCATCCTTCCACAGTTTTTATTTTATGCTTTTCGATGATGCCGTGCAACCTGTCCATGTTGGCATCTGGCTAATTTGGCTTGCTTCTATCGAGTGACAGATGAATTTCCGCCAAAGTACAGTTTGATTGGACGTACATCCTTTGACGTCAACGACTAAAATTACAGGCACCACTTTTTCTCTAAATATCCAAAGGTGATCAATTTCCATATGAGCTCACACATTCACACAGCGGACAGCCGACCTGCTGATACATTGAAATCTGTGACTTCATGTGCTTAGGTGCAAATTCAGGCATTAATGCTCTTTTTTCCTTTTTGTGAAATCTCTTCGTTTCATGCATGATTTTTCTTTTTCATGTTGGCTAGAATAGTCTCCAGCTGAGCGAATGGAGCACAATGCTCTATTTCTCTCTCTCATTCCCTCACACAGACATAGGGTCTACCTCATCTCGATAACAAGTGTTCCTCTTGCTCACTTTATAGTGCAAATGGGTGTAATACTCAGAGGGGAGGCTGTGTCAGGGGAAATATGACTCTTCTGTCTCTGTATTATTCATAATCCACAAGTTCTCAACCTCAGGCCGATTGTTGCCGCTCACGGGTGAAGATATTCACACACTGAAATTAAGCTCCACAGGGGCCACGGCTGAAATAAAGGCACGGGCTGATGAGAACACACTGATGCGCTGGTTAGACATGATGAATGAGTATTATTGAGTCAGGAGTTATTTCATGAAGTAGGCTTTATAAATTATGCTCAATACTAAGTAAAGGGCAAAGAAAGGTGGATATTCTAGTGGGTCAGTTCTGCACAGAGAGCTAAATAATGTAAGGTTTCATTTTTCAGCTGGCTTTGCTGAATTTGTAACTCTGCAAATTTTTGCTTTCTTCTATTGTCAGACTCCTGACCTTGTTAGAGACAGTGTTGCCATAGAAATGATTTTAAAGGAAAACCTGATCTTTTTTATTGAGGGGACAACTTAAATTTGCACTATAAATTCTCTTTGCTCTATTGATGATTCTCAGTATGAATCTGATGCTTATTCTCAAGCTTTTGCAGTTCTTCAATTTCTGATTCTATTGATTCTGACACATTTAGGCTCAAGTTTCAGTTATTATATCTATTTTTTCTTACATTTGAACGACATTCTCTCTATGCTAATACTGTAAGTTATTTTAAATAACTTAATTATTTAAGACTGACTCCAGATCAGCTCTTAAGAGTCATTTGTTTGTGAATCAGACCACACTGGTCACACCGTGTCCTAACCAGATGAGACATGACGCCGCGGCATGCATGTTAATCAGAATTTTTTTTCCTAACTAGCTGCTACAGTGACACGCAATTCTATTTTAGAAACGGTTTTCTATTTTTTGCAATGTCGCGGCAACACAAAGTATGATAATGAGTACTGTTTATGTGCTTTATTTAAAGATAAAATCATCTAATATGAGTTTGAATATCATTTTTTGTGCCTTTTATAGCTGTACTGAAAGCAACAATGGACAATTGACCATTCGCAAAGACCCGCCCCCTTTAGTTACCGTTGCTATGTCTGACTAGCCGTGCAGTTCTCACAGCATTCTCACGCCACACATCATGTTCTCATGATGAAAAATAAATCGCGGAGCTAAGAGTACAATGACAATTGACAGACAAGACAAGTCTCAAAGAAAACGGAAGTCTCAAATATTGTAATTTTTATAGAAATTTAAAAAATAAACACCATTTTGTGGCTCTTTAATGTGTCGTGAAAGATCACTGTTTATTTGAAAGCATCAAATAAACATGAAAAAACATCACAAGAAATGTTGTTTCAACTTTGGAAATACGTCAGAATACACCATTTTTCAAAGTTCAAGTCCACGTCATTGATCTACTAACTCCCGGCTGCTTTGTCGGACATTACGGTGGATTCAGCGTTATGATTGGTTAGATCACCAGTCAATCAAACTCCCAGCAAAGGGTTAATTTACCTCAGAACATTCAAACTGTCAACTCATTGTGAACAGACAAGTAAATATGAAAAATATTGTTTCAGTAACTCAGTATGTATTTTAATAACGTTAAACTGTCGAGAGGGTCCGCCCAAGCACTCTTCTGATTGGCTGTGATTTTTGATTGACCTTATCGCATCTCACAGTCGCGTCGCATTACATCTGGTGTGGACAAATTGTTTGTCGCTGGAATCTTATCAAATCAAAATACTTTAGTCATGCTGTGTGGTTTTGATTCACTAAAATGAACTGGTTCTTAAGAGTCATTTCTTAATGATTCACACTACACTGATTTCGCTGTATGTTTTTGATTTACAAAAAGACAATCAGATCTTAAAAATCATTTGTATGTAAGTCAAACTACATTGGTCACGCAGTTTTGGTTAACTAAAAATAACTGGCTCCAAAAGTCATCAGTTCAAATCCATTGAACAATGAAACAACATTTTCATACAGCCACTGAAAATAGCATAAAGTACAATATAGCTCTATGGATTTTACTAATTGAAATCATGATTGTTCAAATGAAGATTGCAATTAATCAGGAAATCAATATTTTTTCCAGCCAATTTAAGATTTAATTAGCGCCCTTTGTGCTACAGCAGTACATCACTTCAAGTTTTCATTGGTTTCATTCAGGAATGATTGTTCGAATTCTCTATTTAAAGTCCCCCTGTAGTCAAATTCATCCCTTAAAACTCATCTTTGATTAACAAAATTACATATTTAATTTTTTTTCCTGTGAAAAAAATTCTTCATGCCTTAAAATAGCTTGAACGTAACTACAACCTTGTTTCATTTAGTATACGTGGAACTATGAATATGCAAATTAGCCCCGCCTCCACTCGCTCGTGCCAGCTCAGCTCAACTGATATACCTCAGATATGAGGTAAACGCAGCACAATGGTATCGTTCTTTTCAACATCATCATAATTAATATGATTAGCCTTTTGCTTGACTATGTTATCAAACAACTAATAATGTGTTGCTAATCTTACACAAACCATGTTCCCGTTCGCTATCGTCAGAGTTAGACAGATGCCTTCTGACAATCAGTATCCTTACAAACGCTTTAACATCGCAGAGCGTCAGTGGAGAAAGGCATATAGTTCATCACAACATTACTAAATCTACACTATTTTTCAAAACATATACCGGGATAAGCTAGCTTCTCTCCACCTGCTAGTTTGCTGTTAATGATATGCTAAAGCCCGCCCACATGTTGACGTGATTGGTTACAAGGAAGTTTGTGACGTCACAGACACCAGCGATTTCAAACCACGGCCTTTTTTCGCAACAGTTTTAAAGAGAAATTTGCACATGGTTTGTCTTAAAGCGTTTTAAAAACACCACAGACATGTAAACAACATTAAAAACTTGATTTTCACCACAGGGGGTCTTAAAGGACGCTTTTTCTTCTCATCTGAGATGCGATTCAGTACAGCTTGCTGGAGAATCACAGGTGCTATTCTGAGAGTGGAATTCAGCCTTGAACAGGTGCACCATAAAACTGATTTTAATGGACAGCAAAACCTGACCAGGCAAAGAGCTTCCTGGGATTTGGCAAACGTCAGTGTGTAAAGCGCTGAATGTCAAGCTTTTTCACAGGGAACACGCTCAGGTTTGTTCATGTGGAATACAGATATCCTCATATCTTTGTCCCATGTGTCCATCTGCCTTGTTTTGGCTGCCCCCTCTGTCACCAATCACAGATCTCCCTTCCATCCCTCCTTCTACACTAATTAGTCTTATGGCGTCTCTGGAACAGGCACTGAGTAATTTGCTAATTACTCTTTTATTTGTTTATTTTGGCTTTCACTCTCACTTTTCTGTTGAATTGATTCGTCCTAATTAAAAGTTTGAAGCTTTTGGGAGTAAATAAACTGTTGTTTGCTTCGGTTTACCCTCCTGTCTTGTTAAGCAATGGCACACGGTCGAGACGTCAGGGAGGTGTCCTTTCCAATCTATCAAGAAAAATGAGACGTTTCTTGCAAAGAATGTAAAGAACGCCGGAAATCTTCAGTCAAACGACCAGCTTTAATACCGCCGTTGAAATCAACCAGATGGACTGGCATCACAAGAGAGGTTTTTAGTCATATTGCTGAGCTCTTTGAATCGGCTCTTTGCGAGAACATTTTCTGCTGGTTGTAGTACTGTTCGCTTCTTTTGGGGAAGATTAGGTTGTCAGGCACTTGATGTGTGTTCGGCGGGAACATAACGTAACGCTGTGGAATGGAGTGGAGGAGAGACTGGAGACCTAACCTGACAGGTAATCTGAGGAAACAAACCCAATATTTTCTCCCTCGCACTGCATCCGAGTCCCCGGCCCTCCCTGCTGCACACCGCCGCTCAATATTTCTCATTTAGGGAGGCGCTGACTCGGTAGGAATCAGAGCTGTGCTTCACTCGCGCCTCTGGGCAGGTCTGTGGGCTAAAGGGGCTGCCGGTGGAAGGTCAGATATTAGTCACCCTGGGGACAGATCCACTCCATCACCAGCTAGCAGCACAACAGGCTAACAGCTCAGCCTACTGGCAGCGCGAGAACAGACGAGGGGCTTACGGGAAAGTAAATCCCATAAACAAGGAATTGATCTGCTGCGGGAAAAAAGGGCAAAAGCAAAATCACATCGCTGATCTGTGCCCTAAATATTCATAAAGAGAGTTTTTGTAGATGCCTGTAAACTGTACTGTGAAAGGCTGCGTAATGCTGAGAACAGATGTGGTCCAGATACTCTGTGATGAAAGCAGTGCTACCACACCCTCTGAAATTTGTCAGATTAAAGGAATCTCTAATATGAGTTGACTGACCTTTTTAGAAGGAAGATTTCTTGTATTAACCACTTTCTAAATGACAGATGGATAAATTCGATGGGAGTAAAAACGCTAGCAAGCGCTCAGATAGTAGGCTTATAATAAGAGGAAAACAATTAAGAGTTGCAAATGCAACAGTATTGGGTGAAACTGCTTTGAAGCTACAAGCTACTCAGAAGAGTAGTTAAGTTACAGTAAAACTAGTCTTTTGAAAACTTACTATAGCTACATTGCATGCTGCTAAAAAGTGTAGCTAGCTACATTAATGATATTTATTAATGTTTTTATCACAGATAAATGTATTGGTCTAAAAATCAATTCATGGGATCAGTCTTTTCTTTTGCTTCCTGATAAAACAGTAAAAATTACATGACGAACCGTACGTTAATATTTAGAACACAAATTAAGATATTTTTGATGAAATCCGATGGTTCAGTGAGTCTCTATTGACAGCAAGATAATTTACACTTTCAGATGCCCAGAAAGATACTAAAACATATTTAAAACAGTTCACGTGAGTACAGTGGTTCAAGTTTTATTTTTTTTTTTTATTTTGGTTCAGTTATAGTTCTGCTATGAAAGGAATTTGATTTGATATGGTAATTTTATGTTAAAACATCCATCTTGTGAAACCACTGTCCATGAAAAACAGCTCTTTCTTATACTGGGTGATCTGTGACATCACACAGGCAAATACATTTGCATATGACTGCCTCCAGAGCAAGACATCAACAAATAGTTATAAATCATCGCACCACAGAATAATAATAATAATAAAAAAACTCCAGGAACCTCCAAGTAAGAGTACCCTAAAAGAGGGACAGATTGACAGAAAGAGAGAAAAAAGGGGAACAGACAATGACACATATGGATAGTCAGACATTAATGGTAACTCTGATGAATTTTAACATTTGGAACATACTGTACCCTAGGAAGAATTTGTTTGCTTTCGGGCCCACTCTTTTCTTCCCCTATTTCTTTCCGAAGTGAATTATAAAGTCAGAATTCTGAATTATAAAGTCAGAATTGTGAAATTTAAAGTCACAATTCTGAGATATAAAGTCAGAATTCTGAATTATAAAGTCAAAATTCTGAATTATAAAGTCAGAATTCTGAATTATAAAGTCAAAATTCTGAATTATAAAGTCAGAATTCTGAATTATAAAGTCAGAATTCTGAATTATAAAGTCAGAATTCTGAGATATAAAGTCAAAATTCTGAATTATAAAGTTAGAATTCTGAATTATAAAGTCAGAATTGTTGATTATAAAGTCAAAATTCTGAATTATAAAGTCAGAATTTTGAGATATAAAGTCAGAATTCTGAATTATAAAGTTAGAATTCTGAATTATAAAGTCAGAATTGTTGATTATAAAGTCAAAATTCTGAATTATAAAGTCAGAATTTTGAGATATAAAGTCAGAATTCTGAATTATAAAGTTAGAATTCTGAATTATAAAGTCAGAATTGTGGATTATAAAGTCAAAATTCTGAATTATAAAGTCAGAATTCTGAATTATAAAGTCAGAATTCTGAATTATAAAGTTAGAATTCTGAGATTTAAAGCCAGAATTCTGAGATATAAAGTCAGAATTCTGAATTATAAAGTCAGAATTCTGAATCATAAAGTCAGAATTGTGAGATAAAAAGTCAGAATTCTGAATTATAAAGTCAGAATTCTGAATTATAAAGTCAAAATTCTGAGATATAAAGTCAGAATTGTGAGATAAAAAGTCGCAATGATCTTTTTTTTTTTTCAGTGGCGGAAACGGGCTTCCATATGTTCATGTACATGTATTTACACACAAAAAATGGATAATGGAAATAATAATAATAATAAAAAAAAAACTCATAAGACTTGAAGCTGCACTATCATCACAAAATCATTATTGTTGATTATTGCTCCTGATATTGTAATTGCCATCATTTCTCTCAATTAATAGAATGCTTCTGTGGTGGCATATTCAGGCTACCAATGAAGCAATAAGAAACAATTATGAATTTATTAAAAAAATTAAGACTTTGGTTAGTTTAGTAGCTAGTGTCCTACAGAGAGTAGCTCCAACCAACTTCAAAACACCTGCTAAATACAACTTATCACATTGTAAAAGGAGACCCACCCCCAGCATTCATCCTAAACTGGTCGGTCTGTATGGCCATATCTCACCCAAAATCAGACCAGCCCTTATAGTCTATTATCAGGCCGAATGTGGATAATGTGCATATCCAAAGCCTAGCCAAATCTGGCAACCATTACTTGGCTAGAGCTGGCTAACTTTTGGTGAGCCGCTGCCAGAACACGGCCAAGTGAGCCAACACTCAGCCGCAATTGGCCCGATTGCGCTGGCTACCTGGATAAACTCACTATATGACTAAAGACACACTAATGAACAAATGGACATCCACTTCCGTGTACACATTTGCATGCAAAAAGGCATTAGCAGCATACACATAATCTTTATGTATGTGTGGAGGTAAAATGAGGTGATGTTTTGTAATGCAATACCATCCCTGAATACAAATGCTCTATATTTAAACACCCTGACACACATGCCCTGCCTGAACCAGCTACTCCATCTGGGCCTGTTTTAGAAAAAAATGCCACGAAACCACTTGCATGTTAAGAGAACCGCATGTGATTAATTGCTGTAATGATGGATGAATAGCAGGGGCTCGTTCTTCAGTGTTTACAACAGGTTTAACCCCAGGGCCTCCGTGAGTCTTGGACTAATCCCAGAGCTCACAACAGCGCTCTTTTCCTTCAAGTCCACTGTACATGTGAGTGGTGGGCCAAAATCCATCGCTCAAATGCAACCATGCATCACCCCTCCGCTTCCCCGCAGACCCAACCTCCAATCCCAAACAGGACACAACAAAAACATACAAACGAGGAAGGGCCATGAAACGCCTTCTGCTAAATGCTACAAATTCTTTCACTCTCGCTTCTTACTCTTTCACGAGGGGAAAACCAGCTTAAAAAACGAGGAGGGGGGGGGGGGCATGGAATGTATGCTGTAAATTATTCCAGTACTTGATGGAAATGACTTTGCTTCAAGTGCTGAGGGGAGCGCAGAGAGACGGCAGTAAAACACATTTGGAGTATTTTTCATTTTCAGGGGAGCGATTGTCTCCCTAAGGGTACAACCACACACACACACACATAAACAGGACTATAGAAGTAGGGCTTTTCAGTCTACTTTATTTTTTTTTATTTTTTTTGTGATACAAGAAGTGAAATTCCTGAACTGTTATTTGACGTTGTCATATTACTTTAACTTCCCGCAAATACTGCCTCTCTACTGGTGGTGTTATTGGCTGTGAGGAGGGGGAATAGTGTAAAAGGACCATCTTGCTAACTTCACTGTCTGAGCTAGTCTATTATAAAACGTACATGAGGGCTTCGGTAACCTAGCTTGTGGAGACTGGCAAGATGCGGACTAAAAAGACATGAAGCTGATGCTAACTTCCTGACTATAGGCCGTTTGTAAACAGTGATGTCGTGTTTTGTGGGTGGAGCCTACCCGGTAACAGAAAATGACAGCTCTGCAGTGGCAGCAGGGGTGTTTTCCTCCGAGGAGGCAAGCGAGGCAGTGCCTCCTAAAAAAACTGGATGATGATGAACTAACCCATATTACAAAAACAAAACAATGCAAATATTACAAAATGTGACATTTAAAAGTGTAAAAGTTACTAGTTTTTCTAAAGTAGCCAGTAAAGTTAGAGTGGGAGTCCGAGTCTCTCTTGCCTCCCCTGATCCCATTTAGTTTTAACAGACCCCCTAAACATGCGGTGGGTTTGGTATGGGGTAATTGAGAATGAATGGGGGAAAGTTACGTGACAGGAGGCAATTACTCCATCATGCTTTGATTGGTTATGAGTGGATGTGATTGGTTCATGAGATAAATCCCACCTCGTGTGTTTGTGTGCCTTCACAAAATGGTCTGAATAAACAAAATCATGGCATTTAATGGGAGGACTAATTAAAAAGTGAGTAAACAACCACTTAGCCATGACAAAATCAAACTTGAAATGGCCTGAAAACATGACTAATATATATATATTAATTAAAGGTGCATCTTCATGTCTGTGACCAATTTACTGAGCTTGATGACTGATAAAAATAAGTTGACTATTAAAAAGAACATCAGTTCACAAATAATAATAAATAGTTAGTTAGGGCAAGTCACATCAGTCAAGCTTGCATTAGCTGACAATATAAACTTAAAATATAAGCTTACAATTGTGAGAAAAGAGTCGTAGGTATAAATATGATCTAAAATAATATAGGTTTAAATATTGTTTCATGCTGTAACTGTAGGGCCAATACATAATGCCCCAATGAACTGCATATGTGAATATTATTTTGATCTATAGTCTATATCAAATTCTTGCTTTAATAGTAGGGTAATAGTCACGGGTTCAGTCAGTCCAGTCTGTCTGTTTTGCAACCATAAACATCTGCGTTTAGCCTCAAACGTCGACTGTATTCTGTAAAAATTATAGCCATTCTTTTTTCCGATTCTGACATCCAAAGACATTTATATTCTCTTATTCTAAGGATTTTGCCCATTTTATACAACTTGTTACCACCGTTTTTCTGCCATCACAATGCACACGCAGCTGCAATGATGTAACGGTGTCACAGTTTACAGTACATCACCCTGTTCCCGTGACCCTTAAAGGAAAAGTTCACTTTCTCCAAACCTTGTTCCAAATCTAACTTCTCATTTTCTCTCCCACTAAAGAAAGAAAGTCATATGCTTTTGTGCTCTTCAGTGGAAAATGAAAAAGAGAAGTTAGATATGCTCATAATGATAGTTATGGTATGACTTCAGAAAACTAAATATTGTGTAATTACATGTCAGAGATGTTATTTCCATATACATGCATCTGATTAATATTGCTTTGTTTTATACATAAAATAAGTCGAAATAGCAACATTAAACAACATATATATATATATATATATATATATATATACATTTTTTTTTTTTTTTTTTTTTACAAATAAAAAGCAGTGCAGTAAAGCGAAAATGCTCTGCGAGCATGTTCATTTCTAAGGTCATCGCCATAACAGGGAAGGTCAACTTAGTTCACTTACATCTACACACAGCACTGGTCTGAATGTTCTCTTGTAACTGTGGCTACTTACAATGCCATTCTTACAAATCTACCTTGGCAGTTTTGCTGCAATTCACACTCACACAGCGATTGTGATTCACAGCTCAGTGAGGCAAATCCTTCAGCGATTGAGATTCACACCTTTACTAAAGCAACTCCCACAGCAATTCACAAGTTGATGTCCTGATGTGTGATGCGCCTCTAGGATATCTTAAAAAATGAGAAATCCGTCTGGTTATATCGAATTACCTCTACATGACATTCATCAGCAAGAAATGTAGTGTAGGCAATGAAAGCAGCAAGATACAATCAGCTGCAAACAATCAGATACTGTTACTAATAATAACTACTATAATAATAAATAACTGTTAAAGGGATAGTTCACCTAAAGATGAAAATTATCCCATGATTTACTCAGCCTTAAACCATCCTAGCTGTATTCTTTCAGACGAACACAATCAGAGATATATTTTATTTATAATTATTATTATTATATTATTAATATTAAGATATATTTAAATATCCACCTTCAGTCCTCCAAGGTTTATAATGGTTATGAATGGCTGGTCAAAGTTTGAAGACAAAAAAATGCATCCATCCATAAAAATATGAATCAATACGACTCCAGGGGGATAATGAAGGCCTTCTGAAGTGAATCGATGAGTTTGTGTAAAACAAATATCCTTATTTAAAACTTTATAAATTCAAATAACTAACTTCTGGTGAATGACAGATGGCTTGAGGGTAAGTAAATCATGGGATAATTTTCATTTTTGGGTGAACTATCCCTTTAAAAGGATATTTCACCCTAAAATGAAGTCATAAATTACTCACCCTGGTGTTGTTCTAATGTCATATGCCCTTTAATGGGCCAAAAAATATGCAAAAGTATTACTCTCATAGAAAGAATTTTCCATTGATAAGGCAGGCCCCAAACTCACACCATTGGTTGACCCAAATTATTTAACTTTTCAGGGAACCAACCTAAAATACTTTCTTATAGTTGTTTCTGCATACTAAGCCAGGACAAAAGAAAATTAAAAAAAAACTGACTTTGAAGAGCACAGAATGAGATTAAAACAGAAGAAATGTCAGCATTGATGCTAATTTAACGAGAACAGGTACATCCCACGAGCGAGACTATATATTGTATGCATGTTACATCATTTTTTCCGGTCTGTATATACAAAATTGCAGTGTCTTAAGGGGTCAAAATGTATTTATATGACAAATATGGATTTTTATACAAATACAAAAAGTGTTGTCAAGCGTAGGCTATGTATTTACATAAAAATGTGGATTTGTATATTGGTATGACAATGTTTTTGAGCACATGTTAGAAGAGGAGACAGGGAGAGTTGTAGATGTCAGGGCTTTCCTCCCACAGAACGGTAGAGACAGAGTGTAGCGTAGCTTTGATCTGGTCTAGTGACGGAGTGTGTTTGTTAAACAGGAGCCGAGTACACACTACTGTTCTCTTGCCCAGTGAACGGAGCACACATGTGCATTCCACTTCTGCTGCTACCAGACTGCTGATGACTGTCTTCACCTGTACAGGTCAAGATAATCAAGATAGTAAAAACAAATCATGAAATAAATGCAGTTCACCCTGCTCTGTAGTCTATGGAGAAGTGAAGTGCAATCTGAGATTTGAACATGGGTCACGATTTTCACCTAAGTGTTTCACACTATCAGTTGGTTGGTTGTTTCGTTTGTCCTTCCGTTGGTTGGTTCATTGGTTGGTTGGTTGGATGTTTGGTAGGTTGGTTGGTTAATTGGTTGGTTCATTGGTTGGTTGGTTGGTTGGTTGGTTGGTTGGTTGGTTGGATGTTTGGTTGGTTTATTTAATTGGTTGGTTGGTTGGTTAATTGGGTGGTTAGTTGGTTGGGTAATTCATTCGTTGGTTCGGTCGTTTATTTGTTTTTTCATTCATTTCTAGGGAAGCATTCGTATTTATTGGTAGATATTTCAATATTTTAAAGACGCCCTATTATTCCTTTTTGGATATTACCTTTTATAGCTGTTTGTGAATGTAAATTGTATGTAAAGTTTAAAAGTGCTCAACAAATAGAGTTATTGAGCATGTTTACATTCACACCAGTACGCCAATAACTCACAAAAATGAGCTTATTGAAATAACCTGTTGTCCGGGTTTACATGCAAACTAACAACCCGACAACACAAGTAAACTGTGTTTACATGACTTTACTAATAAATCAGATTATTTCCCGGTAGTGACATCAAAACGTAATAATTTGCATATCTGACTCAGAGTATTTCATTTGTTATGTTGGTTGTGATGTTAAATAAATCATTAAAAACCGAAAAAGAGTATTGCAACATTTCAGCGGGAAACTTACAGCTAATATATTATCCTCTAATGCAAGTACAGATCTAGCATTTTGACTTTACCACATCTACTTCTGCTGTACGATATGAGAACACATTTTTTTAATTCCTTAGATCAAGAAAGAGTTTGAGTTTGTGATATATTTCCTCCTCCCTTACTGCAAAACATTTGCTCTGTTTGCATGTGTTTAAATCTGCAATAAGGATGCAATCCTGTCACATATCACACATGCACACTTCAATAGACCTCTTTTCAGTTAGTAAACTAAATTTTTTTGTGGGCGGAGCTTAGGCGGAGGCAGAACGATTCCCCTGATCACTTTACTAACGCTAGCAAGCAAGTTTTGTTAGCTTGTTTTTTAACAATGACTGCAGTGATGTTGATGAACTGTGATGTTGTCACTAAAAGGGTCTATAAGTCGATGAAAAGGAGGTTAATGCGTCCACATGCTGGACAAAATTGGTGTAAGGGGCAAAATCTAGCTGTGGCGATCGGTTTATGCTTAAGCCGTTTATGACCTTACTCCAATAAAGGAAAATGGGTAAATGCATTTACATGACTACATGCATTATCTGCTCATTAAGTATAATCGGGTTAAGAACGTGAATGTAAACGCACTCATTGTTTCCCAAAATAAAGAATCGATTTTGAACTGACTGAAACGAATCATCAGTAATTCCAATCTTACTTCCTGCTGTGTATAAAATTTGCATAATGGTCAACCTATGGTCTTCATTGGCTGTCCGCGAACAACATCTACTTTGACCCTCAAACACTGTAGTTGTAGCTGAAACTGGAAGAGTTTGATTCATGTTGTCGACATGTCGAGAGGATGCTTTGATACGGTATAACTGACGGCATCATTTTTATGATTCGTCAAATAAGAAAATTTGGTAACACTTCAGTATGGGGAACATTTGACCCTTCACAAACAGTTTGATTGACAGGCGATCTGACCAATCATAACCCCGAATCCGCCATTTTGTCTGACAAAGTAGTCAGGGGAGTTAGTAGATTAACGTTGGTGAACCTTGAACTTCAAAAATTGTGTGTACTCATGTCTTTCCGCTCTTGAAACAACATTCCTTCTGATGTTCATTCATGTTTATTTGATACTATAAATGAATTAGTATCTGGGGTTGATTTTTATTAAAAATTATATGGCTTTATTTCTTTTATTTTTAAATGAAGGTCATATTAAAGCTGTTTTTAGAATGTTTGGGAATTATTTTTCGCTATTTTCAAATGCTTTTTTGTATTTTCCCTCCATACCACACCCAGACTTTCAATCTTAAAATATGAAAATATATCATAAAAATAATTAAAAAATTAATGTTGTTAAAATAAGAATAAATTGATCATGTAATAAAGTATTAATGAATATTTCATAAATTAAATAAAATGGTTATTTCCTGTCCTTGATTCTTATTGGTCAATAATTATTCACTATAAAACACGGCTATGACCACTTCACCCAACGGTTCTGTGTGTCACTACACAACACCCTTAGCAACGTAAACTGTTGACCCTTCGCAAACAGTTTGATTGACAGGCAATCTGACCAATCATAACCCTGAATCCGCTATAGCAGTCAGGGGAGTTAGTAGATTAAAACAACATTCCTTCTGATGTTCATTCATGTTTATTTGATGCTATAAATGAACTATTATGAAGAGATGATCGGTTCACGAGCCGCTTGAAGGAGCTACAGCAATCTGTCACGACACATTAAAGAGACACTATGCGCTATTTATTGTTTAAACTTTTTAAAAAAATTACGATATATTGAATATGAAACTGTTTCATATGTCTGTCGAAGTGTTGTTAGTGTCCTCTTTACTCCGGGATTTTTTTTTCACTGAACATGATGTGTGGCATGAGAGCGCATGGCTTGTCGGACAAAGCAACATTAACTAAAGGGGGCGGGTCTTTGCGAAGGGTCAATTATAACTTTTAACTAGTTGCTTATTAGCTTGCATATTGGCCGTTTATTCATACTTATAAAGCACATATTAATTCTTTATTCTGCATGGCCATATTCTACATCCCATAATCCTAATACTCAATGCCTAAACTTAACAACTACAACAACTATCTTACTAACTATTCATAAGCAGTAAATTAGAAGTTTATTGAGGGAAAGTTAATAGCGAATATGTGTTCCCCATACTTATAAGTGTTAATGTAAGTTTATTTATTAATTTACTTAAATAATATGAAAATAAATGATAGTGATAAATCGTACATTGGCACCATATCGATTATCTGATCATATCTGCTTTATCTGCATTTTAATTTCTTGTTACAGCAACACTGTACACATGTTACTTTGAATTGTGCAATAAAGTTTCGGACCACACACACTCTCTCTTATATAACACTCATTTAAATCCTCCGGATATCACTCTGAGCTCGAACACCTTGGTGGTCCCAGGCTGACTCTTATCTATGAAACTAAATTTTCCACCACCTCCTTAACATACCGTGAAAGCCACTGCAGTGGAAGCCTGCTAAAATTAAACTAAACCTGTCGAAGTTCAGAGATTATTTTTGCTACAGCAGAAGTATACACACTCCCTGCTGAAACATTTCACCTTTGTTAATTTTTCATATATAAAGCAGGGCCCTTAAATTGGACCTCTCTTCTGCACTCGTACTCAATGTTGTTTGTGTATTCTTCCTCGGAAACTGTACTGTGTTTTCTTATTGCATTACAGCTTTGATGGATTTGCAAGGAAACAAAGCTTTGACGTCTTTACCCCTCTACTCGACGGAGTCTGACGCCAGTTTGTCTTGTGCCCTGCGTCTGGCTTTCAAAGATCACTTTGGGAGAATCATGATTTTTATGAAAAATGACCATGGTAGGATATTCAAAAAGTGGTAAATGTTTCTACAGTGGAAGGATGCCTCGCAGCGGCATGCGCTTTGATCTCGCTGAAATATATTCACGAGTTTTGCACTTCTGTGACTCAAACCAATGTGAATGCTGATAACTGAAACCCAGAGCTGTAGTCCAAACTCATTTGTTTTGGCCAAATCCCTGTGTGAGTTTTTAATGCTGTCTGCTGTTGGTACTCTCTGCGCATTGCTTGCTAAATGTACGCAGCTGTTTAGATCATTCTTGTTATTACCGACTTGAAACCTTTATTCTAATGTGGTCAACGTGATTCGGGCTGAAATATTATCTCTGGGACGGCAGCGCTGCATGTGCTCGGAAACTATTCAATCAGGTGTTATTTCTCAGCCTGTAATGAGGCTACAGAAATATGGTAATGAAATAGACCTCTGCATATTCAAGTTATGGATTAGCTGGAAGTATAAATAAATACATTAAGAAGTAATTTACTTTAAAGGCCATACCATACATAAACATGCAGATGCTGATCAGAGTCTGTGCTCAAGCACACACACACAGTACATATACAGAGTATATGTGTAAGCACAGTTGGCGTTTGCCCTTTTGATGTGATTTTAATATTTATATTTATGGCCCGGCATTCCTAGTTATTCTCAAATTAATTTTTGTGAGAAAATGAAAACACATAGCCAATTTGCTATGGGCTGAAACTGTGTCCGACTACGATTCTGACATTTTCTGTGCGTGAGATTGTCCTTTTTTTGTTGCGGGTTAAGCACGAACACTTGAAGCTCCGCCTTCTTCTTGAAAGAGGTCCAGGAGCACCAGCTCATTTGCATTTAAAGCGACACACAAAAACGGCACACTTTTGCTACCCCCCCAAAAGTGTCCATTTTAACATGCTACGATCTAGGGGTATTTTTTGAGCTAAAATGTCTCATACACACTCACATCAGAGCCTTATTTTACATATTGTAAAAAGGGGCCTCTTTAACATAACACCATCAGCGTAAAACACTACACTAAAATGACACTAAATAGAACAATAAACATTTACTGAATAATAGAAAATGTAACACTAAAATCTATATGTACAAACATAAGAAGCAAATCTATTTAAATAAATAAATTATATAGGGTGATTCATAGCTTTTAGTTGCAAAAACCATACATTTATCATTATTCACAGTAAAATGACAATTTAATGTTAAACCATTTACAGTTTTCATGTTGGCATATAGTGCTAATATAGTAGTTGTACAGCATTTTACAGATGTTTTTAGTTTTTACTAAGAAATGCAATTTCAGGGCATTAATAAATGTATAACAATTCTTAAAAAAATGTTTACACAGTATTTTTATCATCAACATAAATGCAATCCAACAATTGGTCTACAGTATATAGGGTTACTTCAGGATAATCGGGCAATTTAAAATAATGATAATAGAGACGTATAAATAACAATACTAGACATACTAAACAAACAAAAGCAAATTACATTTTTATAAAATATTACTGTCTCACAGTCTCACAGTTTGCTGAAAGCTGATTCACTAAAAAGTCATCAATTTGGGAAACGGACTACAGTGATCGGACTGTTTTTGATTCACTAGTACAAATCATATGACTGGTTTACAATTATATGCGATAAATATGTACACATTCACGTGTGTGATTTTAAACAAGAAGAGAGTTACACGTCCTAGAGAGTGTTTTGTTCGGTCTTAAAGTGTGGAAAAACAGCTCAAGGTGGCTAAATGGAGATTAATCTCTTGACCTACATTCACCAGCTGAATATCAAGCTTAAAAATTCTCGCTGGAGGCCCACCAGCATCCCTCCCGCTGCAGTAAGATTTGCAGCAGTGTCCGCTGCGTTACTTTAATCGTTTCCCTAGGCATGCACTTAGGATGTGACACCAAACATGGCCTCCGAGGCCCGCTGCGCCGGTCCCTCATTAAGCTTCGTAAGGATGTTATTATACTGTCATTACACTGTTATTAAGTAGTAACACACACACTTACTCGAAAGACAAAAAGGAATTGATTAACTTGCATGTAAACTCACAAAACCACAGGTTCCTGGCTATTGTGAGGCCATTACCATATCTTTCAAGATGTCAATTAAACAAAAGCTGTTGAAAGAGCCAATCAAACAGTGGGTGTTCTTACTCTTATTACTTTTGTGGATAAAGAGGCTACAAAATGGCTCTGTTTCCCGTACTTCCTCTTTGATGGGTCTTTCTGGATCTATCACCCACTCAGCCCCACTAGGAAAAAAACGAATTTCCATATTGATTTTTAGAGGGGAGGAATTCATTATATTGCTGCGGCAAGTGGCACGGCCCAGTATTGAGGCTGCTGATGCACTGATTCAAGTGCAAACCCTGGTGATTAGCTCATAAATATCAGTTGTGAATCATTAATATCGAGTCTAATTATCCAGCTCATTTCTGGCTGTATTGAAAGTGTCTGAGAGGTGATGGATCGGGGAGGTGTCGGGATGGACCGGGGTAGATGTATTTGTTTATGATGTAGAAATGTGCTGAATTTGATCGATGGGAGAGCATGAGCAGTGAAGGATTACCCAGCGGCTGTGGTGACAGATATTCTGTCCAACAGCTGGATGAACGCTGGATTAAAAACTCTGTTCTTATCAGAAAACTCCTTAGGGATTACACACATGCGCTTACTGATTTACACACACACACACACACGTACACACTATAAACAACATACACTGACCACCACAAAAGGACAAATCTTTTTTAACATCTAGTTTTAGAACACATTAAAAATGAAATTTTTCTTGTTTTGGTTTTGAAAAAAAAATTTAAATTTCAAGAAAAGTTAAAACACAGAAATAAAATATTTCCTTACGCCTTGAATAAATGTGTGTACACCTCTTAATTCAAATCTCAAAGTTATTTTTTTTAATAAAAATGATTACTTATAAACATCTAAATAGATAAACAAAATAAAATGCACCACATGACATTTCACATAACCTTGCCTTGCCATAAAAAGGTCAAATGATGAGATATTTTAAAATACTTAATAAGCTTGACACACAGTCACAAGGGTTTTCATGGGTCCTCTATATGATATCATTTCCTGCATGTTTATGCATGTTAGTTGCATAACATGATTTGGCAGGCAAAAGTATTTTAAGAAATAATAATAAAAGATCATCCCAAAGTACATAGAGTTTGCTTTTCAATAATTTAATTTACTTTTTAAAATGATATCGTATTAAGACCCCCAAAATACCAAGATATATTTTAATATATTTGGATGTATTCATACATTAAACGTAAATGTATTCAAGTTATTGTATATATAGATTTATTTTTGAATATATATTTGAATAAATTAAAGGGAACCTATAATGCCCCTTTTACAAGAATAATAATAATATAAGTCTCTGGTGTCTCCAGAATGTGTCTGTGAAGTTTCAGCTCAAAATATTCCACAGATCATTTATTATAGCTTGTCAAATTTGCCACTATTTGGGTGTGAGCAAAAACACGCTGTTTTTGTGTGTCCCTTTAAATGCAAATGAGCTGCTGCTTCCGGCCCTGTTGCATCAGCTGAACGTAAAAAAGTTGGGTGTAAGCTCTACACCGGACTTAGTTACGTCTAGCTTTTCGATGAATATTTACACCTGTTGCACCATCGAAAACTACGACTAGGCGCAGCTACGCTTAGTGTAGACGATGTGCGAAAATGCTGATATGTTATATGTTAGTTTAGACGCTGTTCGTGTTACTATGGTTAAAAATGTGAATTTATTGGCTACAACGAATATATGAAAAATTACTGTTAAATTAAATTACTTAATTGTAAAACAAGAAAATTATTGAGCAATTCAGTAAGTATATGCATATTTTGGTATGCAAGCAAAACACTTCAGTAACAAATTAAAAAAAAAGACATCTGGCAAAAGAAAATAGCTGGTGTACAAATTTATGGAGCAAGTTATAGGGAAGACCTGTTAACACGGTGTACAGAGTAGCCCACACAAATTTTTGGAGTAAGTTATATTTTAATAACGCATTCAACTTTTGAAGATAATCCTGACCCGCCTTTAGTACCGAGGACAGCTCTGAAAAACACGACGACAGCTGATCGTGGAGCCTGTACACCAGACGCGCCATCATCTCAACGATTTGATTTGCCTTTATTTTCAACATGGAAACAAGTCAAGACTTCTCACTTTACACCTCCCTTTGACTAGGCGTAAGATTTAGTCTCAGACGTGTGCTACGCCCAAATGGTGCACGCCCCAGAAGAGGGCGGAGCTTCAACAGCTTCAGTTACTCAACAACAACAAAGCTGGAGAATCTCACGCAGGCAAAATGAGGATTGTCAGTAATGGTGTTCAGCATTACATTGTTCAAACCGGAGTCACACTGATGGAGAGACTCAGGAAGAAGTTACAACTTTTAGACTGAAACTGGACGTTTCTGAACGGTTAGTGGATAAATTTATCTCGTTGCTGTGAAATTGATTCAACTCATCAACTAGCATGTGCCGTCATGTTAATCTATTGTGCAAAACCCATATAGATGCCAACTATACATAATGTACCTGTTTGCCAAACAGAGGCATACACACCCGACTAACATTTATGATTGCTATCAAATGTTGTGAATGGACTATTTTTTTTTCCAAAATATTGCTCGGACAGAAATGTTCCTTTGCCAGCAATCAAGGTCGCCAGGGTCAACTTGCAGGTTATCCAATCTAATGAGAGTCTAAATAGTATTCTGTGCTCGTCTGTGCTGCTAATGACATAGTTAGCATGCTTTGCTCAAACTTTTGCCATGACGGTAGAACATTGTTGTCACTTGCGAAAACAAAATGGCGGAGCAGGGGGCGGTAATATTATAATAAGATCCCCTTCCTACGTCACTTGCGGAGCGAAATCTGAACGGCTCGTTTTTTCACATACTTGCAGAGAAAGGCTTATCAAAACTACTGGGTCGTCCTTTTTCACATATCTGGGTAGGTAGATGCAACACTCCCAAACTCTAAAAGAAAACATTTTATATTTTTTATCATTTATTAATCAATTTCGTCTACCATATGTCACTAAAAAGGGATTCTGTCTGACACACACACACAATAATATTTGTGAGAACGATAGATCATGAGGAGCCCACATATGAACAGTATGGTTCTGAGCTGGTATAACTAATACGGTTTTGGCTCAGATGTTTAATATGTCTATTAGAGGAGAGATGAGACTGATTGACTGCTTTAATCCTTTTACAATCTGTTAGATGTGGGTTAATACGTAAAAAACCGACCTCGGTTTACTAACTCACATACCGAGCGAGAACGAGAGAGACAAGGAGACACAGCTCCAGACTGTGTGTCGGTTTGAAGTACAACAGCTTTAAAAAGTACAAAAGGCCCAGAGTTCCTCAAAGATCAGTCCAGTGCGGTCAAAGCTCTGCTGAGGGTTTGTGTACGAGAGCTGAACAGAGAAATAAAGAAGTGTCTCTCCAAAACAGCCAGACTGAAAGGGGATCTAGCGGTGGTAAGAAGGCTCACGAGGACAGACGGAGCAGAAGTGAGTGGAGATGTCTAAGGGTTTAGGGATGAGTTGCATCAGAGAGATATGACCGAAGGCGCCTGCTCGCTCACAGATCCAAGCCTCCAAAACAACAGCATATGATGCTAACTGGTTCTCATCGATCTGACAACATCCACTAAAAACATTCTTATCATCCCAAGACCTTGTAGCAGCACCAGTAGATGTCATAAAAGAATGGGACAATTTAGATGACAAAGATCTAGGGCTCTACCACACACCCGGCGCAATGCTACGCCAAGTGCAACGCAAGTGTTTTTTGCTAGCTTTAGCCCAACGCTGGCCTGAAAATGAGCTGTGTTCAGGCGCATTGTTGCCGTGTTGCTATTTTGATGCAACTGAAAACAACTGCGCCATAGATCAACAAAAACCTGGTCTGAAGTCAATGGCACGGTATTTTTTAATTTTTTTATTATTTAAAGGACGTGTTAGTAATATGTGTGTGCACACAAAAATTAAAAATAAAAGGATTGCAATGTTAATGATTATTATTGCATACATAAAGATAAAAATGCCTACACTTATTTACTTATTTGCAGTAATGACGAATGAAATTGGCAAATTGTTTGACCAATCATGGCAATACACACATCTATATTCCGCCATGTAAATAGCGAATTCGCCATGGAGAGAGCACCTGGCTTTTAAAGGGAGTTGGAGATGACACCCTGATTGGTTTATTGAACATTATACCCAAAATACCCATGACTCATTAAGAGACTAGGTACAACCCTTTTGGACCATGCGCCTGGCGCACCGACCATTTTTACTAGAAAACTAGAAAAAGTGGATTTGGTAAGTGCACATGTGCCATGCGCTTCAGACCATGAGCTTAGATTGTTAACCCTCATATGTCTGCGGTTTCCTGTTTACACTCAGTGCATTTTGGGGTCTATATGACCCCAAAATTTAAAGAATGATTGTAAAAAAAATTTACATTTTTAATAATACATATAATATATTATTTTTTTTGTTTACTTCTCATCTATACAGTAATGCTGTGTTTTTGGATATACAAAGTACTTTTGTACCTATTTACCACACAATTCCTCAACTATACCATTAGCTTGCGTGTGAAATATTAATTTTTTATGAAAAAAATACTTAAATGTATGTGTGTGTGTGCGTGTGTGTGTGTTTGAGTGAGCATGTCTTTTCTACATTGCATTTGTGCTCTAGTACCAGGCCTTCATTTCTGTGTGGAAATTTTCAGATTTATGCTGGAATTATTGATTTTATTTGTCAATTTCTAAAAAAATGCTTTCAATTGGAGTCACACCTGTGTGTGTGTTTGTGTGCGCGAGCATGTGTGTGTGCAAGTGATCATGTCCATTCCACATTACATTTGTGCTCTAGTACCAGGACTTCATTGTGGTATGGAAATTTTCAGATTTATTCTGGATTTATAGATTTTTTTTGACAAATGAAAAATAAAACACACATTTTTTTCGATTTTTCCATTCATTTCAATGTGGGGTCATATTGACCCCAAAGGTCATGAGTGTGACTTTTTTTTTTACATACCTTTAGAACAACCGAATCAAGCCCAGCTTTTCTGTGCATGTATAGATAGATAATGTAGGAAAAGTCACAAAATTTCATTCCTCTAAGATGAAGGGAACCATTTTTTTTTAAGGAATGAAACGTCAATCGGGGTCATATAGACCCCGAGGACATAAGAGGGTTAAAATACGGCCTCTAATGTTTCCTGAAGAGTACAAAAAAAGACGAAAACAAAAAAGTACTCATTTTCATATTGTTCCAAACCCATATAACTTTCTTTTTCCCATGAGTCCCCATTCATTATACCATACCTTATGTAATATAAATTATGTTTTCTATCATCTGAAACATGCGGCTACTCATAATCCAAATCGACTTATGCAATTAATGGCAAGGTGAGTTTATTTGTATAGCGCATTTCCCACATGCTGGTAGTTTAAGTTTCGCTTTAAATAAATTAGTTTAGGCTTGGCATTTATAACTCATTTACCCGCCATTGATGGAATTTTCCGGCTTTCCGTGTTTTCACTGTTATACGGTAGAGGGTGCTTTTGCACATTCTGAAAGAGAGTCTCAGGATAAAGGTCTCGCAGACAAAAAAGAAGCAGAAACAAGCGATGAAAGCATTGCTTATGTATGTTGTCTTTGGAAATAAAGTGAATTTCTCAGCTTTTTGTTCATAAAGTGTTGCTTTTTTATGATTTTTTTTTAAAGCAGAGGCTCTGTTCTTTCTTTTCATAAAGTGCATTTTCAGATATTCATTCAACAAAATATTCTGGGGGCCATGAAATTTTTGTGAAAATGGCTAATAACAAAAAGATAATAAATGTGTTTACAATGAATGCCATACTGTACCTTTGTTTTATTCTTACATTTTTTAAATTCCTGTTCAGAATACTGTTAAATTTAAAGGATTTGTTATGGAGTGAGTGGAAAAAAAATACATGGGTCAGTTTATAGTGTTTGTTTTATTAAACAGAATTTCACACTATTTGCACGTACTAGTAAAAAACATGTCTGTTTTTTTTTCTTTTCTTTTCTTCCTCAATTCAGTTTTGTTCGGTGTGAAATATAGTCATGTGTAACCCGGATACGATCAGATACAATATTCCTCAAATTGGCAATGCTTTTTAATGGAACAACAAGGAGAGACAAGATATCATTAGCCTGTACGTTAGACATTAGCATTTCTTTCACAAAAACTCGCACTCAACTTTTATTGCTATATTATTCACAATTGTGGTTGTTCATCTGTTATATTAGCCTATATTAGCATTTATCAGATTTATTATCATCAGCATCATTATCATTATCATCAGAGATTTACCTTACAAACTCCCTTCTTTAAAAAAAAAGCTCCATTCGCTAGTCTGCAACTGTGCTGCATTATGAATAAGTTAAGTGACATCAGCCTTTGTGTGTTTTGTACCATAAATAAAAAAACAGATGTACTGTGAATCAAGCCTAAATCCCACACAACCCTGTGACTAAGACATACAAAGCCTAAAGAATCCAGTAAGATACTACACTAATAACAGCTAATGTGTGTCTAATGCTAATGAACAATCCCCCACTTAGGAGTTCACACTCTCCCCTCATCATTACTCTCATTTTTGTGTAATCAGCAGAAAATATCTGACAAATCATAATGACGAAGCTCTTTAAAAAACAAAACAGAATTAGCAGTTGCCTCATGTGCATTTTGGAGTGTGTGTGGATAAATTAAGACACTTTTTGTTTGTTTTTGCCAGATTAGCACTTTTCTGGAGTACCTTTAATCAACAACATTCACCTAAGAGAAGAAATCATTTTACAGTTTTAAAAGCTCAGTTTATTTGGAGTCTGTTATTAAGTTTTTTTTTGTTTTTTTTTAATGCTCTGAGAATATTACAATATTTTCCTTCAATCATAAGTATATAAACTGCACTTCACTAACATTAATCAAACAATTCTTCTGGCATATCACCTCCACAAATCTCTTTTGCTGCGTAACAGATTCTGATCCTTGCACATCCTAAATTTTGCCAACACGATCTTCAAGTACTGCTCTCTATAGCACAAGTTTACATTTGTATTTGGTGTACTATGTATACGCTGAAATTACTTTTTGCGTGCATATGTTACGCAATGGGTAGGATTAGAGGTGTGGGGTATGAGCGTATTATAGGTACGCCAAAAGTGCGTATCATATGCATGCCAAAAAATTGCGTATCATATGCATGCGAAAAGTGCGTATCATATGCACACCAACAAATTGCGTATATGCACGCCAAAACTGTGTATCATAAGCATGTGAAAAGTGCGTATCGTATGTACGCCAACATGTTGCATATCATATGCACACCGAAAATTGCGTATCATATGCACAACAAAACTGCGTATCACATGCATGCTGAAAATTGCGTATCATATGCACGCCAAAACTGCGTATCACATGCATGCTGAAAATTGCGTATCATGTGCACGTCAAAACTGCGTATCACATGCAGGCTGAAAATTTTGTATCATATGTACGCCAAAACTGCGTAACACATGCATGCTGAAAATTGCGTATCATATGCACGCCAAAACTGCGTATCACATGCATGCTGAAAATTGCGTATCATATGCACGCCAAAACTGCGTAACACATGCATGCTGAAAATTGCGTATCATATGCACGCCAAAACTGCGTATCACATGCATGCTGAAAATTGCGTATCATATGTACGCCAAAACTGCGTGTCATATGCACACCGAAAACTGCGTATCATATGCACGCCAAAACTGCGTATCACATGCATGCTGAAAATTGCGTATCATATGCACAACAAAACTGCGTATCACATGCATGCTGAAAATTGCGTATCATATGCACGCCAAAACTGCGTATCACATGCAGGCTGAAAATTGCGTATCATATGTAGGCCAAAATGCGTAACACATGCATGTTGAAAATTGCGTATCATATGCACGCCAAAACTGCGTATCACATGCATGCTGAAAATTGCGTATCATATGTACGCCAAAACTGCGTGTCATATGCACACCGAAAACTGCGTATCATATGCACACCAAAACTGCGTATCACATGCATGCTGAAAATTGCGTATCATATGCACAACAAAACTGCGTATCACATGCATGCTGAAAATTGCGTATCATATGTACGCCAAAACTGCGTATCACGTGCATGCTGAAAATTGCGTATCATATGTACGCCAAAACTGCGTATCACATGCATGCTGAAAATTGCGTATCATATGTACGCCAAAACTGCGTATCACATGCATGCTGAAAATTGCGTATCATATGCACGTGAAAAATGCTTATCAAACGCACACGAAAAGTGAGTATTATATGCACGTCAAACATGAGCGTTTCATAGTCACGCCAATTGTAATTTCTGCGTATAAATAGCACGCTAAATAGAAACAGAAAATTGTGGTATTGATTCGCACTTTCATGAGATCGGGCTTCAGTTTTGCCAATTTAGATGCTTTCCTGTGTCAACATGTTTTGTTGATCCATATCCCTACCCCTAAACTTTACCCTGTTCATAACTTACCCCTAAAATCAGAGGGAAATAGATGAATAACACTGACGTAGAAGCACCTGGTTGTAAGCCTAAATTGGACATAAACTATAAACTTGTCACTCAAATCTGATTCAAATCAAATCTGTTTGAATGGAATGTTGTGAAATCAGATTCTGCCTGGTGCTCAGATGAGCAATATCTGCTAATACATTATGCAAACAGAGTTTTGCCTTTATTTACTGAGCTCACATCTATTTGCAAGTTGTTTAACCCATTTGGTAAAAGAAAATGTAATAAAAAAATGTTGTTCTTTCAAAGCTTTAGATACTCGACTAGCCACACATGCAAAATATTCATACCTGATAATTGAAATGCATTCCAATTGTGATTTGATTTGTAAAATGACCTTCTTCAACCAAACGCAATAGGTAAATAGGTATTTCAATTATTCTTAAGATACAAGCAGGCTTAAATTGCGATATTCTCAAGGTTAAACATGTTTAACGGAAGCAATTTGTTCTTAAGTCCTTCACTACTTTGAGAGGTGACTTGGTAGATTTGAACAGTGAACTCTCTGGAAATTTACACTTGACAAACAGCATCCAGTACTCGTTGACATCATTTCAAGCCAAAAAAATATAGGAACCAATTAGGGCTGGGCCATTAATAAAATTTTATTTTCATTTGCGATTTTGGATTCCAACATTTATGTTACTGTTGAAAAAAACGCGTGCAGGATTCAATGCACGAACAATGTTTTTGAATAATTTGAATTAAGTAACGCGCTAGACAGAAAAGTATTCATGGAACGCTAAACTCCAACACAAAGAACCATTTCAGCATACGAAAGGTTCTTCAAGACGATTCGGTTCTAAATAGAACTGCTACCACAGTATGTGTAAAGAACCTTTGAAAAAAGAGTGTACTTTTTACTTTGGTAACTTGTCGTTTAGCCTTCAGCTTGTTGCATTGTGTTTAGAAAAATCATCTGTTGAGGTCTAGATATAGATATTCATACATGTATTTAACTGTGGTTGTAGACACTCGATCAGTTTGCTCTCAAATGTTTTTGACTGTTCCAATATGGCGGATGGCTTAAGTATAGTGGCCCATAGAAAAATGCTGCTAATGAGGCATGTATGGCTCCAACCTTGTTGAGTATAGTTAACCAAAATGTATATGTTTAAGTTTGCGATCTGTGGTTGTGCACTTCAACAAATTATATCCATTCAAAAACACACTTTTTTATAAAGTTCAATTAATGCACGATGTTTCCAATGAGTAATCGTGTTAAATAGGCGTGATCTCAATATTGACCAAAAGAATGGTGATAATGATGCTTGCCACAATCAAAAATCTCCATTCATCTGCAATTTCTACAAATTACACTTTTACAAGGAAAACGGTCTCAAGCACCACTCATGCACCTCTTGTTAACAAATGAACAATATGGCGGGTAAATGAGTGCTCGTTAGCCCGGTCAAAATAAAGCGCTTTCAAATATGAGCTGAATATGAGAAAAAATCCTTTGAATTTACATTATTTTATCAGCAGCACTGATTCTGCACAACTCAATTAAATTATATTAACTTTTTTTTTCAGTTAAGTCAGAATAAATAATGCATTCATGTACAGTGAACTCCACTAATATTGGGACCCTTGGTAAATATGAGCAAAGGCGGCTGTGATAATAAATAAAATTGATCTTTCATTCAAAATATTCACAAAATTCTAACCTCATTGAAGTAAAACAATTGAAAGTGGAATGGAATAAATGTTTTTCTGTAGTTCATGTTGGCAACAATTATTGTCTTCTTCTATAATGCCTGATGAGTTTGGAGAACACCTGACAGGAGATCAGAGACCATTCCTTCATACAGAATCTCTCCAGATTCCCAGCTGTTCAGTTCAGCCCACACGTTTTCTATCGTGTTCAGGTCAGGGAACTGGGAAAGCCGTGGCAGAAGCTTTATTTTGTGCTCAGCGACACATTTCTGTGTTGATTTTGATGTTTGTTTTTGATCATTGTCCTGATGGAAGGTCCAACCACAGCCCATTATAAGATTTATAGCAGAAGCGGTCAGGTTTCGATTTTTTTTAAAGTCGCTATTTGATAGAATCCATGATGCCAGGTATCTGAACATGATGTCTAGGACCTCTGGCAAAGAAATAGGCTCACAACATGTAAGATCCAGCAGTATATTTAACCGTGGACATTGGGTACTCTTTATCCCTATGTGCACCAAAGTCTGGTGGGTTTGCAGCCATTTTTCATCTGACCATAGAAGCCGGTCCTGTTTGTAGTTCCAGTGGTGTCAACCGAATATGTTGGAGTTTGTTGTTGGATGAGCGAGGGGGATTTTTCTTGAAACCGTTCCTGAACAACTTGTGGTGATGTAGATGCTGTTTGATACATTTCCCAGGCTTTCTAACCCCAAGACTCAACTATTTTCTGCAATTCTCCTTGGAGAGTCTTTGGCCACTCGAATTCATCAGGACGATATAGACATATGTCCTCTTCCAGGCTTCCACCTTTAGTTGATTGGAACTCAATTATTGCTCTGATGGAGGAAATAGTGATTTTCAATGCTTTAGCTATTTTCTTACAGCCACTTTCTATTTTGTGAAGCTCAACAATCTTTTCTGAACATGAGAACATTGTATTGTACTCATTGTGATGATTGAGGGAATTTGGCCTTTGTGTATTTATTATTGTATTTATTTTATCTGTCACGACACATTAAAGAGAATTTTTTCTTTAAAAAATTACAATATATTAAATATGAAACTGTTTCATATGTCTGTCGACAAGTTGTCAGTGTCTTCTTTACTCTGGGATGTATTTTTCACTTTGTGAGAACATGATGTGTGGCGTGAGAGTGTATGACTTGTAGGGCATGGCAACAGTAAATAAAGGGGGCGGGACTTTGTGAAGGATCAATTAAACCTTATTTTAAAGTGTCACCAAACAAAACTAAATGCTAAAGGAAAGCAATATACTATTTTGGTACTGTGTTGGCTGTGTCAAAATCCTGAAGCGAAACCAGTTGCGAGGCACTGAACTAGAGATAAATCAGCAGGGTGGGATGTGGAGAGAGATGAGAGGAGACAGAAAGAGAAAAAGACAGGGTTGCGATCTTTCAAGGGAAAAATGCTACACTGGCTGAAGTGTTTGAGCCCGGCAGCACAGGCCCTCCTCAGAAAGCCGAGTCCCCTTTCACCATCTCCACTTTCTCTTTTATTCGCTCTCCCCCCTCATCTACTTCTGTCTGTCTGGAATAGATTGGTTATGAATCCTTTTAGCTGCAGGCAGGAGAGCCGGTCTCCTCAACCGTACCTTATACAAGCACACATATACACACGCACGCACACACACAATCACATTTTCACTCCTCTACATTCTCCATTATCACTTACATATACACAGCCTTAGAGAAGACAGAGCTGCAATATCTTCTCTCTCTCTCTTTCAGAACATGAGTTCAGCCCATAAAAGAGAAGGCCTCGGGCTGCAGACGCTGGATTTAAACTGGACACATGTCTAAAATCCTCACTCAGCCAGAAACGAGAACAAAGAACCTGCAATTGGATAGTTTTGTGCATTACGTTTTGTGTATGTGTGTCTTCGGGGAACAAGAAAGGAGGGGCTAGACGTCCAATACACAGGCCGGTTGTTGAAAACTCACATAAATGGAAATGTTGTCTAGCTATATTGTGTGGAAAGGCCTTGAACTCCATGTGCGAGTGAGTCCAAAACAGCGTCTTGCAGCCCTTCCTGAATGTCTATCACCAAGACATCCACTAACCATATAGGAGACATTAGCCACAACCCTGACGTGCTCTCCTTTCAGCAGATGTTAATGTGCTGTTATGCTAGCTCTGAGCGTGAGGGGAATTAGGTTAGGTCCTTGGCGAGTACTGCAGGCGGCTGTTTGGATCTGCACTTAGCGTTTCACAGCTAGCTCTCTGTGGGGCTTTAGCCTCGCACTTACAGTCTAAGTCATTCCACTGCACAGGTACGTCTCACTTGTCCTTGCCAGCCAGATAGCATAATTGGAAATTAGCCGTAAACATGGCTCTTTTAATGCAAAATGGAGATGTTTTTAATGTATTTTCTGCCTTGAAACAGACAGAGCTCTCCAGTGCTGCTAATCTCCTGCATTAGCATGACGGTTCCAGACCACCACCTTAAATAATACATGTTACTAAATGGGGGAGGCTGAGAAACCCTCCCCTGTGTCCTCCTTTCCCGTGACCTCAGACAAGACTGAAAGGTTTCCACTGATTTGTTTCTCTTTCTCTCTTTCTCTCTCTCTCTCTCTCTCTCTCCAAGAACTAAAAAAAAAGATTTCCTTAAGAGTAAAGAGGTAGTGGTTTGCTTTGTTCACATCTGGCAGAGTCTGGCTCTAATCCCACTCAGCACACTAGATGAGAGAGCAGTGGATTATGGGAAGAATAATCTGCACTTAGATTTTGAGCCTTCCAGATTTGAACTTGAATTCGTCTGATGTGACTAAATCTCAGTGGCACAGCTGTTCAAGGAAAGACAAGGAAACATTTCTTAACGAGAGATTTCATATTATACAAAAGTAATGCATTACAAGGATTTAGAAGAGAAAGTTTACCAGAAAATATGATTTTTACAAGTTTACAAATGCAATGCAATAGCTGTTTTTATAACATAGAAGACCATTCGGACAGAATTCATCTGCAAAGTTAAAAGGTCATGGATAGAGAGATGATTGTATCAGAATATACTGTATATGATGGACTTATTTTTAAAAGGTCTTGATCCAAATGTCTGTTTCGATTGGGGGCAGCAGTGAAAAAAACAAGGTAAATGCCAATGATAAAAATGCAACAAAGCAAAATCAAAATATAAAAAAATATTATTTTATTTTACTAAAAAAAATAAAAAGTACTAGTCCTCAGTCACATACTCTTGATTAGTTTTTTTTTTAATTATTATTTATTTGCAGCAATGTGCCAATATTATATTTTGATTATACTTATGATTTTCCAGTAACACATTCTTTTTGTGCTTTGCCTGGAATGAGTTATTTTTGAAGTGTGTGCTTCACAGCAAGCATTACCACAATCTTTCAAGAAACAAAATTAGCACTGAAATTCTCTGCCTAATGGCTAGTTACACAAACACCAGCATTCAGCGGTTGATAGAATTTGTCGAATAAGTACGTAAACTATGTTGCCATTTGTTGGCGTCTGCTTTCACTGACTGAACATGTTTGATGGGTTCTTGGAATGTTTGCACAGTCTGGTGTGCTTTTCCAACAAACCCTTGACATAATCTGACTTTGTCACAAACCGTTGCTTAGATGACGAGTTACAGAATGTATCATTGTCAACTCCATAGAAATGAATTCAAACACAGGAAATGCAATGATCCCCATGTAATTATTTTAATATAATTTATCAGAAAACAAAAAACAAGGCAAATCAAAACACAAAGCAAAGCATATCAAAGAATATTAACGAATATCAAACCAAAGCAAAACAAAGTGAAACAAAACAAAAATCAAACCAAAGCAACAAAACAAAAACAACAAAAAATCAAAGAAAAGCAAAGCAAAACACAAAACAAAAATGCAATTCAAAGCAAAAAAACAAAAACAACAATAAAAAACAACGAAAAAATCAAAGAAAAGCAAAACACAAAATGCAAAGCAAAGTAAAACAAAACATAAAACAAAAAGGAAAGCAAAGCAAAACAAAAACAAAACAACAGCAAACAAAAGCAACAAAGCAAAAAATTAAAATACAACAAAAATTCTAAGAAAAGCAAAACAAAACACCAAACAAAAAGGAAAGCAAAGCAAAAAAAAAACCCAAAGCAACAAAACGAAAAAAATAAAAATACAACAAAAAAATCAAAGAAAAGCAAAGCAAAACAAAACACAAAACAAAAAGCAAAGCAAACCAATGCAACAAAACATAAACAACAACAAAAATTCAACGAAAAGCAAAACAAAACATAAAACAAAAAGCAATGCAAAAACAAATGCAAATGAAAACAACCAACAACAACAAAAATGTTTTAAGAACCAAAAATACAAGCTTCTAGTCCAGGGCTTTATCCACAACATCTTCCTTTTCAGTCACTTTCTTTAAAGGAGAAAAACTATGAATAATAACTATGAATGTCCATCCATTCTCTTTTCCAAACATTTAATATCCAAGACGGATGGCCAGTCCATCACAATGCCAACACACACCGACATTCACATCCAAGTACAATTTAGAGCATCCAATTTACCCAAGCTGTCTTATGGGGGAAACCAGAGTACCCAAACTCTGCCCCCTAAATATGTGTTTATTGGCTCAATTTGAACATAATCAACTTACAAAATATCTGAAGTGTTATAGTGATATTGTTTGTTGGGGCAATACAAACCAGCATTAACACCTCACTTCTAACATCACAATCTCATGCATATTAATGCACAAGGAAGAAACCAGATTGATTTATTTCCAGTTGACCAATAGCAGGCTGTGTTAGCATAACCAGAGGGAAACTACAGAAGGAAACCATTTCACGCTCAGGCGGGGTGTCTAACAAGAAAGAAGATGCATCCAAATGACTACAGATTCCTTAAAGAAAAGAAAAGACAGGGAGTGAAAGAGGGATGCTGATGAATGCAGTGTGTGTGTGTGTGTGTGTTAGCTTATGGTACTCACTCCTGAGAATAATTACACTTAAAGACACTAATGGTGTTGTTTTTCTATGCTACCAGACGATGCAATTAGAATCAAATCAATGCTTCGGATCCCTCAGTGTCTTTACCCTTAAAGAGTTATTTCACCCAAGAATGAAAATTCTGTCATTATTTACTTTGATTCATCTTCAGAACACAAATGAAGATATTTTTTAATGAATTCTGTCCCTCTATTGACAGTCTGTTTATATGAGAATAAAAGCCTAAATCTCTTCATCATATAAAGCGATCAAGTCTCTTTAGAACAGTTTGACTAAACCAGTCAATACATATAGGTTATTGTTACGACATCTTTATGAACTTTTTAAAATGTAAAAGTGGTAGTTGCATTGGCTGTCAAAGGAGGGACAGAATTTTATCAGATTTCATTAAAAATATCTTCATTTGAGTTCTGAAGATGACAGTCTCAGGGGTTCGGAAAGATATGAGGGTGAGTAAACGATTGCAGAATTTTCATTTTTAGGTGAACCAAAGCTTTATTTCTTTTGCGTTTTTGTGTGAAAGAGTTTGTTCGTGCATTTTTCTCTGATCTCAAACATGCGATGTGCGTGAATTCTTGGCCGTGCGCCTATGAAATGCCTAAAAAAGAGAGTCTTTCAAAATATACATGCAGCATTTAGTATGTTTCAAAGAAATGACTGTAAGAGACAAAAGAGAAAGACTGTATTTGTTTTTAAATCCCACACAGGTTTTAACGGACGAGACACATCAGAAGAATGTGTTTTTCTGCAGAATCTCACTATAAACAAGAGCGTGCTGCACAACATGATGTGAAACTATAATCTATCTGCCAGCTTCATGGTGTCCGTATGAAGTACTATGAAAAACGAAAGCGTGGTCAGGGAAAAGAGAAAGAAATGTAGAGAGAGCAATCACATTTTGAAGCCTTGATCAGAGGACTTTGCTGCCATATCCTGCTGGTAACTTGCACACATATAGCCCAAAAAACATCCCTCCAGCTCATGGTTTCCATGGCGACGTGACTCCTCTCACAATACGTCCGCATGAGACATAAAGTGCAAATATATTCTTAAACAGGTACTCATTTAGTCTGGAAAAAAACATCACACTAACATGTGCACGCTTGCCTCAGCGTGAATCGACATGCACAGATACACACAGATGCAGGACACTCCAATTATCACACTTCACATTTCTAAAATGTTAAACTATGATTGGCTCCCACAAGTGAGAGGCAGACTTTCAATAAAACCAGACAGTACTTCCTCAGTTTAAATTAGAACCAAGTCAAGGAAAATACTTACAGGCATCTGCAAGAGCACGAAGTGCACTCTTGGCTTGTGAATGTCAAACAGGCATGAAGTAGTCAGATGTGAGAATCTGTGATAATGTGTTAAGGGGAACATGACATCACGCACTATGATGATCCGACCGTCGTCTCTTTGACATGGTCAGATGTGTCTCATCATCAACTCATATATTATATATATATGATATATTTTGAGTTGAAAGAAACGCCTGGTATATTTTATGGTCTAGACAATAACGTGTTATTTGATAAAGTGTCATATTTGTATTTTCTATAAACATTAAGTTTGATTGATTGATAAACAAATGTGAATAAATGTATTAATTAAAATGAATGAAAATACAGGATTTTATATAATATATTTTTTTCTATAAGGTTATAACTCTTTATATTTAATTTGTTAACTGTAGTTAATTACATTAGTCAACATAAAATAAGAGTGAACAACACTTCTTCTAAATCCTAATGTTAATCTCAACATTTACTACTACATTTTTAAGATCAAAAACTAAGGTGAACATGACATTTTTTTATTCACTAATATTAACAGAGTTTAATAAATGCTGGAAGACTATATTGCACATTGTTAGTTTACGTTAGTTAATGCATTAACAATTGAGACCTTATTGTAAAGTGTTACCAAAATAATATATAAAAATATAGCTGCATGCAGCAGTTACGTTAAGACCTTAAAGCAATTGCATAAATAGTTGTGATGTTTTCTTTAGCAAGCATACAACCATTTACATCTGAGATGGAAATGAATATATACCGCCAATAATGGCAATTTACTAACGAAATACATGGTTTTAACGTTTCGACTGACAGCGGCGGTTCTAGAGGCAAAGTTGCTCAGAATGAGAAGTTCCACCATGCGGGTATAAATGTAGTGCGATAAACTGCGTGATATCCGATCCTTTAGGCACGTAAAAACACGAAGGCCAGTCCCCGGTGGCCGATCGCTAGGGCCGTGAGTCAAACAGGCCCAGGGAGTTTCGTTCCATTTAGCTTGTCAGATAGCTTCTCAAATTCAGTGGCCACCGCCGGACGTGTTTTTCGAGATACGCTAATGTCCTCTAAGGCAGTCTTGGCACCTTGGACTAAGACACCACATGGCAACTTTCAAGTCAATCAGACTTTGGGTAGCATAGTTATAGCCATTTTTATTTTTTTTTAAATGTTGGCCAAGTGGACAGTCACCGCGACCACAGAATGAACTCTTACGCATGTGTGCCAAGTTGGTGAAAATCTCTCATTCCATTGATGAGCTATAGCCGTTTTTAGTAAAACTGGCTCAGTGCAATTCAAACAGTTAGAGAACATGAACCGAAATGTCAGCTTTTTTGATAATTATTGACAATCAGACTCCAGAGAATCTCTCTGCACTGGTTTGGTTACGATCAGGCCAACAACCTAAGACTAATTCACAAAAGTAGGTTTTTCAAAAAAATCCAAAATACCTGAAAATTTCGCCAAGGCAACTATCAAATCTGAGGCATGAATTTTGTCCGTCTTGAGCCAAGGATTCCAACTATATAAGACACTTGAGATATGAGAAATTTTGTACTTTTGTCCACTGTTGCACCCCCATGAGGCCGATTGGGGCGAGCTTTGGTGACGTTGTAGACGGTGTGAGTACTACCAGCTCTCAAAGTTTCAAGTCTCTGTGACATACAGTTTGGTCTGCCCGATCACTTTTAGAGGAGAATGCTGATCCTTGGGAAATCAATTATTTCTGAAAAGATGAATATAACAATATTCACATTCCTTAAATATGTAATAATGTAATAATATAATACATAATAAATTAAAATGTAATTTAAATGCCGCTGCAGATGATGATTGATTCAGTCTATGCCACACATGGACCACCTCAGTCATAAAATCTAATCATGCCACTGGTTCCTTCACAATTCTATTGTAACAGATTTGATCAAGACAAATAGCTCAGGCTTTGAATCCAACCCTGCAACATTGCAGATTGGCATTTGGAGAGAAGACTGAAAGGTTCGAACTGGGCCAAAAACCTCCTCGGAGCACCGTCTCTGGATTCTGACTGTTTGCTTTGACGTCCAATGGCAAATTTGAGACCATTCAAACTAAAGACCTCATCAGCCCAACTGTGAAGCTCTGATACACCAAATCTCTCCCAGCCAATGAAATCACTCTAGCAGGAGCTTCCAGCAAGGCATTTGCTTGAGTGTCTATGCTAGAAACATTAAAGGACTCATAATGACATTACAATTTCAAGCAAATCAGCCTTATAGCCCTGCGCTGTGTGCACAGATTTGCTGCTTTTATCTTAGATTGAACACATATAGTTTTCTCAGCGTGACACAATGAACATTTCTGCTCTTCGTGCGAGAGGGTAATGCTATGCAGATATCATCGAAGCCTAATGAATCGGCGGAGTTCAGTTGAGGTCTCCTCCTGCCTGTAAGTTTGAGGCAGTTTGTGTGTGTTTGAGTGTTGTGTAAAGCTTGTTTATGATCGCAGCATGAAAACAGCCATGTTCTGCATTTCCCTGCTGATACTTAAACTCATCTCTGTGGGTCTGAGACCTGAATTTAAAAAGAGTCTCAGAGTAAGCACAGTGCAGAATCCTGAGAGTCGTTCCCTGCAGCTAGAAAAAAAAAAAGATGTCGGAAGACTAGCGCTCGCAGACATGAAATAGTAATTATTGTTTACCCAACAAAAGCTGTTTTGTTAATATCATGTCCGGATGAATTAGCAGTTTGGCTACGGATGAGGAGACTCTTTTTCCCTCAGGGAGGGTTTGCAAAACTGACCCACCATTGCTAAGATTACAAGCACTGGAAATCTAAACATTTCTAATAAATGATGTATGTTTGTATGTGTGTGTGTGTGTGTGTGTGCACGCAATATGTACATTTGTATGTGTGTGTCTGTGTGCGCGCAATATGTACAGACAATTTGTTATTTTGTGTCTCATGTATTAGCATTTTGTCTAATTTTCAGTGTTTCGGCAGCTGAAGGATTGACACCCAGGTGCACAGTGAGGCATACTCTCCCTCACTGTCTCCTTTTCAATGGCGTTCTATAATGTATGCCTAAAAACTATTGTTGTTACACAATGTCTTTACCTTTTAAAAATATTTTTGGAGTGAGGGAAAAATGGAAGGATATTGAATCTATCAATCAATATCAGACAACCAATGAAAAAGAAATGTCAAAAAATCTGAACCATTCTGAAATGTTAGAGATCAGAGGGAAGAAGATGGACCCAATAATTTTAGTTTTAAGCAATCAATTAAACGCAATCAATTATAATTATGTGTCCACTCTAATAAAATATATATTAGGGGTGTAACGCTACATGTATTCATTCACTTTACCTTTTAGTAATGTCTTGATTATTTAATGCATGTTTAAATAATTTTGTCATGAAAACAAGTTATGACGGCCACTATGTAAATTATGTAAATGTGTAAATTATTTTAAAAAATGAAATGCAGTAGAGAATTTACTTTATAATTATATTTAGAAATTAATGCAAAACCTGCCTTGTGTATAATTTACATGCTTTTTTAATTATTATTTTACTGTTGATTATTATGTAAAAATAAATAGCAGCTAACCTTTAATATTATAGTAATGAGCAAGTAAGGGCTCCCTGCATATAGTTTGCAGCATTAGCTAAGATAGATTTTTTTACCTTTAAGAAAATTTTAATTATAGTTGAATTTATTTAAACAGTTTAATAAAATAAGCAATTTTATGTTTAGTTTTCTCACTCTGCTGTACTGAACCCATACCGAACCATGACTTCAAAACTGAGGTACGTACTGAAATGCCTCATGTTTTGGTTTTGAAATGTGGATTTTGGTTCATCAAAATGAAGATCAGGTGAAATCGATTAATCAATATTGTCAATCAGTTGTATGCTGTGACATCAAGCTAAAATTTAAAACTCGTCCTGCGGTGATAACATAATCCACATGGACAATAAATGCAGACAACGTTTCTCTTGTCGACAGAACCATTAGACGTTGTTTTGTATACGAATTTACTGTTTAGAATACCTTTTTCTCTCTCCATTTCTGTTTACTGCTGCATCCTTTACTTTCTATGGCTGCACCTCCATTTCTTCAGCTACGGATTAAGCCACGGGTCAAACAGAAAATGCACGCTGCATTAATTGCGCTTTTATAAAATTAGTGCCGTTAAAATGAATTTCCATTAATTAACGTATTATTAACTAATCAATTAGTAACGCGTTAATTTTGACAGCCCTAATATGTATATATATATATATATATACATAATCGTGACAACTCTCTGAGTAGCTGAATAGTTGCTGTTGATTATTGTTGAAATTATTGTTGCTGAGCAAGTATGCATATGCTACTAATAGATGGCAGATCTAGGCAGGTGGAGCTGGGGGAGGTGGAAGGTTTTAGAGCACTTAACCCCTTCATAAAAAGAAAATCTATCCTTTCCTTTTCCCCTTCCTACTCTAGCTTATGTTACTCTGAGCAATGTATGAAACTTGTATTGTGAGCACTTCCTGTGTCTATTTGCCTCTTCATGAAGAATCGCTTATTTGTATCCCTCACTTGTAAATCGCTTTTGGATAAAATATTAAATGTAAATATAAATGTTAAATATAGAGGAATTCTGATAGCACCATGAGACTAGCTTATAATGAACCAGACTATTTAAATGTCGAGCAAGCAATCTCATGCAGTAATGATGTGATTGCTTGCAATTGCATGTAAAGGATCAGCAAGTGCATATATATATGTATATATGTGTGTGTGTGTGTATATATGTGTGTTTGTATGTGTGTGTGTGTGTGTATGTATACATATATATATATATATATATATATATATATATATATATACACACACACACACACACACACGCACACACACACATACACACACAAGATACAAGATATATTTTCCACACTTGCGTTTCAGGCTAACATATTATTCAGAAGTCAATAGTTGACTCTTAATTAACTCATGAGTGAAAAGACCACATCCCATCAGACCGATTTAGTAAGTCCAGTTACCCAACAATAAAACCCACCTGTCAGACATTGCAAGCACAGCTGAAAGACAGTGATCACCATGGAAACACGCTCACAATTAGGACTGCTAGTGGGGCTAATCGTGCTGAAAATCTCTCTCCCACTTTTCTTTCCAAGGATGTGTGTTTGAGTCTGTGTGTATTTATACTGTAAAAAAAAAGTGAACTTGGTCAAGTTCTTTAATCTAATTTTGTGTGTTTGTGTTGGATACGAGTAATATGAAGATCCTATCCATCCCAAAGAGAGAGATATTGTTCCAGCACAGTTGGATTCCTGTTCAACAGTCCCTCTTGAAAAAGACACAGGTTCTTCCCAGATCAGTGAAATCTAAGGTCACTTCAAAACTATTTTTGTATGTGTGTGGTTTCAATTGTTGCTATCATTTTTTCATAAAGCTTGAATAAATTTGTGCATGAAAGTTATTGATGAGTCATGATTTGTGTACATGTTTGTACACAGATTTCACACACAAATTTGTGCACATGGACACTTGGTGAAATGAGACCAATTGTTTTGGTAATTATGTGAGTCGGGCTTTGTTCAGCTCTTCTGCGAGAATAATTATGATTTTTTTTTAATCATAACGATGTCGTACCGATAAACATGGTTCCAGGCGAACATTTTATCAGAGTGACATCATGTCACAAACAACGTCAAAATTCACCCCTTCCAAAAAGACAAGACGAATGAAACAAACATACCTGTGATTTTCAAGTAATCCTAAAGACTTTGGTTAGACTTTTCAGGTGTGTGAAAAATCTTTGATTTGGCAGACAAAAAGCATGAAACTGTTAAAGTTGGTAGTCTTTTCTTCCCTATTGTGATGTATATCCAAGTTAAACTTCTCAAACAAGAAAAAAATGTAGGGCTGGACTTGATTTTGTCAATCAGGAATTGATTTGATTGGATGGTTGTAGTTTGCTATTGCTGTGATGTCATGTGAGTGGCAGGTTGTCCCGCCCACATCATCAGAGAACAGAAGAGATGAAAATTTGATGTGCACGGTTAAATCTTATTTATAATAAACACCTCAATACTTCATTAAAACCAAGAATTGTCCATTTTGATTACATGGTGACTTAAAGGCCACCTATTATGCAAAATCCACTTTTACATGGCGTTTGGACGTAAATGTGTGTTGGCAGTGTGTGAACACAACCACCCTACAATGCTAAAAATCCACCAACTCCTTTTTTTTTTTTTCAAAATCCCCATTAAACCAAAACCGTCTCATTAGACATGCCATTTTGATTAGGCCCCGCCCACAGCTGCTGACTGACAGTCCTGCATTACCATAGTTTCCGTCCTCAGTGAGGTCTACACTGTCCGCCATTTTCTCCACGCCCAAGTGGCTTTACCGACAACACTCGTAAGCAATCCCAATGTTCTGTTGTTGGATGTAATGAACATTGGAGTCCTTATTTTCTACTAATATCTGTACCACTGATGACGCAGTGGATTCATTTTTGAAGGTAATGCGCCCCAAAATATACCTGAATGTCTGTGCAAATCCTTTCACTCGAGACTACTTTGTGAACAATGGGCAATACAAAGGGACAATAAAAACACAGGTTTAGCTAAAAAAAAGATGTTACTCAAGGATAGACCAGTACGAACAGTTTGTGATCCAGCTTATAGTCTCTGATGCGATACAGGTTGCGGCAGCACATTCGTTCCGTCGATTTACTAAATCGTGCGCATGATTTACAAATCCATTTCCTCAATTTGCTAAATCATGCACAAGATTTAGCCTACTATTTTTTTCCCTGCATGCCATGTGCGGGGCTCCGTACATCGGAGTTGTTTTACAGATATAAAGTTTACCAGTTTAACCACCCCCATAAAAAAAAAAAGAATACGGTTGTGGACGTTGTAATGCGTGTTTTTGTGTAATTCGATCACTGTGTATGTTAATGCAAGGAAAAGTTTATGACAGTTTATGGATAAGACTTCAATGCGCATTTCTTGTACTGTGTTTTATTCAGCTCGAAACGGAGGCTTTATTTTTTGTGTGATGTACAACAAACTTCATTAAACTCATCAGTAAAGTTTTGGCCAGCATTCGAACAGGGTCTGCTACAACAGGCTTGCACTAATTGTGGATAAAAGCAAGATGACAACATGAGTTATAACTTCAATTAAACTAAACGATACCTGTTCTGTCATCATGCAGCATATATTCTCTGGCTCTGTAGGCATCATTGTCTGACTCCGGTTCGAACTGAACACCATTACTGATAGTTTCTAACATTTTAAGTGCTTGAGGTTGTGTCATTTCTTTGTTGCATGAGCTCTTGAAGGCCTGCCCTCTTCTTGAAAGGGGGCCGGGAGCAGCAGCTCATTTGCATTTAAAGGGACACACAAAAACGGCTTGTTTTTGCTCAACCGTCAAAATTGGCTATTTTAACATGCTATAAAAACTGATCTGTGGGGTATTTTGAGTTGAAACTTCACATACACACTCTGAAGACATCAGACATCATTATTTTACATCTTGTAAAAAGGGGCATAATAGGCGCCCTTTAAATTTTTTCATTTCAAGCACTTCATCTCTTTGAAAAGACTTTTTTCATCATTATAATATCAAGACAGTTGTATCACCTTGACATTTTTTTACTTTATATCCTCAAAATATAAAAATTCATTTCATTTCATTCAAAAGCTTAAGGTGTATTCAAGTTATTGTACAAAAGAAATGCATTTTTAATGATTTTTGAATAAATTAAAATATCTGAACACAAAACAGAGCGCCACGTCATTGACCCTGTTACCAGCAGGCACAATTCATTCTAAGCAAATTCCTCCTGTGTATTTTACTCTTAATAATAGAAGAGAATGCGTTTGAGGTAATGTCTTGAGAGTTAGGCACTGAGTGTTTGCCAGGGGCGAGCATCAGGGTGCAGGACTGATGTTTTTTAAGAGCCAGGCCCTTACGGCTTGTCCCCAGGCATAGAGCTGGTCCCCTGCGTTGACTAACTCATCCTCTGCTCGTCTTCACTATCACAGATGCTGTCTTTAAGCATTAGCCATTACTGAAGACAGATCACCGCAGAGAAAAACTAATACATCGAACTGCTCCACTGTGTGCGTAAGATCGCGTGTACAGATGAGAGTGTTTGTGAGTTGTGTGCTTGTGAGATCCCAACTAACGACACCATTTATGTCCTTTCTGTCTCCTTTACCATGTTATTCTCCTCTTTTAATCTGTCTTCCCTCCTTTATTTGTCATCTTGACTGCCTCAATATCTTCTTTGTACCCTCTCGGCTCTCTCACCCTCTCGATCCTCTCTCCTCCCACTCTCCTTGGCAGTCTCGTTCATCTTGTTCTTATCCTGATAGGGAGCTTTGAGATATGCTCCTGTAATCACAATGTAACTGAATTAGTCTACTACATCACACTTACTGAGTATATAACACACACACACATATGCATACAAGGATGAGTGGATTCTACAGACAAAACACAAACACACACACACACACACACACACACAGGAATAGATCTGCATGATAATGACCTTGTAAATTAATAAATGACATTGTAAATTAGACCGCATGGCCGAATAGACACAAACTAACCAATGACACAAGAATTTCCACTCTTTTCTGCTAGTGCTGTAAGAAACTAAATATGGTAATTGATGTGTTTAAATGTACTCTGCATGTGTCCAAACCACACAAGCATTATTTATTCTATGTAAACAAGAGTTTCTGTTCTAACAAGCCACAACTTTGTTGATCACTTGGTTTCTAATTATGTAGTATTGCGGTAGCCCTGTCCAAAATCCTACACCACATGTTATACCTCAAATATTTTCTCATTGTCAATGGTTGAAGTACATGGCCAAAAGTGTATAGATAATGCACCATTCAGAACAGTACAAAGAATGCCTAGATAAATTAATCAAATTCCTTTCTCTCAATCGCTTTGCCTCAATCCTCGAATTAGACGTTTTTTTTCATAAAACATTAAAGGTTTAGTTTCCCAAAAATGAAAATTCTGTCATTTATTACTCAATCTCATGTCATGCCACACCTTTAAGACTTTCATTCATCTTCAGAACACAAATTAAGATATTTTTGATGAATTTCCGATGGCTCAGTGAGGCCTCTATTGCCAGGAAGACAATTAACACTTCATGAAGCTTTACGAATCTTTTGATTCGAATCAGTGATTCGGTTCATGTATCAAACTGCCAAAGTCACATGAACTATTGAAATTGTGAATCACTTATGATGTAACAAAGCCTCGTTTACTGAAAGCACGTGACTTTGGCGATCCGAACCACTAATTTGAAACAAATGATTCGTAAAGATTCATGAAGCAGTGTTTTGAAATCGGCGATCACTAGACATTGTTGAAAAGTCATTATTTTGTTTTTTTGGCCCACAAAAAGTATTCTCATCGCTTTATATTAAGGTTGAACCACTGTACTCACAGGAACTGTTTTAAATATGTTTTAGTATCTTTCTGGGCATCTAAAAGTGTTAATTATCTTGCTGTCAATAGAGACTCACTGAACCATCAGATTTCATCAAAAAATATCTTAATTTGTGTTCTGAAGATGAACGAAGGTCATACGGGTGTAGAACGACATGAGGGAGAGGAATTAATGACAGAATTTTCATTTCTGGGTGAACTAACCCTTTAAGTTCAGTTATCTGAAAAAATAGTTTCTTGTTCACATCAGATTTAAGATAATTTCAGCAAATTGCATGTGTTTTGGCACATGTGCAAAAGAATAAGTGCAATTGTCTACAATTTGCACAATAAGTAACTGATTTGTTCAAAACTGTGAGCCATCACATGCAAAACGATCCATTCAATGATCAAAATCTGTTAGATGTGTGTATATTTCATGAATATCTGACATGGAATTTTTGTAATGTCTGCTAAGTTGGAAAATGGCCTGCCATTGTAATGAAAAGGGAATCACAATTTTACAAATCAAGCTCGGAAGCATAAATAAATCTTTGAACATGGAGGAACGTCACAACCATAAAAAGCAGCAGCAACAGCAGTGCTGTATTTGTACTTTAGTATATTTACTTATAGATACTTATAGATTTACTTTTGTAGAAATGTTTTACATGTAAACTGAAAAGTCACAGTTGCATGAATGTTTTATCTTTGTTGTCTAAGTTGGAAACTTTTAGGTACTCAACTGAACAAAATATATAACACTGGTCTAGTGGTTTTTGGATATTTTACTGTGAAAATTTTACACATTGCAGCTTTAATTAAAGTAGAAAAGCGAGGTTTGTCAACACAAACGTTCAATGCTGGCTTGACAAAGCCTTGTTTTATAGTTTGATTAAAAGGTAAAAAAAAGCTTTAGATTGAAGACAGAATAATAGAATGACAGATCAATAGACTGAATAGAACAATAGACAGAACAACAAACAGGCAATCAGACAGAGACCGATATGCTTGATTTTATGCACCTGTTAGTAACGTGTGCATCTAAAATAGTCAAATCGCCCAATTAGAAGAAGGTGTCCGCATACTTTTGGCCATGCAGAGTTTATCCTTTAAGTTCAAAGAAGCAGATAAGAAAAGAAAATGAGCGTATTTTTTCTTCATAATGTTGTTTCATGTCTGAGCCGCAGGTGTGTGAGTGTGTGAGTGTGTGTGTGAGTGCAAAGGGTCATCCGCTCAGGCTAAAGAGATGGACTGCACACTTCACTCCCCCAGTAGCTCCTGCAGCAAGGCTAATGCACTGACCTCATAGTTCAAAGACAGACAAAGAGAGAGAGACAGGACGGCGGAGATTGAAAGGGTAAAGCGAAGAGGGCTAAAGACTGAAGGTGACATCCCAACCCCTTGTTCTCAAACAACATCCCTGAGGCAGTTTCTCATTAGGCTTCGGATTATCACATTATTGCCACGGAATCATAATGGATGCTCTTTGCTGACCCCGCAGAGCCATCGCACGGCCATTACATCACCGGTTTTACCCAGTCAAAAACCTCCTCCATTCTCTCGACTTTTCTATCTGCGGTTTTCTTCGTCTTTCTCCTGCTCTCTCTGTTTCTCAGAAAGGTTTGCTTGAGAGACTCCATGTCAGCTTTTATGTAAGAATTTCTTTCAGCTTGTTCCAGTTCCAGAAGTGTACTTTATATATGTGTGTGTGTAAGAGAGTGTTAGACAGACAGAACCCTTGATTTCCACAGCTCTGTTCAGACCTCAGTGAACCTCTGAAGAAGCTCTTAGGCCATCTGACCCAAGTGAGAATATGACTTGAGAACATGAAGGAGGAAGAGTTGGTGAGGAGAAAAGATATATCATAAAAAGTCTTTTCAAACTCTTCAAGTCATGGCAGCCCTGAAAACCACGCAGCAAAGTTTTACAGTATGAAGTACTGATCTCAAATCTGAAATGACATTATTAAAGGTACAAAACAGTTCTTAAGTTTGTTTGGTGATAAATACAACTCTGTGTCATTGTGATATCTCTGTAACTTGGTTGTAACTTAAACTAGCCAGGTTGGTTCAGTCATATTATATTAAATAATATATTTTACTTGGAAAAAAAATCAGTTAATTTATATTTAAACTACTGTTCAAAAATTTTGGTCACATTTTAAAGAAATTAAAATTTTTATTCAGCAAGGGTGCATTCAATTGATAAAAAGTGACATTAAATACTTTTATAACGTAACAAAAGACCTCTATTTCAAATAAATGTTGCTCTTTTTGAATGTTCTATTCATCAAAGAATCCTGGAAAAAAGGATTTCTGCAAAAATATTAAGCAGCATAACTGTTTTCAACATTGATTATAATATGAAATATTTCTTGAGCAGCAAATCATCATATTAGAATGATTTCTGAAGGATCGTGTGACTGAAGAATGGAGTAATGATGTTGAAATTCAACTTTCCCATCAAGGGAACAAATTACATTTTTAAAATATATTTAAATAGAAATTACCATATTTTTAAGAATTCTCCTTTTGCCCATGTTTATTACATTAATTGGACCAAACTTAAAATACTCAATGAAAAATTATTAGTTTTGTTCTTTATTTAACCCATAAAAATTACTTTTGTTGATGCAACCTAATTTGTCAAGTTGATTTAGTCAAATTAAAAAACATATTTTGACTTGAATAAAAGCAATTAACTTAAATGTTACCATGAAGCTTCTTTTCGGCTACCTGAAAAGTTTTTTTTTTTTTTTTTTTAAGTGGATTTTTTTAACCCGATTTGGGATAAAGAAGATTGTCAGAATTTATTGCTGATTTGAAATATGTTGCTAAAATGTAACACTGACAAAACCGTTTTAGAACTTTCTGTTCCCATTCCAGTAGATAGGAGCTTGTTTGCATAGAAAACCTCCATAGAAAACAGCCGCCCTGGGGTGTTTCCAAGATGGCCGCCAAGGGAACTTACTTGCCTTAAAAAGACTTTGATTATACTGAGGGTTTTGAGGCAAACTAATCTAATCCTTTGTTTGCTTTTTGAACATCAGAGATTAAGCCACAGTAATGAGAGGAAAACACAATTTAACTAAAACACTGACTGTGGAGATGAACGAAAACACAATATGTCTGATCTCAGCCGTGATTGTATCTGTGAGGTCACAGTTTTATCAGCACTGAAAACACATTACTGTTCCTTCTCCAACTAAGAAAGAGAGAGAGAAGGGGAGATTTACACAGATATACAGAAAAAAAATGTCAAAAGTAAAATGTCATTGTTCCAAGATTTCCTTTTTTAACTTTACCATGTTCCCATACACGCAATAACACACAATGGATTGTTGGAACATGCTTACACAACAGAACACAGCAATGGGACACTGATTAACTGAACTGATCGATCGATCGATCATCAATCAATCAATCAACCAACCAATCATCAATCATCTATCAATCAATCAGTTTTGATCAGATGAACTTTTATTCATCTTTGAAACACAAATGAAGATATTTTTAACAAAATACATAGAGCACTCAAATTCAGCGAGTATACATTGAACACACAAATTTGGTAAGCGGTTCAAACCTGCTTGCTCGAGGTGCGAAAACCAATGAGGTTCATTCTCATGTGTTACGCAGCACGTTTGAACTTCCACAAGAACCAATGAGGTTTGTTTGTGAATAAAAGCCTACACTAAGCCTGTTCAAATAAAGTGTTTGTGTCTCTCAGAAGACTTGGATTGAAGACTTTAAATGGAGAAATCTCTCATATTTCATTATAAATGTCTTCTTTTGTGTTCCGAAGATGAATAAAAGTAGAATAATGGGTTTGGAACGACATGAGGGTGAGTAAATGATGACAGGATTTTCATTTTTGGATGAACTATCGCTTTAATTAAAACTTTGTCCCACTGTAAACTTATACAGTAGAAGTTAGACAACAGTTCTCCTTATGGCTCAATATTTTATTGTTAGCTTGTTGAAGACTGCCTAACATTTTGTGTGTTTTTGCATTCCATTGTTGTTCTCAAATTGTTTTTGTATGTCAACATGTGCTAGACTGTAGCAAAGGCTGTAGATATACAAAGATGGTGCACTCGTATTACTATGAATGGAAGAAAGTAACGCACAATATGGTGGAATAAGCCCCGCCTTCTAAGTAAAAGAGCCTGGAAATGCATATTGGTGACTTTAAATATGAAATTCAATCATAAGCTTGGTGAACAGCTTTGGGGAATTTGATGTTTCCCCATTCGAAGAGGTAAAAGCTGCACTTGTATGACTGAAATAGCTGCCCGAGAGGCGTTTCAAGGATGGCCGCCAAGTGAAATGACTTGCCTGAAAGGGACTTTAACTGTAGTCTTTGACCATTTGTGTTGCATCAAAATTGTTCAAGTTTTGAAAATGCATCACAGGACCCTGTGCATTTTTCATTCCACTCCACTGCACTGTGTATCGTGTTTTTATAAGCAAAAAAAAAGCATGGCATTCAATTGCATTCATTCAGCTCACTGAATTTCACTCTGTGTGAAAACCTGACCCACAAACACTAAATGTACCTCAGCCAGTGCAACGCCCACAACTATCACAGTAGCAGATGGACTGCATTGTGAAATGAGAGACTGTCACCAAACGTTTTTTACATTCTCATAGAGTCGCAGGAAAGACAACTATAGCTAGGGAAAAGTCACCCAAAGTATTTTAAAATAAATAAATAAATAAATATTGACATGATTACTGACAGACACATGACTCTGAAATCCTGGCGATATCAGAGTGATGCAGTGTGTAACTTTGCACACAGGAAGAGGTGCCTCTGGTACTACTAACTTGGCTGTTTTAGATGAACTTTAATGAAATCAAAATCTAAACCCCAAATCTAATGAAGTTAACTGTAATGCTTTGCAGTAAATCAAAAATCTCATTAGGGGCTGTTCACATGAAACACATTTTTGCTGTTAAAGCTGCAATATGTAAGATTTTTGCAGTACAATATCCAAAAACCACTGGACCAGTGTTATATTGTCACGCTAGCTATTCAGGAACAGGCACAACGAGGAAGAATATAATATAATAAGTAAACTTTAATAATCCAAACAGGTAAATCCAGTGGCGACAGGGGAACATAACCAGAGTAACAACATACAATACCAGACAATGAGGAACACACACAACTGAACTTAAATACACGGAGCACAGGGGGATAACGAGATAATTGATGAGCAACAGCTGTGGTGATTAGGGGAGGGACTATGGTACAAATTGTGGCGGGAAAATCAAACAAAGGAACATGTGACAGATGAAAACAACAACAAACTGAAAGTCCATGTGGTGATGATGTGTGACATATATATTTTGTTTAGCTGAGTTTGCTACTATTTGTAAATCATGAGAAAATCGCAATTTTAACCAAGGATCCGGGACATGTGAGGGAGTCGCTGTCAATGGCGTCATATCCACATTACCCTCAGTTTCTGGTTTTATTTTGTAGAAATCATGAAAACACCAAAGATGCTTTAATATATTATGTTTTAATAGACAACATCCGTTTTAATACAGTTATAGACAGAAAACTAATTATTGTAATCTAGCTCAACACGTTTAGTCTGTTTAAATGTAATTTTCTTTATTTTCTGCGAGTACCATGCTTTACCATGCCTCAGAGAAAAACACTATTTTCTCAAGTAGCTAACATAGCATAATCAGATGCAGCTTTATTTTTAGTAACAGTAATACAGAATTTTTTCCATTATACAATATGTTTTAAAATTAATTTCATGCCATTTATCAACACAAGCCATCCAGCATTTAATATGATATTCTAATATTGATCTATCTTACTGCAGCCGCCGGCGAGCGAACGCTCACAGTAACGTTATAACATCATTTCAACACACTCAAATGTATCTAATATGATAAACAGAGCTGCGTTACCTCATACTCATGATCGGAAAAGCGGAGGTGGTGCCAGCGACTGTGTCATAATAAAAGTCCCACTGCTCGCGAGGCGTGTGTCGCTTTTGTAAAGTTTTGCATTTAAGAATTTAGTGTTTGTACACTCTAAAAACTGCTGCGTTAAAAACAACCCAAGTTGGGTTGAGAATGGAAAAACCCAGTGGTTGGGTTAAATGTTTGCCCAACCTGCTGGCTAGTTTTATTTAACTTAACTTGTTTAAAAATGACTGTATTGCTTGCTTACAATGAACCCAAAATATATTGGAAATTAACATTTATTAATAAGTTTAATGTATAATAATTAAACAATAAACATGTATTAAATTGCTTATAAATGTTCACCTTTTGGTTATTATTGTTGCCTCTAGTAATTGTGTCTGATTTTTAATTTTTAACCTATTTTGGGTTCATTTTAAGCCAGACATATAGTCATTTATAAACAATAGTTGCGTTAAATAAAACTACCCAGCACGTTGTGCAAACATTTAACCCAACCGCTGGGTCAAAACAACCCAACCGCTGGATTTGTCCATTTTCAACACAACTTTGTTTTTAACCCAGTGTACTCTCAAAATTGAAAAGTTCAAGTGAGTGCAAACATTTCCACATATATAGCATCAGCATATTTGACGCATCCCGTAATTAACAACGTCCTGGAAAATTTGATTTCTGTATTTTCATTTAGTTTTAATTTGGGTTTCACCTTGTCACAATTCATCATTTCATTATCAGTGGGTTGCCCTTGGCAACTACTTCTTTCTTTCTTTCTTTGAGTCACTGTTGTTGTTTTGATGTGATTGTTGTGCTGTGGGAACGTTCCTCAGGGACTGAGTCTGCACCTTAATGCACTAAGTCAAATCCATTAGAGACCCATCACTATCTAATTACTGAGTTTTCAGCTAAGGACAAGTCGCACACGTACGCACACACACACACACACACACACACACAAACACTCACACACAGACAGTAAAATGCAGAAAAAAGTGTCTTTAGGGAGATGAGTAGATGACCTCCCACATCTACCCTTCTCTACTCTCAAGAAATGAGAGTTAGGGAGGAGGACGGGGCGAGAGAGATTTGACAGGCAGAAATCTCTGGCCCATTACATCAAGATCGATACTGTGAGTGTAAACATGGTGATATATAGGTCCTACCCGGCTGCCGGGTAATTAGAGTGTCAAGGACGGCGCCGTGTGCCAAAGTCTTTGAGCTGGAAATGTAACATTTCACCATTTTTTTTACTGTTTGAAAATCAGCGTACAGGCTTGCAAGAGATGTACTTATCTTAGAAAATCCTCACGACTTTACACAGCACCTGTTGACGCTCGACTTTTCCTCCGGATTTTAAGCTGATCCACTGTTAGATACTGTGGATGAAGTTCTGCTGTAAGTGATTTAGATCTTCAGATCACTTGTCCTATAGTGTCCTTTTCGTCATCCTCCTCTTGTTCAGTCGCTCTTTCGCATCGTTCGTCGCTGCCGGTTCTGACCTGTTTGCGGAGAGCAAGAGAGGGAGGCTTCGGCTTTACGACCGTGACCGTGTTTCACAAAGGTCGCTAAATGAGAAAACATTGTGGGAGGCTAATCAATTATAAACAGCAGCTAGCCTGAGTGGCCAAGCGCGACGGCCAAATCAGCCAAGCCGGTGATAATTTATCTCCCAGAGACTTTTCATTTTACCCAGAAGGCCATGGGGCATCCAGCTGCCTTACTTAGGGCCGGGCAGGGCATAAATCTCATTGACTCATGGGAAATGGTGTGTGCCCTGATGTGGGTGTGTGCGTCGATACGCAATCCCACTATGACTCAGGTGACCTATGACTGGACACTGTGCCATCCTGCAGTTTTATTGTTTAGAGGAGAGTAATTGAAAGATAAAACCATGACCAAATAAAACAGTGGAATTAACTCCACACAAACACGCGAGTGTGTGTTTGTGTGTGTGTGTGTGTGTGTGTGTGTGGCTGAGTCATCATGCAGTATCAGATGACACCCATGGCGGCCCTCTTTCACCCTGCTCACCCAGCAGTATTCCCTCTGCAGCCTGACTTCTGAATCACACACAATAATAAACTGACATTTACATTGAACTCTTGACTAAATAAACAAGAACAAACAATCACTGTCTGACTAGAATGATCTGGAAGAGAGCAAACAAGCTATTTGCGAGAAAAGTATGTGTGATTTTGCCAGAAGCAAGAAGCCTGCCTGTGTTCTTTCTCGCTCCACGATCACTTCGATACTACTCTATCATGAGCATAACGCGTTAATGGCCCATAATGTCAACATTTCAGACATAATTACATACTAACCGATAATAGAAGGTCCTTTAAGGGAAGACAGTTGAACCGGCGGCCATCTTGGGCAGCTATTTTTAGTTATGCAACCGCAGCTCTTTTCTAATTGAATGGGGAAGTACTGAAATCTCAAAATGGCTTTCCAAACTCACATTTAAATAACATATTTCAATTCAGTAAAGGAATCTGACAGTTATGGTCTCATAAATTGTTCTCATGCTCAAATAATGGTAAAAAAAGGAAAAGAGTGGTCTAGCCAATGCGCTTGTACAGTATACTGGAATGAAAAGTGATACTGCATTATTTTGTTTTTCTGCATTATATTTTGAGATATACAGGAATATTCAAAACATTACATCTAGAATGACTGGGGTGATCTTAATAGCCAACGCATTTGCATAGAAAATAAAATTAAACTCAAAATAAACTTTTTTTTTATTATTGTGATTATTGTTAATGAAAAAATTAAAATCAAAAAAATCACAAAACTGCTCTGAGACACAAGGTTGAGGATCCAAATGCAGTCCTGTAACAAAAAGGCAGCAGTGTTGGCAATTGCTTTCAGCTGAAAGTAGCTAAAACTGGTCACTAAATGTCGCTAGAAGATGTCATATTTGCGAGTCCACTGATCTATATTAATTAGTGATGTTCGGTTCTTGAATGAATCTTTCTTTTGAGCCGGTTGAAACCGGTTCATAGGAAGTAACCGGTCACTAATCGAACTGAATCGAACTTTCCGGGTTGATGACACAAGACGCACAAGCCGAAGCAACACGTCCGACTCAAAAATAACCAATTGAGCCGGTTCAACCAACTGTTGAAGTTTGCTGAGGTTTACCGAGGCGTCTGTTAAAGAGTGAGTTGACGATGTCATGCAGGCCTGAGGCACGTATATGAAATATGCTTATTTTGACTATTGCTATTAAATAACATTTTATTAAAAACCCGCAAAAACCTTTTTGTCGAGAGATATAAATAAATTTTACTATGGTTTATTGTACATGCAGATTATATTTTAAGTGGTTGAGTGAAATCAATGAGTTTACTCTTTTTATATACTCTAGACATGTAGAACAGCCATGTCACCCTGTAGCCCAAGTCTGGTTTCCCACTGAAGCTAAGCAGGGCTGAGCCTGGTTAGTACCTGGATGGGAGACCTCCTGGGAAAACTAGGTTGCTGCTGGAAGAGGTGTTAGTGAGGCCAGCAGGGGGCGCTCACCCTGTGGTCTGTGTGGGTCCTAATGCCCCAGTATAGTGATGGGGACACTATGCTGTCAAAAAAAAAAAGCACCGTCCTTCGGATGAGACGTTAAACCGAGGTCCTGACTCTCTGTGGACGTTAAAAATCCCAGTATGTCCTTCGAAAAGAGTAGGGGTATAACCCTGACATCCTGGCCAACTTTGCCCACTGGTCTCTGTCCATCATGGCCTCCTAATCATCCCCATATACTGATTGACTTCATCACTCTGTCTCCTCTCCACCAATAAGCTGGTGTGTGGTGTGTGGTGGGCGTTCTGGCGCAATATGGCTGCCGTTGCATCATCCAGGTGGATGCTGAACATCGGTGGTGGATTAGGAGAATCCCCCTTCCATATGTAAAAGCACTTTGAGTACCCTGAAAAGCGCTATATAAATGTAACGAATTATAACATATCTGTGTTTGAGCATAAATGTGTGTTGTAGTTGCGAATCTTATCCAAGATGTAGGCTAATCAATACTGGTCAGTCGTATTCAACATAAAGGATTCGCGATCCAATGAAACTGTGACCACAAACTCCATTAAGTGAATGAAAGGCAATTAATGAAGGGAAATAACATTTTATTTGAATATTTAAATATGCGATGACAAATGATTTTATTTGAACATTTCATTGATATAACATCACACTGAGTTGTTAGAAAGAAACACATCATAGCATGACATCAGGAACCTATGAATCGTTTTTTTGAACCGGTTCATTGAGACAAACTGTCCGGAAAGAATTGGTTTGCACAAATTAATCGGAGTTTACATCACTAATATTAATATACATATAAATCAAAGGGCGAGTCATGGAATCTAGATAAGGTTTGTCCAAGAAGTTGCTAGATTTGTCGCATGGCTTTTGAAAAAAAGGGGCGGGGGAAGACGTTAAATCTAGCAAAAAAAATTGGCAGCACTGCAAGGCAGAAAACAGGCCAACAAGGTAACCCAGGAAACCAGGCAAGAGATCAAAAAAACATGAACAAGGAGAAACCAGGATAGCGCTTAGAATTGCGGTGAGACAACAAACAAGACTTAGCAAAGAATGACTGAAAACACAGGGCTCATAAAGGCAAACTTAATGACACACAGGTGGAAGTGACCAAACAATAATGAGTCCAGGCAATGGGTTATGGGAATTAAAGTTCATGATGGGAAAGCAACGGACATAGGAGGAGTGCCCTCTGGTGGCGATCGTAGCCAATACTGTAAATATATGCATGTCAGTTTCAGCACTGTGTTCATTTACACACATTCGTTACATCCACATGATTTATAATTTGAGGGAACGAAATAGTAAATCCTGCACACACTTATTTTTTTGTAAGCAAGTCATGCATGTCATGTGCGGGACTCCGTAGTTGCACAATATCACGGAATAAATGCGATAATGCAATATGGCTTAATACGATAGTCAAATCACAAAAGCTGTGATTAAAGTAGGTAAATATATGCACTGCCAGAAAGACCAAACAGTGACTATATATGGGTAGTGCTTTTATTTGGAAGGTGGGACTTACTTTACTAGAGCCACCATGTTGGGAGTTTCCAGTTTCTCCTATTTGAAAACAAACAAAAAGGATAACTCCAATCCATCAAGCAACCAAAACATTTGATCTTCCCGGGTGGCAAAAAACCCCAAAAAACTGAAAAACATTAATGAAGCATCTGTTGAAACTAGTAGGCAAGAGATATTGATCATTTTAAGACCATTAAACAAATTACTCATTGGGTACTGCAGTATTTAATTGCTTCGAGACATTTGGATTCGTATGCCATGGTAAGGCTTCTGTTCATCACACGGCATGTTATCAACTGATGGCCTGGACTATATTTGACAACAGTTCTCTGCCTTCTGCCTCCCTCCCTCTGATGCCCACCACATTTGACGGGACCCATGCCCTCCTCTTTGACGTCTCTGTTGAAACAGTCATTGATTGGTTACAATTGAATTACATTGATTGGTCTATTAGCTTTATGTTAACAGATTGCAAATGCGAACACATATTTTGAACTTATATCATGGACGATTTTAATGAGTTTATGCTGATACTTTGCAAATACAGAAAAGAATCAATATTTATTGGTATGTTAAATGATTTATTCACTAAGGGTTAGTTCAACCAAAATCTCACCCTCATGACTTTCCAAACCTGTATGACTTTCTTTCTTCTGTAGATCATAAATTAAGATATTATGTCTGAAATTGCATACTGTATAGAAGGTTCTACATTTGGTTTGAAACTTGTTTGGCAACCATATTTACTTAATAATATGAATGTTTGTACTATGAATAAATTTGTATGTACTACATCCGCCATGTTGTCATGTGATCTACAGCATCAGTTGTGTTGCTTCACTGCCATTCACAAATCCTCTTCTGTGGCCTCATGGGATAGTAAAGTGGCCATCGAATGCGCACTGCAGAATCTCGCTGGAAGTATTAGATCATGCCTGGACATTTCGCCTACTATGTAGTCAGACATACTACTCTACATAAAATTGAATTGAAAATACGCTGAAACGTTTGAGAAAAAACACTTTTGACGACCTGTTGAGAGTTAAGTATGAAGTTTTGAAAATAATACCAAATTGAATATAAAAACTTTAGTGTTCAAATATGTCTTCATATATTATATATATATATATATATATATATATATATATATATAACACCATGTTGGATGTTGTGGGCCAGAACAGTACAGAAAACAGAAATTCAATAAAACCCTGCGGCATCCTGGTGATTGATGAAATAAGCCAACGAAGGTGTATAAAACACTGTTGTTTTAGATCATGAAAACATTTTTAAGCCACTGTAAACAAACATTAATACACATTCATTTCACTCCTTGCCATTAGCTGAAACATGACAGGTAATCGTTTTAAATACTAAATATTTGATGGGAAATTGTGGGCAAGTTGGGATTTATTAAGTACTCACTCAAGTACAGTACAGATCTTGTAGAAACGCTGAGAAGAATAACAGTTTTCCAGTCTTAACATTTACAATTGTCACACTTAGCGTGATTCTCCAGCTTTGTTGTTGTTGAGCAACCGAAGCGTGAGCTGTTAAAGCGACGCACTCTTCTGGAAAGGGGGCCGGGAGCAGCAGCTCATTTGCATTCAAAGAGACACAACCAAATTTGCCCACAACAAAATAGTGGCAAATTTGACAAGCTATAATAAATGATCTGTGGGGTATTTTGAGCTGAAACTTAACAGACACATTCTGTAGACACCAGAGACTTATATTACATCTTGTAAAAGGGCCATTATAGGTCCCCTTTAGGACATGCTGTTATAATATATATCACAATAATACATATAACATGAATTTTCCTGCAACAGAGAATTTAAAACTAACTTACAGCATATACTGCAGAATTATCAACAATGTATTGTATGTAGACTTGGCCTTGAAAGATTTGTGAAGGCTTGTGAATGTAATGTGCTTTTGATATGGATGACACCATGGGTCAACATCAGCACCAACAGGCTATTTTGATTAAAAACATCATCTTCACTCATGCCCTACAGCATCACGGGTACTTGAGCAAGAACAAATGGCACCCGGCGAGAGTGCAATGACCTCCGTTACAGCTCTGAATTGTGATTCATGCAGCGACAACGGTTTCAAATATCCTCCACAATTAAATTGTGTTAACCATACAGTGGGAAACAAAAGCAACGACACACTCGTATCCAAGCTGCTCCTAAGAGGTGTGCCACCCCGTTCACAAATTTCAGCATGCCCCATACACTCCTGGACCTCTCACAACTAATCAGCAATTAGAGAACTGGATCCAGAAGCTCTCTGACATTCAGCATCTGAATTAAATCATATGGCCCAGCAGCACATGAGAGGGAGAGACGGGGGACAGATTGGGGTATTGAGACCCTACAGATGAGCGGAGATGGTTAAATGAGGTTAAGACACCATCATGCCCCATTTACATGACATTATGCAGACCTGCGGATGTCTATCAATGAGCCTATTCACTAAACAAGCCCTGCAATTAGCCATCGACACATCCCCCCCACACACAGCTTGTCACATTTCATTACAGCTCTCATCTGAAACAAAAGCATTAGCTGACACTCTCATCATGTCCTGTGTGTGTGTGTGTGTGTGTGTGTGTGTTTGAGAGAGAACATCTAGGCATACTTTTGGTCGAAGAAAGAGAAAACATATGAGTTTATCTCAGTGTGTAATACAAAGAGGACACAAACTGAAACAACTTCACTTTTTCCGTAATATATCTCCAAAATTACACGTCTCAAATTAAATCACATAGTTTTGTATCCACTTTTAATGCACCAGCATTTATCTCTAGCTCTTTTCCACAACCTAGTGAGCCAATTTCAATAGAGTTCGACTTAAACATGTTTGTAGCAATACTCTAATTACAAAAAACTTATGTTACAGAATGAAATCTATTGATAATAAACATTTTTTATTTAGCTTTATCTACTACCTTCACTGGATTTTTCTCGTCAGGAATGTAGGCATCTTGCTAGGTTTAAGAACAGAGCATCTCTTTATCAAAGGGATCAAAGAGTATTTCTTGTCACTATAGAACTTTGCAATGGCATCTCGAAAATCCGACAAGTTTGATTGTTCCTTTCAATCAAAATCTTGCATAATAACCAACTAAATCAAAGCAAAGTGCTGAGATTCTCTCCAGCTATCTTTAATGACCAGGTAAATATTAAATAAGGAGAGAAGTCCTGAACATCCTTTCTAAGCCCTGACCTGTCTATCTTGCTTATGGATAACACCCAGCAAATGGAAGATAATTATCATTTCAAGGTGATTGGTAATCATTGCTGACAGCTTTCTCTTGGTAAGCGGCATTGTGATGTCTCATTTACATGCAGTGAGTTCCACGCAAGCTGTGGTTCAGCAGTGAGAGTGGAATCCTCATGCCAACAGATGTGAAACTGATATATCACACTTTTTGCATTTCTACTTTTCAAGAACCAAGCAGGCAGCAGTGATGAGATGGATCTCAGGTGTGTGAAATCACACAGTGAGTATCACACACACAGGTTTTTTTGAGTGCATACATACATCATGCACACTACAGAATAAGACATGCTATAAGAACCGCATGATACACAGTATGCTTAAAAAAACATTTGTGCTGATATGATTAAAGTGTAGTTAAAGGGATAGTTCACCCCAAACTGAACATTCTGGCTTTTAGATAACACTAATATATATTTGCTGGTTAATTTTACTTTCACAACCTTCTATCAAAATAGCAAAATGAAAAAAGCAACAAAAATACATTTTGCATCTGTAGATTAAAATTACATCACATATCTCACTGTCACCCCCCTTTTTGAGCATAGACATGAAAATGCACTATCCAAACCTAAAAGTTGTAACTCAAGAATACTTTGGAATATAGGCATAAGGTTGGTGGTCATTTTAAAGAAGATACTCAGCGGATTATTCCTGAAATTAAATCCTTATTCCCTTCAAAAACTATGAAAAAGTTCTGGAAGTTTCTATTTACTATAAATCAAATGTATTGTACTAATCATTTATTTTATAAAAATATTTATATACAATATATATTTTATCAAATATTTTTTCTCTAAAATTGCTATCAAATCAAGCCATATGTCTAAACAAGTTGTATTCCAAATGTTGAAAGTTGATATCGCAAAAATTGAAGTTTTTGTTTAAGCACTGTACTAAAAAATATCCACCCACATTCCTTTGAAAAAACAAATTTCTATCTAAAAATCACTTCTACCACAAAACAATCACCAAATATGGAACCTTGAGACTTTCCGATGATATGTCTTTTGTTAAGATTAGAAAAAGTTTTAAATATAAAGTAGTTAGAATATAATTTGTAACATGAAACCTGACACTGCACGCTAGCGAAAGAGCCCACTAAAAGAATTTTCAGTACCGTTTAAAAAGTTGAAACGTTTGCAACATCCAATTTCAAAATGGTTTTCACAAGATGAATTTTGAAAGCTTTCAAATGATACCTAATTTGTGATGATTACTAAAATATGTGATATGAAAAAATGCGCTAAATGAAAAGAGCGCCAAACGTCCCGCTAGCAGGACAGTGACAATTTGAGGAAAATGCCTTTAACTCCTTAACTGAGTTTATTCTCAATTAGGGATGCAAAGGGGTGGAAAATTTCCTGTAAATTTCCAGAAACATTCCTAAATTTCACAAAAGTTTCCAAAAATCATGGAAAGTTTCCGGAAATTTTCCACCCCTATTCTCAATCATGGTGTCAAAAATCACCAATGAAGCCATATTAAAACAACATGAATCAGAGTATACATTTCAAAAATCTGATTTTTCCTTTTCTTCATCTTTTCATTGTTTTCATTCAGCTTTCCATTGAGATTCAGATCTCAATTAAGTATGAGATGAAAAATGTTTACTGTGTGTACAGTCCAAAGCAACACAATGACTAAAAAAATGCTGATTTATCCACAATACAGTACATTAGCATACAAAAGTCTCTTCAGCATCTCTCCCCTTCATTTTAATGAGACAGAGGAAAATAGAAGCAAGTACATTTCAACGCAATCCTTTCAAAGTGCTTCTACTGGACGTTGACAGTTAATTTCCATCTCTAGAGGCAGAATAAACCCCTTCATGCTGTCTCCATAATCAAAAGAATATCACACTGTCAAACCTTAATCAAAGCCCTCAAACCTAGCCCTGCACTTAGAAAGACGTGAGAACAATTTCCAACATCCCCATAAATGAAAATAAAATAGATGTGTATCTGTCCAAGTAAGAATACGTGTGTGTTTCTGTGTAAAGAAATTACCACTTTCTTTCTTTTAAGCGTTACTTCACTGTCAAAACCTAAACAACAGCTTTTAAAGCCAAACTGGAAATGTGAGAAGCAGTCTAGCAACAGCAACATGCACACACTTTTATTCTTATGCAATTAAAGCTAAATATGAACAACATTTTGTGTATTGTGCTTAGTCACTTGAGGGATGTACCAAAGTTAACTTTATTTTCATACCTGCCAAATGTAAACTGTATAAAAACAGCTGTTTTTATCCTATGTAATTGCATGAAACGGTACATCACATTGTGAAACTTACAGCAGTGTTTCAGGAAAAATGTTGTATGAGATGAAACAGCTTCTGTCTTTCTATAAATCTGTACCTGTCACATTTGTGAAACACATTGTGATTTCATTCCTTATGTTTTTGTTTTGGTGGGTTAATGCAAGGAATGTTCTACAAATGTGTCACCACATGGGATTCTGAGAGAAAAAAAAGAAACATCCTAGTATTCTAGAAAAACATCTGATGGTAAATTTCCACAGAAGTAAATGTTAGAAGTTTGACACTCTCTGATCTGTTTGTAGAGTGAAACAAGGTTTGGTAATAAGGGAAGGAAGAGGCGGGAACCGGCGAACGTTCAAATATTTTAATCCAAAAATAAACAAACAACAAAATGGAAGTAAAGCGACAGCCCCTCATGGACGACGGCCGCATAAAACCATAATAAAACAAGAACATAAAAAGTCCAGGCCTGGTCCTCTCTTGTCTTGCACTGTTGTCACTTTTAGGCTCCTTTCCCACAGCTCTCAGCCCGGCCCTCCTTGCTACATAAAGCATCTTTAGTACAACATATATATGTATTTGATTTGAATCATTTACAACATTTATGTCTCGTAAACCAGTGCCAGAGTAAGGCCAAAGTACACTTCACTTTTCACTGAAAAGACTTCCATCTTTATATTATATATATATATATATATATAAACCTGTGGCACAAAAAAAAACTGTAATCTGCAAACATGGCTTTTTGAAGCAAGTATTTGGTAAAATCTCAAAATTGACATTAAAACACAAACACCTTCGCCAGTCGACTATATTTCACTTAGTCGAAAGGATGACAAATAAGGTTTTTTGGATGAAGGAATTTTGGGGAAATTGGCTGCAGTCAGTTCCAGCTACTACACACTCTAATTCAAACAGAATTGCAAAGAAAGTTCTCAAGACCACTAAACATTTTCCCTAAGATGAACTCCCTCTAAAATATTCTGCCAAGCTAAAGAACCAAGAACCCAATGTATTTCAGATGCAGAAAACTTTATTTTAGAGCAAAAATCGACCTATAGTGCCTTGAAAATCTTGTACTATACCTAATATTGAGGGTGAGGTCCAAACATACACATACAGTGCCTTAAGGGCAATTATACAGAGTGAAAGGCAAGGGCAAGAATAGAAAAGTGAGGCTGGTCAAGCTAATGGATGGTTACAGGAGGTTATCGAAAGCCACTTACATTGGTCAAAGGACGCATATTTGAAGCAACCAATTATTTTCTCAAGGCCACTTTTGATTTTTCCTTGAAATACTTCACGTTTTTTCATTTTATTAGAGTTGATGTTTTTGTATTTCTTGTTTGTTTTTGATAACGAATATGCGCTTGTGTTTTTACATATATATATATATTTTACATGATTCAAGTGTATGTTCACTTATATGCATCAGTGACATGATACAATTTTTTTTGTCCAAATCAATTAATTAAAATAACATTATATATATATATGTATAATGTTTTTTATATATATAATGTTATATATTTAATATATATATTAAATGAAAGATTTTCTAAGCTTTTAGACATTTTTAAAACTTTTCTTAAAAAAACGTTGAAACCAACATGAGTACATTTCTTTGTCATGAACACCCATATTTTTCTTATGGAAGAATCTATGTAAAAAATTTGGATATTTTGAATTTAGAAAAATTTATTGCACAACATCGGACACATAAAAAGTGGATTGTCATCATACTCTGAAAATATATGTTTGTGTAATGCTAAAAACAGAAACGCTGCCTCTGAAAACAGAAAATGTGCCTCAATATTTTGATTTAGACACAACCTTCTCCATCTGTTAGGGAACACCAGACTCGGAGGCAGAGATAAGTCAACTACAGCAGCATTATAAATTCAATTATAATTAACACTTTCTTAAGGATAAAAAAAAATCTATCTCAGCTAAAGCTGTAAACTATACACAGGACGCCCTTTCTTGAGCATTACTATAATATTAAAGGTTACAATTAACAACAGAGCCCAAACTATTAAATTCAGTTATTTATTAATGCTATTTATTTTAGATAAAATAATCAACACTCAAATGAAAATGTACACAGTTAGTGTCATAATTTGTTTTCATGACAATTGTATTCAAACATATATTAAATAATAATTACGACATTCCTAACAGGTAAACATAATGAATATATAAGCTATTATAGTGCATATATTTAGAACTGCTGAAATGCTCCTCTAGACTTAGCCAAGTGAACTAACATGCTGTAGACACTGAATGACTTGCCTGAGGTGAATGTAACGCTATGTGAGATTCTCAAGCTGTCTTTCCGTGGTTGAAACACATAAACATATCTATGTATAAACTCACCTAGAGGATTATTAGGAACACCTGTTCAATTTCTCATTAATGCAAATATCTAATCAACCAATCACATGGCAGTTGCTTCAATGCATTTAGGGGTGTGGTCCTGGTCAAGACAATCTCCTGAACTCCAAACTGAATGCCAGAATGGTAAAGAAAGGTGATTTAAGCAATTTTGAGCGTGGCATGGTTGTTGGTGCCAGACGGGCTGGTCTGAGTATTTCACAATCTGCTCAGTTACTGGGATTTTCACGCAAATCCATTTCTAGGGTTTACAAAGAATGGTGTGAAATGGGAAAAACATCCAGTATGCGGCAGTCCTGTGGGCGAAAATGCCTTGTTGATGCTAGAGGTCAGAGGAGAATGGGCCAACTGATTCAAGCTGATAGAAGAGCAACTTTGACTTAAATAACCACTCGTTACAACCGAGGTATGCAGCAAAGCATTTGTGAAGCCACAACACGCACAACCTTGATGCGGATGGGCTACAACAGCAGAAGACCCCCACCGGGGTACCACTCATCTCCACTCCAAATAGGAAAAAGAGGCTACAATTTGCACGAGCTCACCAAAATTGGACAGTTGAAGACTAGAAAAATGTTACCTGGTCTGATGAGTCTCGATTTCTGTTGAGACATTCAGATGGTAGAGTCAGAATTTGGCGTAAACAGAATGAGAACATGGATCCATCATGCCTCGTTACCACTATGCAGGCTGGTGGTGGTGGTGTAATGGTGCGGGGGTTGTTTTCTTGGCACACTTTAGGCCCCTTAGTGCCAATTGGGCATCGTTTAAATGCCACGGCCTACCTGAGCATTGTTCCTGACCATGTCCATCCCTTTATGACCACCATGTACCCATCCTCTGATGGCTACTTCCAGCAGGATAATGCACCATGTCACAGCTTGAATCATTTCAAATTGGTTTCTTGAACATGACAATGAGTTCACTGTACTAAAATGGCCCCCACAGTCACCAGATCTCAACCCAATAGAGCATCTTTGGGATGTGGTGGAACGGGAGCTTCGTGCCCTGGATGTGCATCCCACAAATCTCCATCAACTGCAAGATGCTATCCTATCAATATGGGCCAACATTTCTAAAGAATGCTTTCAGCACCTTGTTGAATCAATGCCACGTAGAATTAAGGCAGTTCTGAAGGCGAAAGGGGGTCAAACACAGTATTAGTATGGTGTTCCTAATAATCCTTTAGGTGAGTGTAGATCGTCTGTTCTTCTTCTGTGCTTTTTCCTGTAGTGGCGGTTAGCAAACAGTGGTGGATTACCACGTGCGCCCCCTTCTGGATTGGAGTGCGAATTGCCTGCATGCACCAAATATGTATTCAGCCAAATCTGTATCCGAACTGCGACTTCTGTACTGTGACGGTTCGGGACGAATACATGTACCGTTACACCGCTATTAGATGATAACATGGAGAATCACAAGGTGAGTAGCGTAGGTAAGTAGCCAGTAGTCCATTAATGTGATCAGACAATAATATGTGCGAGGTGAGTGCTTTTATGCCAGAGCTGATTGTGAACAGACGGTTAGTATTCACGTGTGTGATATCACTGTGTGTGACACCATCATAGCATCATCCTGAAATTGAACTGCTTGCAAGGATAATTTGAGATATATGAAAAACTTTACACTCTAAATAAGATAATGCCGCAAGATGTTTTCTATGAAAATGTATGCAACTGTTGCTAAAGAGACTTTTAATGGCAGGGAGCCCTGTTCTCTTTGCACAGATTTTTTTCTTAAGGCCCTGTAAGTCGTCTCGGTTCAGATCTCTGAAGTGCTGTTTTTTTTTATATTTGCCCCAGTGTGAAGTTGCATCTCTTCAGACAGACGCAATGCCTGTGAATAAACACAACATCAAAATCCGCACAGTGACACACACACGATCACACCTCCAGGCCCCGACGAGACCGAGTGAGAACACACATACACTCATACATACAGAGTCAGTGAGGATAAAAAAAAGAAGTGTTTGAAAGTGCAAGGAAGAAAATAAATAAGGTAGAGAATAGAAGACCATGAAAAATGCAGTGGGAAGCCATCTATTCTGAAGCTGAATAATGCATCCGCAGCCTCATGAAAGTGCAGGGAGACATTAGCTCGTTGTTGGTTATAATGCTTCTCCTCTCTGTCTGTCTGTTGTCACAGATATTTATTAAAGACTGTGGCCATGACCAGCTACAGTGTATAGCATCGAATGCATTATGTATGAAACCCCCGCTGAATTGTCAGGAAGTGCACAAAACTATCGCTTCAGCCATCTCACCAAAGGAAGGTCAAACTCTCTTTTGTGTGATGCCAGCGTGGAGCGGTGTCGAGAAGAGAGAACATCTACAATCATATTTATTAGATGGAATAACTCTGAGCTGAGATATTTGTAATATGCAACCATAAAAAAATTGTTATATTGAGTTTTTTCAACTGCATAAATATCATTTTGTTTCATTTTCTAAATACAGACATGTTTCTATCGTTCTAACGTTCCAAGCCCATGAGACTTGCGTTCATTTTTGAAACACAAAGGAAGGTATTTTTTAATGAAAACTGTTTTTAAAACTACATTAAATCTGTTCATCATAAAAAACCACGTCTCTTCAGAAAGCTTTGATTAAACTGCTCGATCTATATCGATTTGTTTTATGATCATCATATATATATATATATATATATATAGATATATATAGGAGTCAATTGACCCTTCGCAAACAGTTTGATTGACAGGCGATCTGACCAATCATAACCCTGAATCCGCCATTTTGTCTGACAAAACAGTCAGGGCAGTTAGTAGCTTAAAGTTGGTGAACTTGAACTTGAAAAATTGTGTGTACTCACATCTTTCTGTGCTTGAAACAACATTCCTTCTGATGTTCATTCATGTTTATTTGATGCTATAAATGAACTAGTATGAAGAGATGATCAATGAACTTCTTTAAAAAATTACAATATTTTAAATATGAAACTGCTTCATATTGTCAGTGTCCTCTTTGCTCCGTGATGTATTTTTCACTGCGTGAAAACATGATGTGTGGCGTGAGAGCACATGGCTTGTCAGACAAAGCAACAGTAACTAAAGGTGGCGGTTCTTTGCGAAGGGTCAATTGTAATTTTGAACCATTATAGATGGACAATTACACAATTAAAAAACTTCAGACTTTGGAGTATGACATATTTTCTTTATCATTTGAGTAAATGCAATAAAACCTTTTTGAGAATATCAAGGGTACTTCAAAAGGAAGGAGTGCATGAAAGAATTTTTATAACAGCACGCGTAACAGATACTGGTCCTGTTCATTCGGTAACCAGACAGCACCGAGCTTTTCTTCAGTTCCAGTTGAAACAGTGAAAAACACTCAAATCAAAATAGTCTTTAAATATTCATTAGACCCTCCAGCCCTCAAAAGACAGAGTTTAGAATTTTAAATAGACCAAAGCCATCCCTTTTAAATGATTACATTAAAGTATCAAATTAGTATCATACGCTGCAACATACACACTCTCTCTCTCTCTTTAATATTTCATGCTGTCTGCCATCAGTTAGATGATGATTTGTATATTTAGTGAGTTTCAGCTCTAAATAGTGACATGGCCATGCATAAAAAGTTCTCTCGAGAGATTTCCACGCCAGTTAGATGACTTTGATGATTGTGTATGTGTGTTTGAGAGAAAGGCCTGCATCTGATGATGCTGTCTATGAGAAAAGGTAAAGGGAACACAGACAGGCTGCACTGACACATTTCCTAAATGGATGTTTCATAGCAACACACATGTACACACATGCACACACACACACAGAGAGAGAGAGAGAGAGAGAGAGAGAGAGAGAGAGAGAGAGAGAGAGAGAGAGAGAGAGAGAGAGAGAGAACAAGTCCAAAGTAAAGCACTGCCAGTAAAATAGTGTATCTGGGCTTTAAATGTCATCCTACACCTTCATAAGTGATGAAAGAGAAAAACTTGAAAGTCCATCCCATTTATTCCCAGCACAGGGAAAAAGAGAGAAGTAGTCGTTCTCCATCTCTTCTCCATTTTTGTCTCATAAAAGGAAACGTGGCATTAAGGACAGAGATGACATTAGCTTCAAAATTTAAGCCCATTAGGGGTCACCATAATGAACTTATTATTATTTACTCACTTTCATGTCATTTCACACCCTTTATGACTGACTTTCTTATGTGGAACGCAAAATGAGAAGATTGGTAGAGTGTTCACGCTGCTCTTCTACATTCAATGAAAGTGAACGGTGAGCAGGGGCTGTCAAGCTCCAAAAAAGTCTAAACCCAGACAGCAATATAGTGTTGGCCCAAATCTGGCCCATATCTGGTATACGTGGATTTGGGATCTGGGCCGACACTACAAGACATTTCTGTAATTTTTACAGTTATTTACTATGTACAGTTTCACCCAGTATAATGCTGCAAATTCTCTTTACAGTGATTCCCTTTGCATCATGGGAATTTTCTGTGATGTCAAACACCACATACAGAGATTTAGTGTATTTTTAAAAATTCCTATATATTACTGCATTTGCGTAACAGCCTCTTTCACATCATTCCATCGTGGCTTTTCATTTTCTTAATTTCCTACATTTAGACTGACAGTAGTACACCTTTTGTTTTTTTCAAGGAACACATTTCTCTCTTTAGTAAAGTGAATAGTGTGCAAAGGTGGCCAATGTTTTGGAGCAGCACCTGGATTTTGCAGCCTTATATGTATTTGGCCGCTTATATTTTTCCCAAGAATTTTCTGTTGCTTAAAGATTCTTTGAAAGGATAAATACAGACTATACAACATAGGTCTAATGCACTGCAAAAGTCATAAGACAGGAGAAATAGTGAAGGTGCACTGTCCTGGCATTGGCAGACTCTGTATTTTAAGTCTTAAATATGGAATGTTTAAAATAAAGAATTTTATCTTTTGTAATAATTGTGTCTGTTTGAATTGAATGTCACTTGTAGGATAAAATTCATGATAAAAATTATACAATTAAATGAATTGTATCAGTACAATAGTGTACTGATAACCTGTTTTTTATTTTTACAGTAATTGCACTGTATTACATAATTACAATACCATAAAGTTACTGTAAAACTGAAATACGTTATGGTACTGTAAATCATAATTACCGTAACTTACTGACAACCATGTTGCCAGTAAGTTACTGTAAAAACCCTTTGAAATGTCTTACAGAGTAATTAATATTTGCCTACAGTACATCCAAACATCAAACAACTGGTTTGATGCCAGATATCATTAGTTCTTGTGTCTTGTATGCAGTACAAAATTAACACAAACCTATCATATGACTGGAATAGAGTGCAGAAGACATTTTGATTACTTTTATGATTCTCTTAGAAGAGCATGCGTGAACATTCTGCCTAACATCTCTTTTTGTGTTTGACATAAGAAAGAAACCCATTGGGCTTTGAAATGGAATGAAGGTGAGTAAATAATAACAGTATTTTCGTTTTGAGGGTGAACTATCCCTTTAAAACAAGTTCTCATGTGCTTATTTGTTCTATGATATGGTCTAGTCAGAGGGAAAACTTCATTGCTCTGTGTTCACACTGCTCAAATCCAAGAAATTATATTTTTCATCTTGTTCTCAGTAGACCAAAAGGTAGGGCAGTATCATGCCAGGATATTTTCCCCTGGCAGAAAATGTTAAAACAAATAACTTCACCCTGACAAGGGTTCCCACAGAGATGAAAGGGATTGTGGGGACATCTGGAGGGCAGATACAACCAGGTGAATGGAATAAGATACTGAGAAAGCATGAAAATGAGCAGAGTGCGGGAGAGAGACTGGGATAGCTCAGGATTGAACGAGGCCCTTATTAAAACCACCCTTAGCAGTTACAGTGAGTTATTTTGGACCACGAACAAACATCAGGCTTAAAAGCAGCCCCTCACATGGAATGGCGGCTTTCAAAACCCACCAGATAAACTCGGTCAAAAGTGCACGCAGTAAGAGAGCATAAGAAACAGATTGAGGGCTTTGTCAAACATTCCTGTCTGCTGATTGGCTCCAGGTGGATCTTTGGTCTGTTTGTTAGCCTGAAGAACATTAATAGAATATTTCAGGTTCAATACAAGTTAAGTTCAAACAGCATTTGGGCATAATGGGGCAAATTCTTAGTTTACACTGTAAAAAAAAATTATAGTGATTTTGACAGTAAAAGTTCAAAATTGCTAAGGCAAAAAGTTGTTAACTGGATAATGTTAAATTCCCTTACTCAATACAGTGAAAAAATGTAATGGATATAATGAGACATTTCGTGCAATTTTACAGTAAAATACAGTTAAATGTATAGATTTTGGAGGTGAAAATGAACAATGAAATGAAAAGTTATTTTATAATTTACAGTAAAAATTTTTTTATAAATTTACACTGCCAGAATCCTCTGTGTGAGAGCTCACATTTGATAGTTTTCTACTGAAATAACGTGCATGTACCTTTAAATGCAAATGAGCTGCTACCCACCCCACTTTCCATAAGAGGGCGGAGCCTGTACAACTCGTGCCTCAGATACAGCGTACACACACTGCTGACACACATTTATGTTCAAACATCATGTAAAAGTGAATTTTGCATAAAAGCTACCCTTTAACTTATACTAAACCAAGGAATATTCCTTTAACACCGCATCAAACACTTCCGAGTCTTGTATAAGGACTGCAAAATGTCCCGGGGCACGGGACGCACAAGATTACCCGAACCACCACCTGCATACTGACAGTTTATTAATATTTTCGCAAGCTTTACATCTTGCTGTCCTCCATTTAGATTTGGGACTTACCAACATGTCCGTCTTTTCAACGCGACAAGTTTTTTTTCGTTTTGTTCTTCCCCGTTGACCTGCAAAAGTCAGCCCCATTAGTTTAAATGCTTTCAAATAAATATTCACAGGGAGCGAGCGAGGGGTGGGAGAGAGAGCACGAAGGCGCGAGTGAGAGATTAAATGTAATCGCTCTGATACATGCAGTTGTGTCACATTCACACCCTTACCACTCATAATCAAATTTGCTGAGGCTCCGTTGCTAAGAGCTCTTAGAGGAAACCATTTCCTAAAGCCTGCTCTTAAAACTCTCTCCAGACCTCCGCAGCTACAGTTACCCAAGCCCAGAGAAAGCAGTGTGCCATAATAATTTGGCTTTAACTCAGACTTTTTCTTTAATAAAACTAGGAAAGTCATGTAAGAGTTTGAGGGCACAGCAGGCTGTCTGAGAGTGTTTCCATATGGTGGAGAATGCGGGCTCATGAGTCAGCCATTTTCTTTTACAGCGAACCGCGTCGTAAATCACCAGACAAATATAGTTAACCAACAAAGCCATGACAATGACATGGACTGTCAAAGATCGAGCAGATATAGCAAAATATTCTAGTTTAGCCCATAACTCTCAAGTGAGACTGTCCTTGTCCGTTTGTCGGTCCTGGATTTACGCCGTACATGGCCGCAGGGTAAGGAAACACATGTTCAAGGTTTTAGGAAGACATATACACAAACACACAAGCTCCAAAGAGTATGTGAGAAAGAGGGAGGGTGAGAATGAGAGAGAGAAGCCCTTGAGGGAAAATCAGACGATATAAGAAAAAAAAGACAAACGTGCACTTTGGGCTGAGAAAATAAGGAAGGAAAGATGAGACTGTTTGCGCTCGCTCTCATCTTCAAATACCGTAGGCCTATTATTTTGATGTGGGCTGCTCTGCTACTTGTTTTTTTGGTGTTTTATTCATTGAACGTCCAGCAAATGGGCTTCAGCTATTCTTGAAAGCTAAAACAAATCACACTAATTTCACTCCAGGCTAATGTTCTCTCTCTCCCTCTCTGTTCAGTTCAATTCAAATGTGCTTTATTGGCATCAAAAGAGGTGCAATATATTGCCAACTCATTCGCAAGGACAACAAAGACTGCAAATGAAATTGGAAACGAAGGAAAAACAAGTGAAAATGAAGGATAAAAAAAACTATGTGAAAGTTGAAGTCCAGTGAATGTTGTTGAGTCATTGTTTCATGATTGTTTAGTCGAATTCTTCCTCTCTTTCTAAGGTATCATTGGCATTACAAAGCCGAGACAAATATTATTCAAATATTAAATATAGATGTATATTGTCATTGCGGTCGAGCAAATCCACCAAATTTTTAACAAATACTGCTGTTATTGTGTCACGGAATGTAGTTGTAAAAGTTTTTTAGGCGAGAATGACGTTATTTACACCTCAAATATGTGACTCATATATATAAACAGCGCCTATTTTACAATTTGTTTCTGAAGCTTTCGGAGGAGTGAGCTCTCGGCCAGTCCTTCTGGAATAAGATTTAATTAATTTGGTGAATATCAAATGGGCAATCTTTTGTCTAATTAATCTATTACTTGTTCCAGAGCAAATCGATTTGGGTTAAGGGGAAAATTAAGTTTCATAATTTTATATTTAGGCTTAAATCTTGTACTAGAGCGCTGGTTTTGTACGTTTGCCTTAATGATGACTATTATTGTTCATTAAAATATTATTGTTCAATAAATATTATTTTATATAAATAATATGCTGTATTTGTTATTGAGAAAAAGTCTGTTAGTGATCGTGATATGGACTTCAGTGAAAGTTACATTATTACGGCATTAGATGACGGCAAAGATTGTCTTTATGAGTGAGTCAGTTGCACATTGAAAGGGACTGGTTGTAAACAAGGAAGTTGTCTTAGCACTGTCATGGGAAATCTTTTAAAAGGTCAAAGACAAAGATATCACTTTCCTCAGTGGACGTTCAAACAGATTTTTTATAATGGATATAATATTATGGACATCGACCTGAAGAATGAATGCTATATCAGATGCAGGTAATACGCTTGTTTATTCGATCTCTCTCTCATAATACCATAATACTGTACTCCACATAATACAATAAGCTTCAAAGAAGTGACTCAACATTAGTTCATTATTAGTTCTTAAGTTCTAAACTGTCAACTTGAGATTTGAATCCGTGGTAGAAGAAAGTAGTTTTACGCAAAAGCAGGTTTTTAAAGACTCTCCGTTGTTCTTATTTATTTATTCATTTGTGCCGTCGAACTGTTGTATAAACGCAATATCACACGAGTAGATGTGTGATATGGCTGTTTATCAGCACAACTGTGATTTGAGCGCTGTAGGTAATTACAGCATGCTGATATAGAGCCAATATCGTACTGCTACTCACATGATATTGATATTGATTACCATTAATAAAGTGAGTGAGATACTGCTTTAAAACACCTTTAAAAGAAAAAAACAAACAAGAAGTTACTATCAAGTAATTTACATTTCAGACACAAATTAGGAAGTTATTCGGTCTATACTCCAACAAAAGTTAAAGCCAAAGCAAGAACAACCGTTCTGTGTCATCAAACACTACACAGACTGACAGCTTGTCAGATAAATGGAGTGATTCAGACATTAAAACATCTGCTGTTATGAGACATGTGAGATGGTCTGGAGTGCAGTTGTATCTCTGTCGCTCGTTGGCTCTCTTTTTGCAGATTCTACAGTACAAAATTTGTACCTTTAGGGCAGGGGTGGCGATTGGTTGGTTGGATGTTTGGTTGGTTTGTTGGTAGGTTAATTGGTTGGTCGGTTGGTTGAATGTTTGGTTGGTTGATTAATTGGTTCGTTATTTGGATGGTTGGTTGGTTGGTTGGTTGAATGGTTGAATGTTTGGTTGGTTGGGTGGTTGGTTAATTGGTTGGTCGGTTGGTTGATTAATTGGTTGGTTAGTTGGATGGTTGGTTGGTTGGTTGAATGGTTGAATGTTTGTTTGGTTGGTTGAGTGTTTGGTTGGTTGAATGGTTGAATGTTTGTTTGGTTGGTTGAATGGTTGAATGTTTGTTTGTTTGGTTGAATGGTTGAATGTTTGTTTGTTTGTTTGGTTGGTTGGTTAATTGGTGGGTTGGTTGGTTGATTAATTGGTTGGTTAGTTGGATGGTTGGTTAATTGGTTGGTCGGTTGGTTGGTTAATTGGTTGTTTAGTTGGATGGTTGTTTGGTTGGTTGAATGTTTGGTTGGTTGGTTAATTGGTTGGTCGGTTGGTTGATTAATTGGTTGGTTAGTTGGATGGTTGGTTGGTTGGTTGGTTGAATGGTTGAATGTTTGGTTGGTTGGTTGGTTAATTGGTGGGTTGGTTGGATGTTTGGTTGGTTGGACATCAGTCCTGGAGAGCCACAGTCCTGCTTAAACCCTAATCAAACACTTCTGAACAAGCTAATCAAGGTTACTAGAATGTCACAAACAGGTAAGTTTTTATCAGAGTTGGAGCTGAACTCTGCAGGGCTGTGGCTCTCCAGGACCAGAGTTCGCCACCCCTGCTTTAGGGGTACACCAGCTTGTCACTGTACCCTCACTGTACCCGAAGTACCCTCAAAAGGCAAATTTTGTACTGTACCTTATCTACCCCTAAAAGGTGCATTTTAGTCCCTTAGAGTAGTTATATCTATATTAAGGTATTACTATGAACTTTTAAACAAGATAAAAGTTGTCCCTTTAAAGATACTACCCCAGTGACAAGCTGTTGTAACCCTAAAAGTACAAATTTTGCACTTTTTTTCTGGGTGTATGTTATTGCAAAGCACCACATGCCAATAAACATTTTCTGTCTGCCTATATCAACCAAAAAGATGAGGAAAGGACATTTGTATGCTCATCCCAACACGAAAGAACACAGCGGTCCTGCTCCACCTTCAGAGAGGCACAGTATGCGGCTACATGCTCATTTGATCAATCTTCCTCTCTCGTTCACTCTTTCATGCACCATTGATCTCCCATGCTTGTAGGCTCATAACTTTTATGGCAGGCATGTGATATCAGTTTAACTGCGATAGTAGAATCATGACGTTAGTCGCTGGGCCGTTGTGCAGTAATTGTATATGTTCCAGCCCTGGAGCTTTGAGCTGTCACTGTTCCTGCATCTATTTCAATCATTTACTCAAGTAGAGAACATTTGAGAGCCGTAATTTATATACTTGAATATATTCAATGACTTCAATATAATCCTTCTACAATGAGCATGTTTTTCATTTCTGGATTAAAATTAATTTTGACATTTAATGGGGGTGGTCCTACTGCTTTCATTACATAAAGAAGAAAAAAGCCTAGTAAAATCATTTTTTTATGAGAAATAATAATGGAATATACTACTCAAGAATTTTATTAGAGAAGACAAAACTGCTTCACTAATAATTTAAAAACTTTTACCCAACAAATTAAAGTTGTGTGGTATCACCGACATGCAAAACAATAATAAAAACAGGATATTATATCATTTGTGAGATGAGAAATGAGAGAACCCCTGCAAACCCTCAAGATATGCGTGTCATGGTCCATAAGACTCTTAAAATATCTGATAATTTGACTTTTTCATGACGAGGCGAGGTTAGTTAGTGGTAAAAGCTTTTAAGTTCAGTCATAAAATGCAATGCTGTGTCACTACACAAAAACAAAATATTTATAAATTATTAATTCATGATCCTTGCAAGAAAATTGCTTACCTTGAAACAGGTTTTTGAAAGCCTTTTTGAAAATAATGATTAAGATGTGTGCACTCACACGTTTATTCATGATGTAAGAAAGAAACATTTATTACGCTTAATTTCAATTTTAAAAAGATTTTTCCTTTTCTATACTGACTGTCGACACTCTTTTCATTGATCTTTATCTGGTGAAATTAAATTTCAATGTCCATGTGCAGAGCCACGAGTGCCTTTGTGCCTGAATATGAGGGTTGTTTTAAGCAAGACCTTCTTTTGAGCCAATGCACAGAGCTCTGTACTAATTATCTAAAATGAGCCAGTCACCACCTCAGTTCTGGTTTCCTTGGTTACATTGGCTGCAGTAAAGGTCTGGCTGTGAGAGGGACCTGGAATTACACTTAACTCCCTAATGGTAATGGCATAATGATCGGATATATAGTAATTAGCATGAAACTAACATGTGACGTGTAATTACATGATGACTCGGAATGCCGAGGAACGGTGGGACTTGCAGATATGCGTGCACAACACGTGAGTCATTAAGCAGGTCATGAATTCAATCAATCACGGAGAGGTGGGAATGGCTGTTATAAAACAAAAGGTATGCCACATGGTAAATTATTGCTTAAAGCCATGCTTTTTTGCAAAAGACACAGTGCTTTTGTAAAAGATAGCATGTGACTGAAAATGCTGGATGCAAGACAGGCTTGAGATTAGTTTTTAGGAAAGACTATTTTATTGAAGTGAATAGAGGCACATTATTATTTTCATCTCAGACTCTTGTTTGTACCTTGCGTGCTTGGTAATCTATATAGAGACTAGATGAGCAGCACGTCTGATGTTCCTGCAGAGGAAAATGAAAATACACTGATAATACCATATGCACAAATACGTACACAAAAACATACCAATGTGATTTCATTAACACCTGTACATTCATTTGTACATTAAATGTGTAAGTCACAATTACATAAGATTTATATTATATAACTTTTCGGTCACACTTTAGATTAGGGTCCAATTCTCACTATTAACTAACTATTAATTATGAATTTTGCCTCAATAAACTCCCAATTACTGCTTATTAATAGTTAATAGGAAGGTAGTTGTTAAATTTAGTTATTTGGTAGGATTAAGGGATATAGAATATGGTCATGCATAATAAGGCATTAATATCTGCTTAATAAAGAACTAACGGCCAATATCCAAGTAATAAGCAACTAGTTAATAGTGGGACTTGAACCCTAAACGTAAGTGTTACCAACTTTTATATTTAAATATATTTTAAAATGTAATTTTAAAAATGATTTCATTCCTGTGATGGCAAAGTTTATAAAGAAAATCTTTTGTAACATCTCTATAGACACTTTTGATTGATTTTATGCATTTTTAGGGGCTTTCGCACTGGAGGAACCTTTTTATAGATCCTAGAACCATTGGCAGAAGTACCCAGATTTTGCCATGTTCACACCACAGGTGTGATTTTAGTTCTAGGAACTCCTTTTGGGGGAACTAAATTAGCTCCTACTTTAGAGTAGGGTCTAAACCTGCTCTATAGGAACTTTCAATGACATAAGAGTATGCCGATTGGCCGAACGCAAGCGAAACACCTTCAACCGTCATTTTTAAAGATTAATCGAGATTAAATACAACGCAACATTGAGGGGACCAAGCGAAACATGATTATATATTTCTGCTCAGCTAGTGACATTGGACAGCAAACACATGACAAATGCTAATAATTTTTCATGTCATTTTCATAATCACAACAACAAGCACAGTTTGCGTCACTTCATAGTTCCTTCCGGCAAAGCGAATGCAACCAGGAAACGGCCCTAGGGGTACTATTAGTTCTTGGGGAAGTACCCTGGCAGCTAGTTCCTATAACTACCTGGTGCGAAAGCCCCTCTTGATAAATAAAAGTATCGATTACTTTAACGCATAATTTTTTTACCAATCATTATTACAAGCAGGGCGAGTCCACGAGCCGTCTCATGGATGAGCTCCGGGAGGATAAAAGCAGGAGTGACAAAAGTGAAGAGAGGACCAGGCCTCGACTTTATATTGTGTTTTGTTTATGTTTACATGCGGCAGTCGTCTGTGGGAGGCTGTTGCTTTTCTTTCGATTTGTTGTTTATTTTGATGATTAAAGTTACGCTAGTTAAAGTTATTAAAGTTGCTATAGTTACATTCACCAGTTACCGCCTCCTTTAACTTTACTACACTGGTGCCGAAACCCTGGAGGAAGGGGGAACGTGCTGTCAAAGAGCACTCGCTGGTGTGGGAAATCCGCAGTGCCATTGAGCTGAGCAGACTCTACCACCATGGTTGCTCAAGGCAGTGGGCTGGAGTGATTTGCTGGTGGGGGTGACTAGCATGCTGCCATGTGTTGTGGAGGGGCGGCTGCCGTCCGACAGGGAGCAGAGAAGTTGCTGCCGTTTGCTGAGACCGGAGCCTGCTGCCATCCACCACGATGGGAGAGGAGCAGGGAATGGGGGAGGAGCTGCCAGATGCCCAAAATTGGAGGAGACATTGCCATTCACCGGTGCTAGAGGAGCTAGAGTGTCATTGACCGAGGGATATCCAGCGATCGTGGAAGAGTTAACTCAACTGGTGGAGGACTGGATGGCAGTGCGTTTTGGGATCCGGACCAAGAATTATTTTTCCTTTCTCAACTCTGTCTCTCCTAATGCTTCCGTCTCCTTTTCTCTCGCCTCGTCTGTCCTTAACCCCAGGTGCTGCGGCCGCCGTGACAGGGGGGTGGAGCACAGTCTCAAATGTACACCCCCTGCCTGCGAGGGGCGATGGTGGTATGTGGAAACCAGGGTGAAGCTGAGAGCTGTGGGAACGGAGCAAGCCTGCGCGCCATACCGGCCTCGAGTTTCTCACGAAGGAGCTCCGGGAAGAAAAAAAGGGGCGACGACAGTGAAGGACGAGAGAGGACCAGGCCTGAACGTTACATTATGTTTTATGTTTATATGCAGCAGTCATCTATGAGGGGCTGCCGCTTTACTTTAGTTTTGTTGTTTGCTTATTTTGATGATTAAAGTTACGATGAACGTTTGCTGATTCTCGCCTCTTTCTTCCCTGAACCTTTAACATTGCTACAGTCTAACTGGTGTAATAGTAATACTATAAAACTCCTGATATTTTAATAACAATTACAAAAGAATAAAATAAAGCATATTTCTAACTTTTGGAGCTTGGAAGGGTTTGAGCAAATACTTTTTACTATCATCACTGTCTTCATTTCCCAGCGTCTATAGCTCATATTCGCGATCTCAACTATTTTCTCAAAAATATAACTTCTATCTTCAAAATCAATATTTTGATAACGGACAGCTTCTTCATTGATTGTATTCAGTACTTGCTCTGCAGTACATCGCTAAGCCATTTGAAGTTTGAATTATGAGTGAAGCATAACTTCATCATTGTGTATCAGATATTGCCACCTTGAGGAATAAAGGTGAATATCACTAACTGAGTTATCAGAGATTAAATTACATGTATTGGGTCGCCAGCAACTCTATACACTTTTTACAAAAACGAAATTGTTAGAAAACAGACATTCTTTTATTATTTTTTCTGTTATAATGTTTACAGTGAATAGACTGACGAATACTAAGAAAGACTGAGGCAGAGGGTTGTAAATGATGTTCGGTAAAGACCCGAGGTATGCTTTTAAGGGTTAAAAAAAATCTTGAATATCGGCCCGCTGCCCATGAGGCTATTGGAGCTGACAAGACTTCTTATTAGAAAACATTAAAACATATTAATGATTCAATATACTATGACAGGTAATTTCTTGGCCACCAGTGTCACCACATGGAACAGCAAACATAATAACTGTTGTCAAACAGGTTTCCTGCAAACTCTCACTGTTTACCATTGGCCAGACAAACAAAGTTCGGCTCTAAACTAATGTCACTTGAGCCATGTTGAGCCTGCATCAGTCTGGTCAAGACGCTCTAATAAACAGATCTGCGTTTTAATAATTCCACAAAGCTGCAATGTTTAGACTTCTCAGGAAACCAGGCTACAAATGCAAACTAAGCTGGGAAATGAGAAACTATTTTAAGATCCAAAAAACTACACGCTGCACCTAGAAAAACATTCCTCATGTCTCTGAAGAAAAATCAGAGGTCAGCTTATCTACACCAGTTTTGTAATGAAATGCAGAAGTGAGCCATTTGTTCTGAGGACTGAACCCTTTTAAAGCTGATATTATGCAGCCGGAGCAACACACAGCGCGCTGACAGGGGACTCGGGTTGTGCGGTATCACACAGAAGCATAAAATAGATTTATTTACGTGTCGGTTAAAACAAATCTTTTTAATCAGTTCAATCTTTCAGCATTGGGGAGAAATTTGTCAAACAGAGAAGCTTAAATGCACACGTTGGGGTTGTTTAGGGCTTTGGGCCTGCTGCCTATTTGGGTGAAGTCGGGAGTAAAATTTAATTCTTCAAATGGCAAAAATAGTAATGCATTTAGATGCAACACATTATTTGGGGCGCGTAGGCGCAGCATAATCACATCCTCAAATTAATTAAATCCCACAGAAAGTTTGTATTGCCAAAGGAATAGACCCATCGCCAATTTGATTCCTCAATTTAACTGCGTCGTTGTGCAGCGCTTCTGAGATTTCATCGAAGTCTAATTGCAAATCTTCATTCTCGCCCTAAACAAATCTCTTTCAATTTCTTGATTTCAATCAAGAACCTTTACCGACTCATTTCTTTATTTGGCTTATGCAGTTTACCTGCATAATGCTTCTGTATATTTGTGTAGTGGAAACTGGGGCTTGATCTCAGCATTCATAATTTTTGAATCAAAAGTCTGATTGCATAACAGTCTCAAAATAAATGCATGATAATTTAAATTATTTGTGTTGATGAATATAATCATACATGTACATTTGTGTCCTTGATGGATGCTTTTATCCAAAGATACTAAACTTACATTCCATTAAAGTTCTACATGATCAAACTCATGATTTTTGCCTTATCACTGCATTATGTATTGTCATTTTTATAAATAGTTCATTTGAAATTTGTGATTCATTAAAAATTATTTTTATAATTAAAATTATGTAACATTTTTCAAGTTCCATATTTGTTTAATATGCAATTATAGCCATAAAATATTTTAAATAAATACAGTTATAATACAATTGTAAATATTATGTTGTGAAAAGTGTGACATCCAGCCCTTATATGTAACTGATTCATTTTAATAATTATATTAACTTAACATGAACAATCAATGAACAATACTTTTACAGCATATATTTATCTAATTTAATGTTAATTTAAACATTTACATTATTAAAATCAAGTTATATTTGTTAACATTAGTTAATGCACTGTGAAGTAACATGAACAAACTGTATTTTTATTAACTAACATTAATGAAATTAATAAATGAAACGCATTGCTCATTGTCAGTTCGTGTTTATTAATACATTAACTAATATTAACAAATGAGACCTTACTGTAAAGCGTTTCCATATAATTATTATTGAATGTTTTTGGGGTCTAATACAGTGCAGCACCTTGAAAAGAAGATGCAAACCTTGAAGATAACAGGATTTGTTTAAATGAGAAATGACAAATGGTGTCCTCCTGATCTGCCATGTGATTCTTGATCTGCTGTCAAATGGGTAATTCCTTGTAAGGATTGGGTAATGATGAATCTCATCTAATCAAAAATAGATCTAAAGCATGTCATCAAGCTTACACTCTCAATCTCAGACTATTAATAATAGCTCCTTTACCTCTCAGTGGTCCTCTAGTATAGTTTCGGAGAGACCAACTCACTGAATTTTCCCCACAAAAAGTACAGTAAATATAAGGAAAGAAAACAAAAACCCTATCCCAACCACCACTCATCTATTGTTCATTTAAAATGTAAATACTGCCCCCTAAAGGTTGGGAGAGGCACTGCAGCTCCTTGCCAATGACATCTGTTTCCTGCTCAGTAAAATCAACAGTAGCTGTACATGATGAAGAAGGCCGGGAGGGCTGCCAACACCATGTACTGTGCTCGGTATTTTTAGAGCTCTCTTCTGCTCTCCGTTCTGCGCCCCAGACATAATCACAGTGACAGAATGACACAAATGGAGTCATGATTTCTTCTCCATTTAATTGTTAGCGAAACACTCGCTTACGAGTCCCCTCTGGATGTCAGTCTATTTCTGTTAGATGATCTCGGATGTGGAGACGCAATAGATTAACGGTTTTGTCTGCACACGCAGATCAAGGGAGGACATTTCGCACTGCGCTCTGTGTTGACGTTAGCGTAGCTTCATTATCGCAACCCCAATTTTCTCTCTGATAGATGTTGTGCAAGTCACAACATTGTATGGCGGAGATGTGGGCTTTGTCTGTCTTTGAGGGGGAATCATCTTGTCTATAAATCAGCCCTTCGTTTTGGTGTCCAACCACAGATGCAGCCTCTGTCAGCACGGATGGACGCAGGTTTTTGCGTGTAAGGAATATTAAAACCGTGTCCAGAATTGATGGATAGCATCATAATGATACTCCGGCAATCAAACATCTGAAGACTGAAGAGTGCAGGATATGTGCATTTGTAGTGTAAAACTGAGATATGCATTATTGATTCGCCAGTTGCTCTGTTATTGCTCAAGGTTTCTGTTATAATTAAAGTCTAGGGGAGTCGGGAGATCATATTCTTCCTCTGATTAAAACAAAAAAGAGCAGCTAGAGATGCAGAGGAGTGAAAAAGAACCGGATTCCACATGGACAGTTCAAAAAAAAAAAAATGTTGAAACTCAGGAGGGGGTGAGCAGAGTTTTGATGGATTCAGAGGAATGACGGCATGAACGGTGATTTACGCTTCATTTGAACTTTGGGGAGGTGCTATAAGACCTGTTGAAAGATTATTTGTGACAGGATTTGCTCAGGGTATGCCGTATACCAAATTTAAAATGCATTAAATGAGTATGTTTTTCGTTTTTACCTTTACCATTAGAGCACAAAGATATTTTTTTAAAGAAACCTGAGAGATTTCTATCCCTCCATTAGAGTTCATAAAGACACAAACATAATCCATATGAATCCATATTAATCTAAGTCTTCTAAAGACTTGTATAACATTTAATTTACGTACATTTTTACATAAAGCACATAAAATATGGTAAACAAAAGCTTAAAGAGTTAAATCACCCAAAAATGAAATTTCTGTCATTAATTACTCATGTTGTTCTACACCCGTAAGAACTTCATTCATCCTCGGAACACAAATTAAGATATTTTTAAGACTTTAAGACTTGCCATATGAACTAACCCTTTAAACGTGCTTGCTTGACGTAAGAGAGCCAATGACGTTTGTCCTCGGACTTTAAACATGTTGAGCTTCCATTATTTGATGAGTGTTGATAAATGGTTAACTAAAGCATAAATTAAATCTGTTCAACATACAAAGTGATCATATCTTTTCAGAAGACTTGGATTAAACCCATTTCATATTCATATCCAAATGGATTACTTTTACAATCTCTTTTTGTTCTTAAAGGCATGTTTTGGTTGCGTGAACTTTAAATGGATGGACAAAAACGATAACAGAATATTAAAATGCCTTCATTTGTGGTCCGAAGATGAACAAAAGTCTTATAGGTTTGGCACAACATGAGAGTGAGTAAATAATGAGAGAATTTTCATTTTTCAGTGAACAATCACTTTAAATAGAATTTTTTTATAATTCTCTTTAAAATACTGTGCTGTAGTGTCATTTAAAGCTGCTGTCCGTAACTTTCCAAATAAAAAAGCTACCCCAAATCAATTTTTGAGCAAGTACATAACCAGCCAGTGTTCAAAACTATCTCCTTACCTTAGCCCGATTCACAACGGTAAGCTTGTAATAATGTTTTGTAATTCGAGTGGTACTGGTGGGTTTCCGCGAGAAATTCGAGCATGCCGCTGTTCGTCTTTGTGTCATTACGTCACGTCTGTTTACATGAAGGAGTCCCTGCAAGTAGGTTATATGGCATGTGATTCTGAAGTATAGTATCCACCAGTGCGGTGACTAACAGCCACACATTCTCCTCAAAACATTAGATTCATCCGCGCGGAGGAACCCATGTAAAGACGATAATGCCGCAAATAACTGAAATTGCAGGTTTCAAACAGAGATAGCAACAAAGAGGCAAAACTTGCGCCAGCTTTAAGACAAAAAAGAATCTCAACTATATAATAGCATCATAAATTTATATTTTTTACAGAAATCTTTCAAACAAACAAATCTTACAGCACTCATGCTATAGCTATACATCTAGCTTAAATGTTTGATACAATCTCAGATCATTTTAACAATACAGTAAAGTAACAATGACAAAGGGCTCTTTCTCACACATGGACTTTGTCACAAAAGCTTCTAAGTTTGAAAGTTTTTCAAACATGTAGAAATGAAAAATGCAGGTGTCAGAATGATGAAAACTACATCATGAGTAATTATGTTTATTCAAAATCTGAAGGTTATCCAAACCGACCAGCGCCACACTCACTTTCAGTTTAATTTACATTATGTGCACAGTACATGACTGAGAAAAAGTTTTATATATTGTCAGAAAATGTTAGTGCGCTAGATTTAAAATCAAAATGGCAGTCGCATTAATGTTGATACTTGTTTATAATTCTTTGATTATGTTATGATGTAATTAAGCGATAAGGTTTACGAAGCAGTGGAATATTGTAAATAAAGTCCGAGCTATAAAGGTGTTGCTTGGCATAGCCACACATTTTCTTCCGATATTAACCAGTGATGCCTTGTTGTCATGCAATGTGTTGCCAGGGAAGCACAAAGACGATGGTGTAACAAAAACAAGGGCTCTTTAATGACGCTCCAGGTAAGTATAACACAGAACACGTCTTGCTACGAACGAAAACGGACAAGGACTGAGGGAGAACACAGGCAATATATACAGGTGGCAAACAAAGGGAGAAACAAGGTAATTGACAAGACACAGCTGATGACGATAGACTAATGAGGATAACAAAGGAGGAGCCGGAAAAATCAAACCAAGAACACATGTGACAAAATGACAAACAGCCAAACAAATAAACAGATCCCTGACACGTGTCCCAAAAGCTTGTAAAGTTTTTGTGAACAGGCAGCACATCCCCTGTCCTTTTCCCTATCACAGAGATTTTGCTGATGATATTACAAAATGTAGGCGCCTCTACAGTGGACAGTGGCTACATGGACAACCTACACTTAATGACTATTCCCTTCTTCAATGATTTCAAAATAATGAAAATACTTCAATCGCAGAAATGTAAAGCTATGGCCTGATAACTCAGTTTCTGACTAACTTCTGATTCTTTTAATTCAGTACTTTACATTTTTATGTAAATTAATTAAACTGAAGAGTCACTTGTATTACTTTTTTAAAAAAGTAACTCAAATTAAAGGCTATGCTCTGTACTGGTTTAAATCCTATCTTGATGATAGAACTTGTTTGTCTCGATGTGTGCCTTGAAGTTTGGAGTTCCTCAAGGCTCTATTTTGGCTCCCGTTTTGTTTTCGCTATATATGCTTCCTTTGGGGTCCATTTTTATCAAGGATAGGGTGTCATGTCATTTCATTTCTATGCTGATGACACCCAAATTTATCTGCCCTTGAAGCATAATGACAAAACAGCCTTAAGATCCTTAGTTGTGTGTATGTCTGACATCAAGTCTTGGTTTTCTTTAAAATTTTTGTATCTCAATGAGAATAAAACAGAGGTCATTGTTTTGAGCCTTCAGGTAACTTTGATTTGGGAGACTTGGTCTCTTATGTAAAACCTTCTGTGAAAAATCTGGGTGTTATTTTCGATTCAGCACTCAAATTTGACAAACAGATAACTTCTGTTGTTAAATCTAGTATTTTTTTCCAACTAAAGATTGCTATCTAAAGCCAAGAGCTTTTTATCTTTTCCAGAGTTTGAGAGAGTGATCCATGCATTTGTGTCATCTTGGCTTGATTATTGTAATTCTCTTTATAGTGGAATAAGTCATTCTAATATAAATAGACTTCAGATGGTTCAAAATGCAGCTGCCAGACTCTTGACTGGCACTGGTTTGATCATATCACCTCTGTACTGTGCTTTTTGCATTGGCTACCGGTCCATTACAGAATTGATTTTAAAATTTTACTTTTTTTTTTGAAGCTCTCACTGAATCAGTTCCTAAATATGTCTGTGAACTTCTACATATAAATACATCTGTTAGATCTCAGAGGTCGTCAGAACAAAGAATGTTGATGGTCACAAGATGTAGATTAAAGGCGACCGTGCTTTTTCTGTTGTTGGGCCAAAACTGTGGAACAGTCTTCCGATTAGTTTCATCAGAATCTGAATTTAAATCTAAGTTAAAAATCTTTGCTCCCAGGCATATAACTATTCCCAGTTGCTTGTCACCAACAGGGCTGCATTTATGTCCACTTTTTTATGCCTTTCCCTCACTAATTTCCCTCAATCTCATTCACTTGGATGTACATCATTGCTTACGTTGCACGAGTGCCCACTACTGGCAGAACCCTTGCAATGGGTTTAAATTAAATGCCCTGAGCCCTTGATCACTTGCAATCTACTGTGGAGCCATGCTGTTTTATCTCAGTTGCATATGCATATTGCAGTGCGTGAGTAGACTCGCACCCTCGGTCAAAATTGAGGGGTCAAGGGTCTGTCCAAATAAAGTTCCCTATTCACTTGATGAAGTGATATGGTGGTGGGGACTCCCCTAAGGAAAGTGCTTAGGGAAGTTTGCAAGTGTATGTCTAAACGTGGAGTTAAATGCACCTAAATATTGGATCAAATTAGATTTTTTTTTTTCAATTCATGACTGTGAATTTGAGAAAGAAATTCAAAGAAACAGAACATAGAGCCCAAACATTCTAAGACATTCTCTTCCACCATTCTTTATAAATTTGTAATAAATAAAGTTCAATTTTCTATAATATAAATTTGACATTTTAAACTGATCTGTCTATAACACCTTCAAGACCTACCTCTTAAAATTTAATGTCAAATTCAACATTTAAAAATTTCCAAATTTTACATCCTGTTTGCAATCTGATTATTCAGAAACTACGGAGCCCCGGACATGACATGCAGGAAAAAATAGTAGGGTAAATTGTGCACACATTTTAGTAAATCGAGGGAACAAAATAGTTAATCATGTGCACATTTTAGTATATCAAGGAAACTAAATAGTAAATCATGCGCACATTTTACTAAATTGAGGGAACAAAATAGTAAATCGTACGCACGTTTTAATTTGCATTTCTTGCATGTCACGTGTAGGGCTCAGTAAGAAACTGATATTTTTACAAAAGAAAAACTAACTAACTATTCTGTAAAGGACGCAATGACTCACAAAACTGCAAAGGACCTACAAACTTCTCAAAAACTGTCCTTGGCGGGCCAAGAGCTTTTTATAGTACGCGTGAAATAGGTAAACACAGGACATTACATACGCACACACTATTACGTCGCCATTACGCATATGAGCTGACAGCGGCTCATTTTTAGCCATGGCAAAGAGACCCCTGCTGTGGAGAAGCTATAATAGTGTGTTTGGTCTGCTAAACCTCTCACCTCAAACTGTTTTTTGTTCTGTCACTCCTGAGAGTGGTCAGTTTGACCCTGACTTTGCACCTCACACCCATCATGCTGAACCAGACGGCCAGGTTCTGACCTACTGAGGCACCTCGGAAAATGTCTGCCACGTCGTCCTCTGCCAAAGCAACCTAGCATTTACAGCTCCATTGTTTCATTATCATCCCATTTGCCCTCCTGCCGGGGCTGCGAGGCACACACACACCTTTTTTTCTGCTGTTAGGCTTCTTTTTCCTTCCGTTTGTTTCACGCCCGCTCATGCTTTCACACAGAATCAGTGCACATACACACCTCGAATTCACCAAAAAACAAGCACAACTTTTGGTAAACGTATTTTCACTTAATCATATTTCTACATAGAAAGGTGCATCACAATGACGCTATTATGTTATTCTTGTTTTGTTATCGATATGTTAATCTTTTTGTAAAAGTAGGTTTGTTCAATCACTTTTAGAAAAACTTCCATAAAACTACAAATTTAAATATATATATATATATATATATATATATATATATATATATATATTTTTTTTTTTTTTTTAAAAAAAGGGCTAGAGCCCAAATGGTACTGCTTAACAGAAATGAAATAATAACCACACATGCTCCCTCACCCAGTGCTTTCAGTGTCTTCTCATCAGATTGTACAGATTAAGGCTTTCAAAGAGACAGAGGAGGAAAAATAACACTCATTCCGACTAAAAGCCGGAATACAAGGTTGTGTTGAATCTAAACGATCCAGTACAATTACATGATCCTAAGAGCCTCACCAGTCGAGACTGTTAGGAGTGTAACCTCTAAAAGAGCCCCAAAGTGCTGTCAATTGGGCTGTGGATATTGCCTCCATGATTACAAGTTTTACAAGGACAAAGGCCCATAATGGCCCATGAATGACCTTGTCCTCACAGGCCTTGAAGTGGAGAGAGACTTGAGGAACTATTGTGTATAAAATCCAACAGAACTACTCCACAGCTAACCTTGATCTGTAGACATTTCAAAACAACATTACAGAGGCTTCAAGTGAAAGCCAGGACAATTTTACACCATTTAGTTGTCCTGTTTTTAACATGCAATTGTTGCTGCCAAAGCTTGTCCAAACAATGCCTTGATGAAATGACCTAAAGTTGAATTTAACATCACATGGCTTCAACATTTCAGTACTATAACTTTTTCACTTCAGATTTCATTTTGGACCAAGTGGGAAATCAACAGGACAAACAAAACTGGTTATCATAAAAAATTAAACAAATATTTTGTTATAAAGAACAAATTATCAATAGTTCTGTCGACCATCACATATAAAGGATTAGTTCACATTAAAATGTCCTCATAATTTACTCAATCCCATGTCATTCAAGATGTTTATGTCTTTCTTTCTTCACTCGAAAAGAAATTAAGATTTTTTAGGAAAACATTTCCATTTTTTTCTATATTGCAGTGTCAATGCAGCTTCAAAAGGGTTGAGACGCTTTGTTTGCTATGATACGGACTATCAGCAGAAGTGTTATTAATTTCACAAACAGTTTGTTTCTATATAAAAAATGTAGATACAATGTAAAGTATTTCCTCTGACTCTTGTATTAAATGATTTTGATCCGTTATTATGCTTGTGTTATGATTGTCAGGTGAAGTGCCCGTGAAAACCACTAGAGGGCACTTCACCTTGGACTCACACACATACACTTACACTTTCACTTTCACTGCAGTCACTCTTCACTACATTTCCAAGAAGCCCCGTACCCATTCACTGATCACCGCACCAGCTGCACCTCATTTACCAGCCATCGATTACCACACCAGCTGCACCTCTTCTCCCACACTATTTAAGCTCTACACACACACAGACACTTTGCGAAGTCTTGATCTACTTTTGTTATCATTTCTGAGCGTTATTCCCTGTCTTGTTTTCCTGTTGCCATTCTTCCTGATTGTTCTCTGCCTGCCCGTTGGATTTACTGCTTTGGATTTATTGACTGTTTGCCTGCCCCCCGCCTCAATCTGTTTGCCTGTATATCAACTATGATTCTGCTTATTCCCTGCCATACCTCTTTGCTAATCCTTGACCACCGCCTGTCTGACTACGTCTACTCTTAATAAAGCTGCATTTGGATCCCACTCCGCTCCTCATTACAGATTGTTGTTGTCATCTGTTGACGTTGTACAAGCAGAATGTGGCGGTTGGTTGGTGTTGTATTTGTCCCGCCCCCTAATCCACTGGATTGGATGGCTGGAGCGTTTTGCTCAGAGTTGAACATTCTTCAACTCGAGGTGACCAAGATGATCATTCATGGTTAAAAAGTATATACATTTGTATTTTTTTTTATAAAAAATGACTGATCGTTTCGCTAGATAAGACACTTATTCCTCGGCTGGGATCATGTAGAGCCCTTTGAAGATACAATTTGGACCTTCAACATGTTCCACTGTATGGAGAAAAATGAATAAATTAACAGGAAATTTTAAATCTGAACTGAACCAATCCTTTAAGAGTGTACACAATAAAGAAAAGGGAAAATCTAGTTTAAAATATTAATGTGACTTATTGACCTCGGATGCCATAAAGGTCTGCAGGAGTCCTCTCTATGATGTCATTTCCTGTTTATCTTTTCCTGCATGTTTCTGCATGTTGGTTGCAATGCATGAAATTTGTTGGTCACACCAACATAAATATTCCAAATGTTTACTTTCTGAAAAATAAAAGATCAAGTTGAAATTTAATACAAAACATGCTCATTCAAGACATTATCTATGAATTTAATTTTTGAAGTATCTTTAAGTAAAGTAACAGATAGGATGTCTGCCATACAGTAGATTTCTTCATGGTTTTGGGGAATGAGGATATGCCATACAATGTTTCTCCTTCCTTCAGTTCACCAGCTTGACCAGCTCAAGCCAGACTGCACCAGCATTTCAGCAGGGTCTTCTGTAAGACTATGCAGTTGAGTTTGTGGGGAGTTTTGATTATGTGTTTAGGGGACCGAAACCTCAGTGGGAGTGGATTTAAAGGTCAAATAACAGTTGCTTCAGTAAACAGTAAACTGCCTTGCTTGGAGTTTGGACCTGCTGTGGAAATGACTCATTTTGTAAGATGCAATAACTCACTTTGTCACTGAAAGATCTGTTGTTGGCCTTCTCGACAGAGAGCTCTTAGATTTCTCTGATAAAATAAAGTTCAGATTAACAAGTGGCACTTAGACAAAGAGTGCCAAGCCGTTGGATATTGGCAAAGGGCAACAAAAATAAGAAAAATCCTTCGCACAAACAAAATAAGCAGAACCATTAAAATGACACAATCTTACCAAGGCCACACAATAAATGACATCAGGATGATTCAGGTACAATGCCACTTGTAAACACTGGGACAGTAATGTCTTCAAGATGGATATTTGAGTACTGTGAGAAATAAAAAATTGGAAAAGATAAAAGGAATTCATTTTTTTAGTTTAGCCTAATACAAAGCAGTGGGGTCCAATTCAGAGAAATATGATATTTAACATCAGTAGACATTTTCTTAGTAGACATTGGATGCTTCTCAAATGGCTACATCTCAACTGCCACTTCATCAAGCACCACAGAAGGCCATCTTAGGGGCCGTCAACACAAAACCATATGTTAAGCAAAAGAGTTCATTTCTCTGGTGAACTAACAAGCTGTGGACACTGAATGACTTGCCTGAGGTAAATGCAATGCTAACTGACATTGTTTACCAGCTGTTTTATTGATACCTCTCCATCATTGAAACATTGATTGAGCGATTACACGAGATATGACACATGTTTCAGTAAGTTGTACTATACCTTCAGATGTTCATTCATGTTTATTCTGTAACTAATATTAAAGAGGAAGAGATGATAACGTTCACTCACGCTCTGCTGCGTGTACTGAGTTCAAGGAACTCGGTTTGGTTTGAATATTGTTACACCCCTAATGTTATCTTTTGTTTTATCACTTAATACTAAACTGCCAATAATGTAAGCCACTGGCAGACCACAGGCGGTTGTCATTCGAATTGACATTAATAGAAAGCCAATTAATATAAAGATTTTTAATAGAAAGTATTTTGAATACTTCAGCGCTGGACATCAGCAGGATTAGCGAGGTTCAGTGTTGTGAATGCATGAACAACATGGTAACACTTTATTTTAGGGTTCTTTAACTAGTTGGTTATTAGCTTTAACTAGTTGCTAATAAGCATGCCTATTACTAGAATACTGGCTATTTATTAGTACTAATAAGCACATATTAATGCCTTATTTTGTATGACCTTATTCTACATTCTTAATCCTACCCAATACCTAAACTTAATAACTACCTAACTAACTATTAATAAACAATAAATTATGCGTTTATTAAGGGAAAAGTGATAGTTAATAGTTTATATGTGTTCCCTATACTAAAGTGTTACCAACAACAACCATAAAAGTGTGATGAAACTGCTGCTATCTACTGTTGACAGAAGACCTTGGCAGCGAATTTCACAGCACGCACTGAAGATGCAAACTTCAGTTCGGATTACAATTTGGCACGAAACAGAGATGGGACAGTGAACTCTGGAACAGAACTGCATGGACAGATGAGCACAAGATTATCAGTGTGATGATAAGGCAAAAGTGTAGAGAAAAACTGGATTGAGGATGATCCAACATCCTCCCACAACATCTGTGATAGAGTGGCATGCTGTGATTTATCCACTTGGTGGGGTGATATTGAAAACTTTGTGATCATCTATGCTTTCTGTTGAAATAAACCATTCATTCAAGTAAGATCATCCATCTAATAAATTGGTTGTAAAATCTGATACAACCTTCAACTAAGTGACAACAATAGTTGAACAAAGTCTGCTTAAATACTGTAACACAATGATAGCTTTCATATTATTGAACACCACATATTCAGTGCAGGCTTGGAAAAGGAACTTTTTCATTTCAGAACTTGCTCTTTTGGCAGTAATAACCACCACCAAATGTTTCCTGTAATTGCAAATCTGATGGAATTTTGCATTCCTCTAACATGTTAAGCTCTCATATGTTAAATGTCGCTTTTACATATGTTACATATTATTTTTATGAAGAGGCATCTGGTTTAAAATGGTCATTAGTCTGGAACACCCCATTAGCACCATGTGTGTATATTTTTAGGGCAGTTTTCTGGCTAATATAGTCACATAGAAGAATCCAAGAATTGCCTTCAATAAACACTCGGGGCAGTAGCCTCAGCACCCAGATATTGCCATCTAATTTCACAACGATGTAACCTGCAGTTACACTGAAAGTCTTTGAAAAAGCCCCATCAATACACAGACTGAATGCACAAACACAGGCAATAATGATAAAAACAGTGAAAAGTGAGGGGGGTGGGCCAAATGTAATGTTGCATTTTATAATTTGATTATTTTTTAATCAAATTAATATATATTCTCTACATTTCAATGCAAAAATTAATTAAACAAAGGTTAAATATTTTACCCCGTCTTGTGATATGGCATGGTGGGCCAAATCAAAGATCAACACAGATACACTCTAAAAAATGTTGGGTTAAAAACAACCAAAGTTGGATTGAAAATGGACAAACCCAGTGAATGAGTTGTTATTTTAACCCAGCAGATGGGTTAAATCTTCACCCAACCTTCTGGGTAGTTTTTATTTAACTCAACTATTGTTTAAAAATGACTGCTTGCTTAAAATGAACCCAAAGTATGCCAGAAATTCATTTTTATTAATATGTTTAATACATGAACATTTATTAATAAGTGAATAATATGATAATGTTATAATATGAATAATATGTTATAATAATATGAATGCAATATGATACAATAAACATTTATTTTAACACGGTACCCAACCACTGGGTTAAAACAACCCAATCGGCTCGGTGCCCATTTTCAACCCAACTTGAGTAGTTTTTAACAGAATTTTTTAGAATGTAACTTTGTAACTTTGGCTCACAGACCCTGGTTTAGTAATCTCAAGACAATATACTTTTACAGTAAGAATATTGTAGCAAATTTTAGTAAAAAGAAAATTTTTAGTCTTATATTTGTATGCACTTCATTCACATAAAGTAAAATTGACCCAAATATTGACCAAAGTGTTGTTTCATGGATTTCAGGTTATAACAGAGATAAATAGCTCATTTGTTAGCATTTTTGTACCATGTGAAAACCTTTAGAGAGTAAATACAACCATTTTGTTAAGGCCAGATAATAATAGGGCTCTAAGAGCAATATTTCCCTTTTCACCATTGCTATTTTTTTGACAATTAGCACTAAGCGACCTTCTTAAAAAGGTCTTTTGTACTGACCGGCATTTCAAATGCTGCTTTTAACACGGTATATTTGTAAACAACCCACAGAAAAGAACAAGAGACCTGAAACAGCCCTCTAGCTCTTTATCTTCAAAAATGGAAAAAAAGACAGAGGTCTCAAGCTGTTTATTATACCTTCTGCAATACTTCAAATGCTAAAAGGTTTCCATTAAACACTGAGCTGCTTTAATGTTCATATTATGTTTCTCTAGACAAGGCCATTTGAGTTTAGTGTAGTTGCAGCTTTGAAAAACTTGACATGATTCGGAAGAACAAGTCGGTGAGATACAGTGCGGCATGAATTACAGACTTCTCGGTGAGTTCAATCTGTAGCATGGCTTTGGTTTAAAGACCACTTGTGAACTTTAACCTCTAAAAAAAACCACAGTGAAGTCTATTTCCTCACCCGTTAAAATTCTTTACTCACTGTCCAACAATAATATTTCTCCTGCAATGGCACTTCTGAAATCTGCGGCTAATTATGTGGAATGAGAAACATGTGTTCAGGGTAGGAAGGGGCAGATTTCTGTACAAGAGTCTGCGGTTTGATTTGACAGAATAGACTTCCTGGTAATTAACATATGTTTAGTTTTAAGAGAAAGTAACTGACTGGATTCAGTGATTAGCATGTGTTCACGACTTAACAAGTGACAAAGCAAACATAACTTGGGTTCATTTGTCAGTCCTGAACAAGAAAGGAACTCATTATGGTTAAATACTCTCAAGTATGTTGTTACAAGTGGAGCAAAAGTTATCACGGAAAAATGAGCTCTGTTTCAAAACATACAGTGGTAAACTGCCTCGCTACCTACGGTCTACATAGGGAGCAGCCTTCTAAGGGGCTGTTAAATGAAAGAAAAAGGTCCAGAGTCATGTTTTGAACTTATTTTGAATGTCACAATTTTAGAATTCGAGTCAAACACGTCAGTCTAGCGCATGTTTAAACAAAATTTCTCTTGCCTCACCAGCCCGGATTTCTTTTTTCTTTGTCTGAGATCATTACAATGCGCTCTGACCTGAAAAAAGAAAATACCTAAAACCAGTCTAAGCTGGTTTCAGATTAGCTTACACCAGAAAGCTTGTCTTCACCTTGAAGGATATACTGTGTAAGTGGACCAACGTCACATTTGTCATCAAAGTTTTATGGAAATCCAGTCATTTCGATAGGAATGCTTATGAGTTTCGCATGAGGGTAAAAAGTTCCACTACACAGATTTCGCTTGTGTTCAAATTAGTCACGTGACTTGTTTGGAAGTGACTTGTGATTCATTCACTGCTACACTATTTACAATGGATAATATAACTTTTGGCCCAAATAATTTTGCCAAAGTTTACAATACTGTTAAAATATACTGTATTACTTTATTTTTGAACAGCGAGATGATGATATTTTTGACAGACAATCTGGGCAATGTCCTTTGCTTTAAAGTGATTTCCATGGTTTAAAAGAATAAACTACTTGATGACCAGATCTAAATGATACTTGTTTTAAACTTTCAAAATTCACAGAATGTTAAAAGAAGTATAAGCCCAATGAAGCCATCAGTATAACTCCCTTTTCAACGCTGAGCAAGAATTAATAACGATAAAGTATTCATTGCATTTTAAGTCAAGTTATCCAACTAGTGATCTCAGACTTCCTGCAGTACTGGAAATCATTTTTCCCCCTCACTGAGAAAAAAGTGTTTTCTTCCTGTTTTATTTCTTTTAAGGGAGAATGTGATGACTATTAGGCTCAATGTTTTGACACCTGACCGTGTCAATACGCCTCTCAATGCAGCCCGTACCGAACAGTTGTGACCCCGTTTGCTGATAATGACATTAATGTATACATAAGGAGAGTTTGGCCGCAGAGTGGTTTCTGGTTGTTACATCAGAGGTCAGGGTTAACAGGCTTATCCCAGCGGACTCAAAGATGCTGACATATTCTCTCTCCGCTTTTAATCACTTTACACACTTTTACAGGCTTACTCGGGTTAAGCCCAGAGCTTTGACCTCGGGACAAAGAAAATTGTTTTATTATCATCTGTTTCAAGTGGACAGGATATTCTGTCTATCTGTCACCCACTTTACTAGAAGAATGTTAATCATAGACAACAGAAATAAACTGTCACTCTCATTGTAGAGCTGAGACTTTTGATTTGATTTAGAGTCATGGTGACTTCTACGAACTGAACCGACAACTACACAGCAATATTTTTGTCCCAGTAAAATTATAGATAAATTTGTTTTGAGTTCAGTAATAGGCCATAGGCCTGGCAGGCTATTATATATATATATATATATATATATATATATATATATATATGTGTGTGTGTGTGTGTGAGTTGATTTTTTTGATGTAACCTCACTCTGTTTTATTAAGTTTTGTTTTAACAAAACAAAACCTAGAACAATCAATTTGCCAATAGAAACAAACATTTCACAAAAAAAACATTTCATATATTAAACATTAGATATTCCACAAAGTAATACCTTTTGTAATTGCTTCAAGTTAATGGATCTTTTCCATTAAACACAAATTGCAAGTAAGGTTGGAATACACTACACAAATTTTGCTCAGATTTTTGCCCCGATTTGCAGTCTGGATGACTCTACAATAGTTGCTGAAAGTCTGCACCAGTCTGCAGCTTTTGGGGCAGAGGGAGTTGACAGATTTCACAGAAAATCGCATAGTGTACACCCAGTGAATGGGCTGTTTTAACCCGGCAACTGAGTTGCTTTAACCCAGAGAATGGGTTAATGTTTGCCTTGTATGTTTATTTAACTCAACTATTGTTTAAAAATGACTCTATTGCTTGCTTAAAATGAGCCGAAAATAGGTTGGAATTTAATATTTATTAATATGTCTAATAAATTAACATTTATTAATAAGTTTAATGAATAATAATTAAACAATAAACATTTATTGAATGGCATATCAATAAATGTTCACTTTTTGATTACTATTGTTTCCTCTAGTAATTATGTGTCTGATTTTTAATTTCCAACCTATTTTGGGTTCATTTAAAGCCAGCCATATTGTAATTTTCAAACAATAGTTGAGTTAAATAAAACTACCCAGCACGATGGGCAAACATTTAATCCAAAACAACCCAATCGCTGAGTTTGTCCATTTTCAACCCAGCATTTTTTAGAGTGTATGATGGGCACAGACTCAGAATTTTTAGTATCAGACTTATGATTCCATCCAGTGGGAGGATATCGAAACACGCTTGATATTTTGAGCAGATTTTAGAACACATGAGTATGATGCTACTGAACCTGAAGCTGTCCTCTTTTAACCAGCATTACAATAAAATACAACTGCAATACAAAAGTAAATGAACCGAACACGTGTGACAGATGATCCTCAATATTAGACTCGTCAGCACTGACAGCTCCACTCACCTCTTTCTGCCGTTGTAGTCCACACTGACCATATCTACCACCCAAGACCGCATCCAAGTACAGCGCTCATCTTCTGCACATCCATGTTTGTTTCATCTGTGATCAACCTCAGCAACGAGGCGCATGTTTTTGTGTGAATTTGTTCAGAACGATTTGAAAGTTTTAAAATCTTGTAAAAAGTCATGTAGTGAATCCCAGCCTTATGGGTCGACCAAGTTCACCTCTATTCAAAACATCTGCATGTATTGTGATGTATTTCAAGTTAAACCTCATTTTACAGTATTAAAAAGGCCAACAATGAACAATGAGAAACCCTGCACATCAGGAAGTGTTCAGCTAAATTTCTGGTCCTCAGAACACACTTATCTTTGGACCAAGATGCTTCAGCAGCTCATGTAAGCTGGCTGATGGCCTAAAGTGAACTACTCATAATGCCAGCATTAGTTAAGCAGGACTTGAAATCTGCGTGGCAAAATCGATCTCCTTGTGGCCGTTGATCCCAGATCTGTTGGTAAGCTGTGAGCTCAGGCTGAGCGACTCACACTACACTGTTTATGAGCCAAGAAAAGATGGGAAATCAATAACAACAACGCTAGCTGGATTCATAATCATTTTTGATAGTTTTCGCATACTTGTTTTTCTCTTGCTCTGGGGTTGTCCGCAGTCCTCCAGTGTTGAGAAGTCACCCTGTGCCTGTTTTGTTTCAACACTGCACTGATTAAATCATCTCATTATTAGTTATCTTGCCTAAAAAACACAAACAGATGGGCAGATTTTTCTTTCCCGTTAGATACCAGGACTATATTAAACACAGAGCTTTAGAGACGACATAAATCATGTCACTTGTCTTGTATGTCAGTGTCTCTGAATCTAAATGTCTACCTCACTTTCTGTCTCTCTATTCAAATCATTTCAGTGTGCTTTATTGGTATAACTGTGGCATACGATATTGCCAAAACATTAAGTCAACACAGAAATGATACTGTTACGGATGAAAATGAAAACAGGCATCAGTGAAAATGAGAATATAAACAAATAACAAACATACATGCATTCCTTTCAAATAGAATGATATGAATGAGTCGTAAGTGCAATATTAATTTAAATATATATTAAAATTTCAACTGAGAAAAAATGTTGGATAAATGGTGGTACAAATGTATGGAAACCCATTTCTCAAACTCAGAGTAATGACAGATGGGTCACACTTTATATTAGACGTCCCTAACTTTCTATGCAGTTACATCAAAAAAATAAGTATGATGTACTTAGTGTCTTAATATTATATTGCAAAACACTTTTGCTGCTATTGAGGTGGAATACGGGTAAGGGTGGGTTAAGGGGTAAGAAAAGAGAGTTACATTTTATTTTAAGGTGTGTAATATTAAGTAACTACATGGACTTACTATAGGTTTAGGATTAGGGTTTGGTTTGGTTTAACTACATGTAACATATGTAACAATGAAACTGTAAAAAGTGTTAACGGAGGGGTCAATAGTGAAATTATAGATATAATTACATAAATTAATTACAGCTGTAAGTACATGCAAGTTGTAACATGTATTCTAGTCCTGTCATCGGTCATGTGATCTTTGTTTTGGTTCCCCATGTGCCTCGTTATTAGTTCATTCAAGTCAGCTGTGTCTCGTTCGTAATTATGTCCGTCACCTGTTTCCTGCTTGTTATCCTCCTAGTTTTCAGTGTATATATTCCCTCCGTGTCTGTCCAGTCCTTGTCAGTTTTTGACGTTTCATGCGTGGTATTCCGTGTATTCCTGTTTCCTGTTGTTGATTAAAAACGAATTATATACAAGCAAGCTCCTTGTTCCTGATCCTTCCAACCACGGTGTTACACAAGTATTTAAGTACAATGTAAAAACATTGGATGAATGGATGGACTGTAAACCCAAATAAGTTGGGCTAACTCAAAAAATTTTAGGAAATCAGTTGAATATATTGAATTTATTTGAGTTATGATGTTCCCAATTTTAATTAAGCAGGACTATCAAGTTTGTTGTACTCATGCATGTTAATTGCTCCTATCTTGAAGTACTGAGTTAGCTAATTAATATTAACATAAAATATGTACTTAATTAACTTTTTTATTTTGAGTTCTTACAAATCAAATGAGCTATCAATGCAAACCGCAATAAGTTGTCAGAACTCAAAAAGTTGAATGAGAATTTTCAAAGTTTAAGTATTTTTTATTTTGTACATTTTTATTGTTCTTAACTTGAAATAGTTGAGTACACTAATTAATACATTTAACTTAAAATTATCAGGTTATCCTAAATTTTTAAAAATTAAAAAAGTAATATTTTGCTAGCTATAACAAACTAATTCAGAAAATCTCTCAATCCAAGCTGCATGCACAACTTGTCACCATGATGGTAACTCTCCAAAAACCCATATTAACAGAAACTCTTCTAAGTTAGCATAACAAAACATTAATCACTACTAAATCTCCCTTACCATTAATCTTCCACACACACACACACACAAGAAACATTATATAACGCTTAATTTTAGCATCAACTGTCCCTTTCGAGTGCCATGGGCAAATCATGCCGGGAAATTAAAAAAATCCCAGCCCAAAATTAAAAGAAATTAGTTCATACAACTCAAAACAATGAAACAGTTCAGTTTACTTGAAATATGTCAGTGCAATGAACACAAAAGAAAAAGAAAGTGCTAAATACTCATAACAGTTAATTTAACTGAACCCATTTGTTTGATTTAAGTTTCACTCAAGGTTTTACTCAACCAATCAAGTATTTTGAGTGTTAGGGTTTGTGATAAAATGTTTAAAACAAAACCATTTCTCTTGTTTTTGTGTGTGCTTCAGTTTTAAATTTACCAGGTTTATTGTCACCACAAAAAAATTAGAGGCTCTACTTGTACCTGTGTCTCTGACAGTGAAAAGATTTACTGCCAGATATTATGTGCAGTTTATCGTCTGATAGCTTCTTTTTTTGCTTTGCTTATGCAATTTTGATGACTGTGAGCAGCCTGAGAATGTATCCTTACTTTTCTTTATTTTTTGTCCATTTCATTTACTTTCTCCATTCTTGTCAACATAAAAGCTTAGGTGAGAAATAACCTACGTACTTATGGGCTGACTGGAGCTCAAAACATGTTGTGTTCTATAACCTCTCATCTGTTATCACACAATGTTTTGAGAATAGGATTTAGTAAAGAGTAAAATGTGTACACTGATGTGAATAATTCTGGGGTCTTAAAATATAAATTATACATCAGAGTTAAAGCATGGATTTAAAGTTTAGTCTTTCATACCATGAAAAATGGATAGCTGGGAAATTAATCTAACTTGGCTTTCTTCCTCGGAGACTCTTTATATGAGTTCCACAAGCCTATTTAGAAATGCACCATTTTTTAGTTAGTGCACACAAACAGAAAAAGAGAAAAGAGAAGACTGTCTCTACGTGGGTTTTCCTAAATTATTTCTTTGTTTCTATGTCTATTGAAAGGAAATAAAATGCAGATGCACTCACAACGATACAATTATTGCCTATGTTAATGAGCTGTCCTCATGTCAACAACTCCTGTTCTAAATTAATTACTCAGTGGTGAGGTGTTTGTAGCTAATCATTCTAATTAACAGGCTCTGCACGATTTGAGCAGGTAGCCATGTTTATCAAGGCGCTACTAAATCAGTGTCTCCTCATTTATTTGCATCTCAAAACACCACAAGCATCTTGTCTTTGAGTTTAATGCGCCGCTTTCATAGATCATGTGGTCTGAAGTCTAATCACAGTTCAATAACTACTTGTGACTGGCATGCTACAGAGTACAGGATGCTAGAACAGATTTGTAACTGCCACTGTAGGAAGAGGAGAAGGAAGAGATTTATAGACACTCATCTAGCCCACGCTCTCTCAAATCTCATTAGTTAACTGTACTGAAAAGTGAAAACTATTGCAAGGTCACATTTCATGCTAAATCAATATCATATCTTTATGAAAGATATATAATTTCAGCTGTACTTACAGTATATGTTTACATAAAGTTATGGAGACTATGCACATACACTCTTAGAAAAAAAGGTTCAGTTGGGTTCTGTTTTAAATTTTAAATATTTTTTTTAAAGTATGATGAATAAAAAAAAAAAAATGATAGCTTTAAATTACACTATAATGTTGAATGGCTATAATTCGTGTTTGAAAAAGGGGGGAAAAAATGTATTTCATAGAGACATCAGTACCAGTATTAGTATCAGTGATACTGGCCTTCATTCATAAAGATGCCATTCAACAAGTCTTTAAAAGATACTGTCTTTATGTTGTATCTACATTAAAGAATAACTGCAGAATAACTGTGTAATTATTATAAAATATATTAAAACTGAAGTGTTTTTAATTTCGATTAATCACGATTAATCGTAGAAAATGTGATTAATCTAGTTCATTTTTTTAATCGATTGATAGCACTAATTTATACTTTTAACAAACCAAATTTGTTTACATATCTATGATGTTCTAGTCACTCTACCTCGGCCCATCGACCAGTCGGCTTCACCTTGGCTCCTTCCTCCCTCGGCTCCACCTGGGACCATCATCCTTATGGCTTCACCAAGCCTCCCTCTTACTTCTGGCTTCGCCTTGGTCAGTTGTCGCTCTGCCGGTGCCATGGACTTCTGGGCCTTCAGCTGCACTTCTTCCCTCCAACCCTTTGGCTCAGTTGGGCTCTACCTTCTCTCCAACACTGGCTTGGTCCTCAGTTCCACTACTGGCTCCGCCTCAGTCATCTGGGACCCTGGTTCCTCCTCAGCCGCTCAACACTACGGCTTGACCTTGGGCTCCAGGACCTACGGTGTTGCTCCGCCTAGGTCTCATACTCTCCTGGCTCGACTGCTGGTGGTCAGACAACTGACTCCACCATGACTCTTACCACAATCGTTTCCACCATTCCCATTTGTCCTGTCTGTGCTTGGGGTCTTCTGCTGTCCTCCATCCATCGTCTCCTCCCTCCCGCCACTCCCCCATGGACTTTTCTGCCTGCCCCTCCTTGGTCACTTCCTCCCCAGCTCCACATTGACAGCACAACTTTATAGTTTTAACAAACCAAATTTGTTTATGTATCTATGGTGTTACAATATACTAGTATTGAGGATAACTGTGATATTTGAAAATGAAATAATGAGATGTTAATATTACACACACAATAACATCGTAAATTTTTCAATCAATCTGGTATTGCACCTTAACGCTGATTGCCACCCATCATAAAATGGTTAAAAAAAAAAAAAGATAATGACAACAAAGTGTATAGTTACTACTGCACCACAAATACAGTTATGGTTATGAACTGCCTCCTACATTCATTTTTTGAGTGTGATTCATTAGCCAATAAAGAGAAAACACAAAATAAGATGAACTTGACTGATAGCATTATTTATTATCATACATTATTTCCATAGATACCGCGATAATACAGTTATCACGAAACACTTGGCCACGATAACCTTTTAGTGAAAATCTGATATCATGACAGGCCCACATGTTTCTCTGCAACTTAAGCCTTAGGAAGATTCTTTAAAGCTGCAATCCTGTGTTTGCCAAGTTAAAATTAAACTACATGCCCTAAGGCTGGGCTTCCCAAAACACTGAGTTAAATGAAACTGTGTTGACTGTAATACATCATAACAACCTGTTCCCCAACACATCTTTATAACAACAAACAGACCAAAAGAAAAGTGCCGCTACAAATGATGTTTCTGAAATTACACTCTCAAAATTATACTACACACAACATCTGATTCTGACATAAAAGGAAAGAAATATAAATGTATGAATGACCTATAGCATTCAAAAGAATTGATCAGAAACAACTATATTATTATATACATAATGTGACTTGTGCTGCAAGAATATTATAGACCTGTATGGAAGACTTTATATTGATATTACACTTTAGACATTCTATCTCCTTGGTTACTGATAGTTACACACCCGTTTCACATATAGATGGCAGTTTCTACCTCTTCTGCCTCCTATACCAAAGCTACACAGCTAGTCTGCCTTCAGTCCGTTGGCTCCCCCTCTGTTGACTCCACTCTGTTGCACAGATCCGCCTCGGGCCTTCTAGCCTCCAGCTCCAGCTAGGCACATGGATCCCCCGTCGGCAACTAAGGCCACTGTACCCCATCATTTCACCTCAGTCCGTTGAACAGTCAGCGCCACCTTGGCTCTTTTTTCCCTCAGCTCCATATGGGACCGTCGTCCTTACGGCTCCACCGGTTCCCCTATTCCCTCCGGCTCCTCCTTGTTCAGTCATCATTCTGCCTGTGCCATGGACTTCCAGGCCTTTAACTGTGCTTCATACCTCCACCCCTTTGGCTCTGCCTTCCCTTCAACTTCACCTTGGACCTCAGTCCCACCGGTTGCGCCTCAGTAATCCGGCAGTCTGGTTCCACCTCAGCCGCTCGTCACTACGGCTCAACTTTGGCCTCCAGGACCTATAGTGTTGCCCAGTATCTGTGGCTCTGCCTGCGTCTCCAACTCTCCTGGCTCCACTTCTGGTGGTCAGATATCTAACTTCACTTTTGCTCCTCCCACCATCAGTTCCACCGTGGACATTCATATTGGCTGTGCTCGGGGTCTTCGGCTACTTGCTCCCTCAACTCTCCCATGGAATGTTCTGTCTGGTTACATCCCTATCCAGCTCCACATTCTCTACCTCAGTGGTTCCAAAACCCGTCCTAAATGACCCCAAGCACTGTACATTTTGGATGTCTCTCTCTTCTAACACACCTGATTCAACTCATCAGCTCATTAGTAGAGACTGCAAGACCTGAAGTAGGTGTGTCAGATAAGGGCGACATACAAAATGGGCAGTGCTGGGGGTCCTTCAGGACAGGTTTGGGAACCACTGCTCTACCTGAACCCCCCTCCTGAACCCTCCATCCCTCCCACTCAGCATTACTACTAACCCTAACCTAACAGTCTACAAATATTCTAATGAGAATTAGTTGACATGTAGTTACAAAGTTACTTATAGTCAGTAGAATGTCTAAAGTGTGCTATCTAAAAGTGTAACCATCTGTACTTCCTAAACTTTAGTCTTATGTAACCACGCAGCCCAATTAGAAGTCATACAAGTTCAAGTACCCTTTCATCAACACAAAACTAGAAATGTTCCTTGAAACTCAAATTGAATTTAGCATTATCATCACTTAATCATAATCATTAACATGAACACAATGATTCCACTTTTAAAATAAATTCACAGTCCTTGTGGAATTGAAGTGTCAAAGTAAAAGTATAAAATATGACTGAAAAAAATGTTCCTAAAGGAAAGTTTTTTACATAATTTGTTAAATTTTAGCTTTGCATTGAGTTCATTGTTGCAATTTTATGCCTTGCATTTAGTTTCACAGTTTATGCGTTTTGACTGAGACTGCAAACCTAACACTAACATTTCTTTTTAAAAGGATCTGACAACAAAACTACAAGAAATAATGAAATTAACCACGATTCATTGTTTTAATCTTCTGTTAAGGCTTTTTTTTTTAATTTTCAGCTGGTTTATAGGTATAACGAAGCAGAAAATCGAAAAAATCCTAGTATCCCCTAAGGGTTCACATGCCCTACGTTGTAAATCGGTGAATCTAATACCTTCCTCGAAACCACTGGCAATAAAAAGTGTGAGTTATTTGATGAATTCAGAACCTCTGTTATGTTTAACATCTTTGCTCTCAAATCTTCTGGGATATGTTCAAGTTATCAAAACATGATATTTCAGTTTGTGTGTACACGTTGTGATCTTTTTTAATGAAACAGGAATTAGCCATTTAGAATAAACCGACCTATGCATGATACATGCACATGAGCTCCCCGAGACATCAGCAATTGTCCAAGAATTGCAGTGCTAATGTGCTAGCCCAGCTAATCACCGGCCTTATGTTCATTCAAATGTAAAAATCCTTTGCCAAAACAGCCCAGTCCAGTTTCAACAGCAAGCCCGTCCATTCTATCAAGACACTGCGGAAACTGCGCTGGGATAAAAGATGGACCCATAATGGCCACTCAAAGTAATGTTGGCCAATCAATGTTGTTTCATCACAAATGGCATTTTTACTCTATGTTCACAGGAAGGAGTCACACACAGAGGTGTGAATTATGAATGATTTTGATTAAATGCAGCTGCAGCCCATGCGAGTGTGTGTTTGTGTGACTTGATTTGAATGGTTTGCCAAGTGATACTGTCGGATGCAGTGTGCGAAGCGTTCCAGCTGTGAGAAATACACGACCATTTTCTCTTATCAGCTCAGACACACAGACAGCGCCTACAAAGACACAAACGCACACATACGCAACCGCAAACTGCTCGCATTTAAAAATGTCTATTAACATTTGTGTTTGTATGCATTCACTCATTCTCTGAAAAGAGAAAACCCATCACATCATTTGTACCACTGTATTATGAATAATCATATGCAGACATAATCTTATGTCAGATATGGCCATCACTCTGTAGTCATCTTTGTCTAAGTCTTATGAATATTAAAGTATATGATGTGATCTTCTGAAAATAAATAAATGATAATGAAAGCTAAAGAGAATGGGGAATGCGGCAGCATTTTTTAAACAATGGCATGCCATCTATCACCAGTGCTGTCATTTACAAACAAGAACTCATTCATAGAAATGAGATTTCATTTTTTGAATACTTGATTCTAATTGGTCAATCATGGCACTGAGCATTAAAATATTTTTATTACAGCCTAAACGGTATAAACTGAATATATCCGTACCATTTCAAACCAACACGCATCAGAATAAATGAAGCCAGAAATGAAAATTATGTCATCATGTTTGACATAATATATGCTCCAAACATGACTTGCTTTCTCATGTGGGATGTAAAAAAAAGACATTTTGAGAAATGTTTCAGTGTTTCCAATGTAGTTTGGTTTAATGTTCTTCAAAATATCTTCTAGAAATGAGGGTGAGTACATGATAAATAATGACGGAATTTTCATTTTTGGGTGAACTAACCCTTTATTTCCTATTAATTTACTCACCCAAATGTCATCCAAGATGTTTATGTCTTTCTTTCTTCGGTCAAAAACAAAGGTTTTTGAGGAAAACATTCCAGGTTTTTTCTCCATATAGTGGACAACAGTTACCAACAGATTGAAGGTCTAAATTGCAGTTTAAATGCAGCTTCAAAGAGCTCTACACGATCCCAGATGAGGAATAAGGGTCTTATCTAGTGAAAGAAAGGGTCAGAGATAGGTTATTTTCTTAAAAAAAATGTTATATACTTTTTAACCACAAATGCTCGTCTTGCACTGCTGTGCAATGCGACACATTACGTAATCATGTTGGAAAGGTCACGCATGACATAGACGGAAGTACCACCTTCAAAATCGTCATCGTTGTCTTATACCTTTCTTTGTAAAGGGCCTTTGACTTAAACTAAAAATGGAAGGGAGCATCTCTATGCCCTACTCCCTTCGAAGGGCAGAGACATGGGGACTTTGGAGGGAGCAGGGCACTTGCGTGCCGTTATGTAGCTGGAGTGCACTTGGCGAAGGGAGCAATTAATTTCTTCATTATCTTCACCTGGGATGTTCCCATGACAACGCAGCATGGTGTATATCAGCTGATTAGCTGTTCTTAACATAGCTGTTGCAAATATATATATATATATATATATATATATATATATATATATATAATAAATGTATGTGTATATAAATAAATGACTAAAATGTTTGAAATATATCACAAAACAAACTAGAATTGCTCTGTTTGAACTCTCCCGCCATCTAGCTTTAAAATGAATGAATCACGAGTACTTGTTCAGTCACATGACCAAAAATAATAAAATGACTTCCTTGCACTAGGCCTTTCCAACGTGATTACGTAATGCGTGGTGCTTCACAGAGCAGTGCAAGATGAGCATTTGTGTTTAAAAAGTATATTTTTTTTTTGGAAATGACCAATTGTTTCTCTAAATAAGACTCTTATTCCTCGTCTGGGATCATATAGAGCCTGTAGAAGCTGCACTGAAACTGACATTTGGACCTTCAATCTGTTGAACCCTGTTGAAGAAAAATCCTGGAATGTTTTCCTCAAAAACCTTTATTTCCTTTTGACTGAAGAAAGAAAGACATACTGTAAACATCTTGGATGACATGAGGGTGAGTAAATCATCAGGAAATTTTAATCCTGAAGTGAACTAATCCTTTAATGTAACTTCTCAGAAGTTTCTGGACATTTCAAAAAGACTGCATAATGATCCACACTGAATGTGCAAATTTGAAGATTTAAACGTAAAAATAATAGGAACCAGATATAAGGGCTGCAGTGTGAAAGCCAAAGTCTTGCAGCTGAATTTAGCCTTTAACAGCTGAGTTTCAAACTCAGTATCTCATCACATGGCCCTTTTATTTTAATTACTGTTGGACTAATACTTTGAAGGCTTCCTAAAGGCTCCCTCTAGTTATACTGCAAATGCATTATTCAGTAAAGGGATGTTTCTTTGTGTGCCTTAATTTGTAGAGTTGCCTGGCAACTTACAAAGGCAATTTGATTAAGAATAATTTTAAAAAAAACTAAAAAAGTTTTAATTTTGGCATGATAAAGCCTTGCCTGGAAGTTTAAAACAGATTAAAATTTATATAGACATCTAGCTTATTATCCAGGCAGTTGCTAAAGCATTCTGGGTGGTTGCTAAGGGGTTCTGCATGGTGGTAAGAAGACAATGATTCTGATCACTTACAAAAATCGCTTACATAAATACAGAATATTTAATGTCAAGTAAAAATCAATTAATAATAAATGAAGTAATAATACATTAAATAATTTAGAAATAATAATAAATTAATGAATATATGTTTTGACCAGCCAATAATGATGTGAGGGGATTCAAGATATTATTATTATTTTATTATTATTTTATATAAATGAAACAACTTCAATTGTAGTATTCTACTACTCTCATTTTTGTCTGCTTTCTAATTGTAAAAACATAAAAGTGACATTATAAAACAAAATAATAATGCATTAAAGAAATTAACTCATTCTTGCAAGTTAAATATACAGTCGTGGCCAAAAGTTTTGAGAATTACATAAATATTGGAAATTGGAAAAGTTGCTGCTTAAGTTTTTATAATAGCAATTTGCATATACTCCAGAATGTTATGAAGAGTGATCAGATGAATTGCATAGTCCTTCTTTGCCATGAAAATTAAATTAATCCCAAAAGAACCTTTCCACTGCATTTCATTGCTGTCATTAAAGGACCTGCTGAGATCATTTCAGTAATCGTCTTGTTAACTCAGGTGAGAATGTTGACGAGCACAAGGCTGGATATCATTATGTCAGGCTGATTGGGTTAGAATGGCAGACTTGACATGTTAAAAGGAGGGTGATGCTTGAAATCATTGTTCTTCCATTGTTAACCATGGTGACCTGCAAAGAAACGTGTGCAGCCATAATTGCGTTGCATAAAAATGGCTTCACAGGCAAGGATATTGTGGCTACTAAGATTGCACCTAAATCAACAATTTATAGGATCATCAGCAACTTCAAGGAAAGAGGTTCAATTCTTGTAAAAAAGGCTTCAGGGCGTCCAAGAAAGTCCAGCAAGTGCCAGGATCGTCTCCTAAAGAGGATTCAGCTGCGGGATCGGAGTGCCACCAGTGCAGAGCTTGCTCAGGAATGGCAGCAGGCAGGTGTGAGCACATCTGCACGCACAGTGAGGCCAAGACTTTTGGAAGATGGCCTGGTGTCAAGAAGGGCAGCAAAGAAGCCACTTCTCTCCAAAAAAAAACATTAGGGACAGATTGATCTTCTGCAGAAAGTATCGTGAATGGACTGCTGAGGACTGGGGCAAAGTCATATTCTCCGATGTAGCCCCTTTCCGATTGTTTGGGGCATCTGGAAAAAGGCTTGTCAGGAGAAGAAAAGGTGAGCGCTACCATCAGTCCTGTGTCATGCCAACAGTAAAGCATCCTGAGACCATTCATGTGTGGGGTTGCTTCTCATCCAAGGGAGTGGGCTCACTCACAATTCGGCCCAAAAACACAGCCATGAATAAAGAATGGTACCAAAACACCCTCCAACAGCAACTTCTTCCAACAATCCAACAACAGTTTGGTGAAGAACAATGCATTTTCCAGCACGATGGAGCACCGTGCCATAAGGCAAAAGTGATAACTAAGTGGCTCGGGGACCAGAAAGTTGAAATTTTGGGTCCATGGCCTGGAAACTCCCCAGATCTTAATCCCATTGAGAACTTGTGGTCAATCCTCAAGAGGTGGGTGGACAAACAAAAACCCACTAATTCAGACAAACTCCAAGAAGTGATTATGAAAGAATTGGTTGCTATCAGTCAGGACTTGGCCCAGAAGTTGATTGAGAGCATGCCCAGTCGAATTGCAGAGGTCCTGAAAAAGAACGGCCAACACTGCAAATACTGACTCTGCATAAATGTCATGTAATTGTTGATAAAAGCCTTTGAAACGTATGAAGTGCTTGTAATTATATTTCAGTACATCACAGAAACAACTGAAACAAAGATCTAAAAGCAGTTTAGCAGCAAACTTTGTGAAAACTAATATTTATGTAATTCTCAAAACTTTTGGCCACGACTGTACACTTAAATCATGCAACTTTCTCATGAGCAACAAAGTTTCCAAAAGATGGCATTTGATTATAAAACACGCTGTTAAATGATGATGAAAAAAGCATACAGTATCTAATTAGCTTTCTCATACACTACTGAAGTTACTATTTTTGCTCAATTTTCTTATTTAACTCTAAAACAATGACAGGTCATTTTCAAAGAAGCTAGCAATAGTGAGCTAGCTTTGATAGCATAAGATCGTAACCCTTCAGAGCCTCTCAAAAGCCACGCCTCCTTCAAAACACGTGAATGCGTACAGCAGGGAGGAAACAAAAGCGTCACGAGAGACGGCGTTAAACTACCTCATGTCTCAAAACACATATAAAATTACAATAATAATGAACATAAACAACTTAAAGAGCACTGACCTATACCACCTGACTGCAGCTTCATTTCGCCGTTGATAGCGTCGCCACTGAAAAGCATAAATTGGAGTTAGCGAAGCCAAAGGGCGTCGATTGCCCCAAGGTGGCTGGATGTAGTATAGATCATAAACCCCGCCCTCTCCATGTAATGTAATGGATGTGAGACAAACTAAACAATCAAATTACCTGTCAATTTTTTTTTTCCAAAGAATGTTTTCTGTCATTTTAGACAGTTATCACACTGATGTTAGTTCAAGAGTTTGTTGTTTAAATAAGATTGGTTTTAGTTGGTTATTTGATACAATAATAACTTTTTTTTTAAAAAAAGCATGACGTCATGATTGACAGCTGAGATTGACAGCTTCTCTGAGCGAGGTAGTCATTGAAGCACCAATGGACTTTTTTCTTGATCTTCGGGAGGAGACTTTTACTTAGGCTTTTACTTTAATTTCTACATTTCCAGAACTGTTTATTTCACACCGACATAATGAGTTGTTCTGCAGTAAAACGATTCTGCGGGAGTGTGGGTGGGACCTTGATATCGCGGCTCTACTTCGCGCTCACTTACTGCGCAGACTCGGGCTCAAAGTTCGCTATGCGCAGACTGGAGACTCAAGATGTCAACGCCTTTTTGGCACACTGGCGGCTTCACTTATTACATTAGGAGTGAAGGTGCGTCATCCATCTTTTTTTACAGTCTATGGTCGGAACACTGCATAGCATGAAACGCGAAGATGAGTTATGATGTCAGAGTGCGCGAGTATATAAAACATGTGTTGACAGGCAGGTAGGACATCCTATCGTATTCCTCTGGCCGAGGGATATGATTGGACAAACAGTGCATGGTCCTATGCCTTCCACATAATATATAAATACATTTAGACCACTTAACTTAATGACTGCAGGACGTGTTCTGCCTTTAAATACCAAATTATTGTATACACTGCAAGTGTAATGGAGGTCAGCTAGTAGTTCCTGTGTGAGTTGCTGGCGACATACACTAGAGGTTGCAGCCTTTAGCCTCCTTGTTAGAGTGTCTGATTTCCATGCCGGAAGACCTGGGTTCGAGGCCCGCTCAGAGCCGGTCGAGCAGGACCTGGGTAAAGGGGTTACATTGGTGCCGTGACCCGGATGGGAGTGAGGTTTAGGGAGTGAGTGTAACGGAGGTCAGCTGGTAGTTGCTGTGCGAGTAAACCTCACTCATCTGATGCTCTTACAATGAATGCTAGAGGTTGTTGCCTTTAGCCTCCTTGTTAGAGTCTAGGTTCGAGGCCCGCTCAGAGCGGGTCGAGCAGGACCTGGGTAGAGGGGTTAGATTGGTGCCGTGACCCGGATGGGAGTGAGGTTTAGGGGGTGAGTGTAACGAAGGTCAGCTAGTAGTTGCTATGCGAGTAAACCTCACTCCTCTGACCTCAACAGATGCTCTGGCGACAGATGCTAAAGTTTGCAGCCTTTAGCCTTCTTGTTGGAGTGTTCGACTCCCATGTCGGAAGACCCAGGTTCGAGGCCCGCTCGGAGCGAGTCGAATAGGACCCGGGTAAAGGGGTTACACAAGTGCTCAGGCCAAATAATTTTAGCCACTGTCAAAGAAAATGAGGAAATTCACATATTTTGTGAAAAGGTTTTTTGAGGATATAGAACTGAACCAACATTGAATAAACAAAATATGATTAATGTGTTCATTCTTGTAGGTTGATGTGGCCCATCAAGTGCTTTTGCACCATACAATCCTAGTTACACCAGTTACTAAGTCTGTATATTAAAAACCTTCTGAAGTCTGTTGGCACAACAGCACAAAGAAGTATCAAAGCAGCAGCAGGTCTAAAAATGAGAGCTGTTAAATTACATTTCAGCTTTCTTTCTTTGAGATTTTACTATTGGACTGCCCATGAACTGTATAGAATCAAGACCCAGCTGAAGCCTGTTGTGTGATTGCATTGACTTTTGCATTCAATTATAACTGTAATCTTTAGAGCACATCATGGCATACACAGCAATTAAAGTTGTGATTTAACATGCAAGAAGGAGATAAAGGCTACTTTAGTGTTGCATTAGTACACAGCTCTCACGATTCTCACTAAAGGTTTCTGACACTGTTGCGTCCGGCAAGATTCTGTGACAATGACACCTTTGAAGAAACCCAACAGGGTTTGTTAGTCTTGACCTTGCAGCCTACAAAGAAGATTTTATAATACTGTAATATTCCACTGGTTAATGGACTTGCCATTAATAGCCTGCACAGAATAATAAGAAGATAATACTATATGTCGTTGATTATTTCTGTGGGCAAACCACACAGACACATGATTCTCAGAAAACCCAGATTTCGATTTTCAACTATTCTGTTCGCATTTTAAGTGCCACTTGCTTACCCTGTCCGCAGACCCGCGATCTATCAGTATTCAGCACATAGGTACTCAGCACGATGACAACTGCTAAATGTCAGAAAATATCACAATTCAATACGTAGGGATTGAGCAAAATATCACCGTTCTTTTTCCCGACACTGATGCTCTTTAGATTCTCGCCACAAAACCGATGTTTTGTGGACAAGTGGCCGTTAATGGCTTTGTACTACTCTGAATGCAGGGCCTTCATTTGGTCTAAAGCTCATGATTGTGGTTAGTGGGTTTTTAAAAGAAACAAACTATTATTTCTGTTGGTAGGGGTGGAACGTGGAACCAGCAGGTAGACAAGAATGGACAAAACAACTCTGGAAATCTGCCGCAATTAAACCCTAAGCTGTTTCTCCCTGCAATTAAAACCAACCTCTGCTGTTACGAATAACACGCAAAAAGCATGAAATGGATAAAAGAGAGAAAGGCGGAAATCATTCTCAAAGACCTTTGCTTTTTATGTGATACCTTGATTTATTGGATTTTAGGAATAATAATATTAATAATTCAGAATTTCAAAGAGAGAAAAAGGTGGTAATCTTGACCTTTGCTTGAAATATCTAGATTTCTTGTGTTATAAATATAATAATATTACATTTAGTATTATTATTATCTTATTTTTTTTATCAGAAGTAGAGGGATGGTTCACCCAAAAATGAAATTCTGTCATCATTTACTCATGCTCATGTCCTTCCAACCCTGTATGACTTTTTTGTTTCCACTGTGGAACAGAAAATGAGATATTTTGAAGAATGTTGCAGTGTTGGTTTGCTTTGCACACACTATGGAAGTCAATGGTAACCAAAATGGTTTGCTCACCAGCATTCTTCAAAATACCCTTCTTTGTGTGTAGAATGATGACGAAAATTTTCGTTTTTGGGTAAACTAAACCTTAAACCTCATGGTGTTTCAAACTGATATAACCATGCGACACAAAAAGAGAATTCTGTGAATTGCTGTGTTCACATGTCATTCCTTTGAGTACAGAACTACTGTAAAATAGCAGTACTAAAGTCTTTCATTCATTCAGACTTTAAACTATAGAGCTTTTATTTTGGCGAAACACTGATGGAAGACCTAGATTCTCCTTACAAATGTGGGAAGGTAACTGGCACATTTTACATTTTCAAATTTACATTATAAGTGACGAAAACTCGCCACTCGCCAACATGCATTTTTTTACTCACATTTGGCACTTGACACATTTGGCATTTTTGTGATTGTATGTGACAAAGGGTTAATGAAATGCTAAGAGTGTTCAAAGCTTGTGCAATGCTTTCGAAAGCTATGGTATCCATGCATGAATTGCATGTATTTTAAACGCATTTGAAAATGCAGCAATTTTCCCCTCGGATTTTCACAATCCACATGGGTCAAACTTCAGATCGGGAAAACAAATCTCTGGTGTCCCCAGAATGTGTCTGTGAAGTTTCAGCTCAAAATACCCCACAGATCATTTATTATAGCTTGTCAAATTTGCTTCTTTTTGGGTGTGAGCAAAAACACAGTTTTTGTGTGTGGCCCTTTAAATGCAAATGAGCTGCTGCTCCCGCCACTTTCCAGAAGAGCTTAACAGCTCAAGCATCGGTTGCTCAACAACAACAAAGCTGGAGAATCTCACGCAGCCAAAATGATGATTGTCAGTAACGTGTTTGGAGTTGGACACTGATGGAGAGTTACAACTTTTAGACATTCTGAGCGGTTAGTGGATAAATTTATGTAGTTGCTGTGGAGTTGATTCAACTCATCAACTAGCATGTGCCGTCATGTTAATCTTTTGTCCAAAACCATTTTTTACAAAATATCACTCGGACAGAAACGCTCCTTTTTTTACCAATCAAGCTCGCCAGGGTCAACTTGCAAGCTATCCAAGCTAACAAGACTCTTCACATTGTTCTGTGCTCGTCTGTGCAGCTAATGACAGAACAGTTAGCATGCTTTGTTTGAACTTCTACGCTGTTGTTGCTTGTGAAAACAAAATGGCGGCACCGTGGGTGGAAACGTGCAGATTAAGGGAAGGTAATATTATAATAAGATCCACTTGCTACGTCACTAGGGGAGTGAAATCTGTTTTTTCAAGGCTTACCAAAACAAAGTTAGTGGGTTGTCCCTTTTACCCGATTACAGCACTTAAACATCAGGAAAAAGTCAGATTTTCATGATATGTCCTCTTTAAAAAGAAAAAAGGGGTAAAGAGGGTAAGTAAATGACAATTTCCATTTTTAGTTGAAATGTCCCTTCAAGTTTTATTATTTAGCATGCTGTAGGACATGCATGATTATTGTTATTTTGTTATTGCAGTTTTTTTCTCTTAGTTGGGGGATGGACTCAGTTAATATCAGCATGAAGTTCAAAGCCAAGGCCAGTGGACCGCTTTTCCATGCCAGGCTTTGATCTTCCTCTGTTCTTTTTTTTCCTCTAAAGTGAAATATCGCCTTTGACTCGTCTGCCCAGAGGCATCATTGATTACCGTGCACTTGACCCAAATGAGCAATGCAGTCCAACAGATCGACAAACAGACGCCACCGTCAGCAAGTCCAAGGCAGTCTGCATTCAACATGGCACGTCATCAACGTGATTGACCACAGCAAATAATCTTTTCATTTCATTTTATACATACAAACTATTAAAGCATTGAATTAAAATGGCCACCGGTGCTGTTCCATAATTAAGCAGGACTTGGTGTGGGAGAAGAAAACAGTGAGGCAAAATGAGCAGATATTCAGATGTGTGGGGGGAAAAAACATAAAAACATCTCTTCAACTGCTGCATTTCTTTTTCTCTTTATTAAAAAACAACGTGAGAAGATACCTTAACTCAACAAATCCAAGTCCCTGGCTAACACAGCTCTGTTGTTGAAAGTCTATTGTGCTCTTCGATCTGTCTCACGCAATCAGTCTTGTTTGAGGAGATTTGGGAGAACCATTGATTTCTACCAGAGAAGCAGCCCACAATGGCCTTTTGTAGAAAATGATCATTTTCAGATTTTCTGAGGCGGTACAGGTTTGCAAGGAATGGGTTTATGGGCATGTCTCATCCCTCTGAAGCTGATGTCTGAGGAATGAAAAAAGATGAATTACCATTTAAATAAATAAAACGATAACAAGCCGAAGGGCTTCTTTTCTTCCATGCTGATCATGGATTTTTAAAAAGCTGTTGTTGACCTCAGTTGCGCCACCACTATTAGACTCATGCGGAAGGTTTATCTTTAAACAAGGTTAATTTTGCCCACAAACTGACCGTCTGATTCATATTGCACACAAGCGTTTTCTTGAACTTTAATCTGATTGGCTGGCTTTACACAACTTCTGAGAGAAAGAACGAACAGGTGTTGTATCAATCCATGAGGGAAAAAAAGGTTTTGTTTACAAGTTACCAGGCAGTGCTTTTGATGATGATGAAATAATCAGTGCAATAGCAAGTAAACTAAATACCCATGAGCAGAACTTTATATTCGAAAAAATTTTTCCGATTTGTGTGAGGTTTGGAAGTTTGTCCGTCTGCCAATATAAGAGTGTTTATAATAAAGAAAGGGAAAAATCTAGTTGAACACATACACAAAGGTCTAATGTTGGCATCATATGCCGTCGAACCAAAAGTCTGACTACACAAGACTAAATTTAGCCTAGTACTGTAAGTTATGAATCAGGATTATGAATAAAATTAAGCTACTTTCTTTTCATTCTCTAGTTTTTGTTTAAAGTAAAACTTGAATGGGTGTCTTATATGATTTAAATCGTTACAAATTATAATTAATTCAAAATTATAATGAACTTCATTTCCTGGGACTATTTCCTCTGGATATGATTACAAAAACTGTCAGAGACTTTTGTATAGGGCACTTCACTATGTGTAATTTAAAGTTAACAGAAACATTTTAAGTGTTTTTCCCCCCCTTCTGCTTGGAAATCTTGTGATTACACAGTCAGTTGAGAGGATCTAATTGCACTGAAAGATGCCTGTGAGCGTTGAGAAAAAAAAACATTAGCATATTTGAAAAGTCTGCACATAATGATGCAAATTCCCTTTGAATTTCAAGACGACAGGCATGCTGAACGTACTGTGCAATTATATCTTATTACCATACAGACCAGCATGCAATGCTCTTCATCCACCTGCCGCCCACTATCCCACTCCCACAGCCCAGTGACACACACAAGAGCACTTAATGGATCTGACTCCTAAGGATAAATGTAGGATCTTCAGATATTATTCATTCCAAGTCTCTGTTACCAATGGATGAGATGATAAAAAAACAAAATATTTAATATTTTCAAAGAAATCATCCTACTTACTTTTAAAGGAAAGTCACCATGAAATCAAAATCGACAATTTTGACAATCCCTTTTTTAAGTGGCATATTGCAGCGTTAATTATAAATGAATCATCCGTGCACATCACTTTAATTCATTTGTGTGCTTGGGGAGCGGTTCTACTCGGAAATATGTTACAATAGGGGAGAAAAGATTATCGTATACAGTAACATCGAATTATCCATATCATGCTGACTTTAGAAAAAGAAAGATTTTCAGAGAATAACAATATTAAAGGTTTGGAATGTCATGAGGGTGTCATTTTAGGTGAACTGTCCCTTTAAGAAATTGTTCTAATAGTTAGTAATGAGCACAGTATTCTTGAGCTGGGTTGGAGAAGCAAATTTTATGGAAAATCCTTTCATACAAGGTTACGAGAGCTCCAACCTTGTAATCCTCACCATAGGGTGTGTACATGCGCTGTCGTCTTCCTATCTCTCTTTCGAGCGTTAAACACACACATATACACTTACACTAACTGACATCCTCTCATAGTCGGCATCTTGATTCGCAGCAGTCTTCGCTGCATTGACTCACTGTAATCTATTTCTCAGCAGGTCTCTGACACAGTCTGATCAGCTTCAGTACTCCACACATCCAGGCACAGTCCACGGCTCTCAGGAGAACATATGTCTTTTTAGATGACAAAAGCACTGCATCTAGATGAAGTCGTTAGACGCTAGAAACAGTTACGACTGCTCCCCCTAACGTTACTCTTGAAACCTTAATTATATGGAAGGAAGGAGAGGGAGACATTTTAATACTGAAAGATTTTTATACTGAACGTTTTCCTGCAAAGGTCCTGTCAAGATTATGTTCCAGTCTATTTTCTTTGTGTTCGTTTTCATTCTGTTTCCTGTTCTGCTTTGCCTGGGTTCTGTTCTGTTCTTGTTCCTTGTCATATTCAGTTGACAAGAGCAGCTATGTTTGAAATTGCCTCCTATACCTACATTCACTGTTCCCTACACTAGTACACTAATACAGTCAGCTTTTTTTGTGCTTCAGAAGGGCTGCTGCTTTTGCATAGAGTTTTGGCTTACTGTTTAATAGGGGTGACCCAGAATAGTCGAAGATTCAATACTTCGATAGGATCTCACGGTCGAATCTTCAAAGTTCATGCCATTTTGGCTCTATGGGGGTGCTCAATGTCTGATTTCACATAGAATTACCGGTTTTCTCCCAATAAGTTAACATACAGCCTATAATGATAATGCTATTAATAAAAATGTGTAAAGAAAGAAGCTTTTAATAAATATGTTTAATGTGCATGAATGAATCTAACCACCCCTGTAACAGATTTAAGTTTCCCTTTCCATGATCGGTGACCGACAAAGGAGTATTTTTTGCGGTAAGGATTTAAATCTTTAACAATGTCTGGGATAAGAAAAGCTAAAGAGTGGAATCGGATGCACTTTGAAATGGTAAAAGATGATTCAAAAAAAGTAAGACGCACGTTGCGCCAACAGCTCATCACTCAACATCAACAAACATTGCAGCCAACGTTAAGAAGTCGGTTTTCCTCGCACACAATCTGAAAAAACTCAAACATACACAGTCAGGCATATTGAGTGACTGCATTTTTTTTTTCGATCAGGTTTCAATCAGGGTACAAGTAATTTCAAAACATTTCAGCCGGTTCTAATTTGATTTTTGAATGCCGTGTGAACATGTTTAGCTAAAAGGACTACCACTCCAGTTTAGCGTTTATCGTCTCTGCAGTTAAAAAGACATTTACGAATGTTACAAATTTACGCGACAGCAAACAATCTGGCTGTCGGAATCCATTGCCCCACCCTCATGATGAGAAATGTTTTTGTAGTCGTTTAAAAGATGGAGGAGCTCAACCAGTATCAGTTTGGTAAATATTAGAACCTCCTTGAGTAAGAAACATGGGGGGAACAGAATCTGATGGCGAACAATCCAGCTGTCGGAAACCGTTCCCTCACCCAAATCATGACAAATGTTGATGTAGTGGCTTAAAAGGTGCTGATTATATCCTGAAAGTGGATAAAGCTTAAGCAGCATCAGTTTGATAAATATTAGAACCACAAGAAACAAGGGGGGAACAGAATCTAGCAAACATTCCAGCTGTCAGAATTTGTTCCCCCACCCATAAGGTAAGACATGTTGATGTAGTGGCTTAACCGATGCTGATTCTATCCTGTGTGTGGATGGGTCCAACCCGACCTGTGCTTCTCTCCCCGAAGGGGACAGCACTGGCAAGTCTTCATCCCCGGAGGACTCAAGCCCAACTTCCGATAGACCTCGATAGACATCTGGTCCTCCAAGGGTGATCCGAATGAAACGCTGGGTCCCCCATGAGAAGGGCCCGCAGAATCATCAGGAAACTCCACAGCCTGCGATGTATGTAGGATTGGGAGACTCGTGGGGACTGGCCCCCATTACAATCCTCAGAACACCCCGTGTAATAACTGAAGTGGTCCCCTGCGGTGCATAGAAACCAGAACAGGGAATAGCAGAGGGGACTCCACCTTTTTCAAGGTACTGTGTTGGAATCTCGATATTAAAACTGTAATGGTCATGTTCTCGCAGTGAGAACATCAGCATACTTATGGCCTGGACACATGAGGCAGAGAAACACACGGGTGGAATGCCATCATTAAAAAGACGGAACATCACCTATTTTTGCTCTTTTAGGGCAACCGTGCTTTTAACTGTTGAAGCGGCTTAACATGTCGTAACAAATTTTGAGGTTTTCACACTTTGTATCTCATACCAACATATATGGATTACACTTAATTTTGATAGTCCACTTTAGGCATTCTACCAGCTATAAGTAACTTTGTGATACAAGCCAACTAACACTCATTAATTTGCAACTACATGTCAGCATGTAATTAGAGCATTACTAGACTGTTAGGTTAGGGTTCGTAGAATAAGTTGCACTTGCAACATTACTTATAGTCAGTAGAATGCCTGTTGAGGAGCATCAAAATAGTGTTAGCAGATATTTACCAGACAGTCTATTAATACTGATAATAATGATTGCTAGTTGACATGCAGTTGCAAAGAGTAAAATGTATAAAGTGGACTATCGAAATAAAGTGTTATCAAATCTATATGGGGGGTGTAATAACTATCAGCTATTTTAATTTAATTTAAACAGTATTTATCTGTTGCAGAAACAATGGGGGTTTGTAAATGAATGAATTGTTATTAAACTTGAACAGATAAACGTACAAAATATGCCCCCCCCAACCCCCAACCCCCCCAAAAAACAAATAGTGATGAACAGCAAAATGGTGGATCATTTGCATGAACCTTCTTTATGAAAAGATTTACTGAAACAAATCAGACTTTCCAGAACTACATATGATTATTTCACTCAGCAAAAAATACAGTGATGTAGCCATTTGTGAAGCTACATCACTGCTTTTTGGAAAAAGAAGCCAGTCACTGGAAAAGCCACAGCTGCTGTAGACTTTTTTGAAAACAGCTGCACTACTGATAATAACAGAGATTGAAGCTTTGCTGCTTTTAGTTAGTTACTCTTCACTTCAACTCTGCATTGAAGTAAAATCTGTAAATGAATCTCGGTATAAATATGTCCAGAACAACACTAATTTTCTGATTATCTTTTAATAAAAATACATTTCAAGTGAAGTCATAGTCAAAATAAAAAAACAACAGGAAAATGAGAGGTCTTGCCCTGATACAAGCCCATCATTCTCTCACAGTATACCATTTGGCCTGTCTTTTGCTCTGTATCATTTTCTTTTCACAGCATGGTACAATTTAAAACTGTTGTGAGACCAAAAAGTCTTTAAGAAAAAAGCATCTATTTTTATGACACGTAAACTTTTTTCCTCCTCACAAATCTAAACATGGCTCATTAAAAACTATTTCCCTAGAGATCTCCTTAGAAAAATGAGCAAAAAAGGCTTCAAATAAATTTCTCATTTCATAAGATAAATGCTTTTTTGTGCATCCTAGGATTTCTTCTCTAATATCAGTGTCCTCAATGCGCTACTTCATCACATCAAATCCAGAGGGAGGACTCTTAAAGCGCACACACACAAACGGCTTTGTGCTTGAATGTTTATAGTCTGTACCGTGCATTACAGTCATTACAAACAAATTTTAACCTTTCTGAAATAATTTACCAACTCTCTTGAAGTCTCTGTCACATTATCATCAATTGTGCTGCTGACTATAAAAGCCGTTTTGAAAGAGACAGGTCACCCAAAAGGTCAACGGTGTTTAACACAACATTTGACCTCAATGACTTTTAGTGAACATACAAAAGTGGAGACATTCTTCGAAATATCTGTTCTGCAGAAGACATGAATGTGCGTAAATGAAGTATAGGTTAGTTATGTTTTTTATAGAGTGAACTATTCCTTTAAGAAAAGACTTTATATCTAGTCAAAACCTATTTCACGAGTTCACACTTACAAATAATCAGATAGGGAAATTAGTATGCATATTTGGCGTGCTGTCCGAGGAGAGGACTCCGAGCTTGGTATTTGGCCCGAGCCCAGAGTACTCCCCCCGTATTCTGGTTTAGGAAGTAACCAGGCAAGTGTGAGGAGACGGGGTGGTGGAGGGATGCTGAAACTGTCCAAAAGCATAGGTGAGTCGACTGCATCGATATATATAGGTTTCTGCTCATGCTGATTGGGCAGGCATGTTGATTGCTGATTAATGACAGCTGGTTGGAGTGATGTGATGATTAGTTAGATCATTTGAACGTGTTCCTCCCGAATTTTGTTAATAAAACATCATATTGCGAAACTGTTGGGGAACGTTGCAAGCCAGATTCAAATTCACATTTTCCACTTGAGCACCACAGTCTACTAAATCACCCATTCAACAGCTCTAAACTCGGCTCTAAATCACACTTTCCATCGATCATTTGCAATTGCTTCTGTCATACACTTTCATGTATTTCATATGACATTTTTACCTGTGAACAAAAGGAGCCATTATCAAAATGTCAAAGCTCTCTTCCATGCAAAAATGCATGCTGATTTATGGCTGTCTTGGTCAGTTGCAATTATGCTTGGTTATTTTGAAAAAAATATATATATCAGGTCGGAATCTGAACTCAAATGACCTATATGCGGAAGCTTTACCACACCAATGGACAAACATACTACTAAATTGCTTCATATAGTCTTTCCTAGGACATCAACTGTGCCAAAATCACTGGTGTTCCCTCAAACAGACAAAGTGCATGATGTGCTAACCAGGCTATGAATCTGACAGACATCTTCAATGTAAAACACTTCAGCCCTACATCACCTGAAAATGAGTTTGGTGTCAGAGTGTGACATATCCGCTTTAATTTACCACTTCATTACCCATAGCTTAACAGAACAAAAGCAGAAACGATCTTTTGCATTTCGGCTCACAGGAACAAGCATTAAGGTATTGAAGATGTGTATCCAGCATTGAAAGAAGGACGGTCTTTCGGTGTCTGTCTCCACCAGTAACTGCAAAAGGCTGGCGACAAATCTATACAGAGGCAAAAGACTGAAAGGCTCAGTTGGACAGCACATCACTCAGTCGTAAAGGAGCATGCTGTCTTTTCTCTCACGCAGTCTCTTCTTTGTCTATTATTCCCTTTTGTGGCTTAGCTTTGTTCTTGCTGTTTGTTCTCCCTGCTTGCAGTTGGAATAAAAGTTTTATAACTTCTGTCTGTCTGTCTGTGGATTCAATGGATGCCTAAGAGAAGCAGGAGAGATGGAACTGGGTCAGGATTCACATCTGTTTCACATAGAAGGGGGGAGATGGGATTGAAGGAGAGATATTGATGGAGAGAGGAGGAGGAGAATGGTTCAATGCAGAAATGTTGAGCAGTTTTCCTGTTCCAAGAATTAAGAACAGCAACATTAAAACAAATCAAAGCATTAATTGCTCTATTATTAGTCGATGGAGAAAATTAACTATGTTTTTGCATCTATACCAGTGTTCATGATAACTAATATAAAAATATATATTTTAAAAACTCTTAGAAAAGTACACATTGTATTCATGTTTGTGGTTTTGAAAAATAAAAATGAAGTAAAAATGGTGTAACCATTAATAATGTATTCTTCTTACACATCCTTGTTTTTCTTTTTAAGTTTTTCAATTTATTTTTTAAAAAACAAAGAAGAAAAAAAAGTCGCACCACATGACATTTTACATTCAGTTGTACCCAGGTGATGTTATTGCTAAATAAAACATTAAAACGCACTTAAATAAATAAAAATATTAGATGTAAAGCTTAAGGAAATAACAACAATGAACAGAGTAATTTAAGGTGAAGTACTAAATTACTAAAACTTAAAATTAAAGCTAAACAAAAATACAAAAGAACATAAAATAGCTTAAAAATTAGCTGAAAATAAAAAGCTGTTTCAAAATATTAAATTATTAAATTAAATGATTCTGAGCTTGTATCTTTACACTGTTAAATTACAGTATGTTCCAAGTTAATAACTGCATTACTTTCACAGTAATTTCACAGTAGAGCTTCTTTTTTATCTCTGTACTCTCAGAAATTTCTTGTAAAATCAACAGTACTTCACTGGCAAGTTTTTACACTGTACTGTAAAAATCAATATTAGTTTACAGTATTACAAAAGAAAAATAACTAAACGATAACATACTGTATTTCTACAGTACATATGTACTATGTGTAGGTACCCAGCATGTAATGCAGCATAAATAGATTATGCTGTAGTTTTTTTTTTTATCTGTGCTGCTGAACTTACTTGTGCATCACTTTTAGCCATTTGTTGTTTATTTTGTAATGTTCAGAGTTTATCTTTTTTTATTATTATTATTTGTTGAGTGTCACCCTTGTGTTTTGTACAGTATGTCGGGTATTGATGTCTGTGCATCATTAGGTGATGCAAGAAAAAAAATATTGTGTTGCAAGATGATGTCATCTTTCAAAGATTAATCTCAGCAGTTGCTTCACTATTGTGAGAGATCCATCTAGAGTTATGAATTTGATATAGCTTATTGGTAAATTTTCAAGCTGAAATAAGACTAAAATAAAATCTTCATAATCATGCTAATAGTGTGACTAACTTAAAATCCGCTAATTAATTTATTTTATATTCTAGCAGGTCATTGTTTTATTAAATGTTTTCATTTTTGACATCTCTGACTTGATTAGACATTTCAATATGAATATACAAGGTCCAAGATCCCAATCAAATGGAACACTAATCACAATTACGGTGACTTCAAAACAGTTACAGTGGTAAATTAATTGATATTATGGAAGGTCAGCCAGAACATCTTAGCAACCACATGCTGTAGCAACACCCCAGCTATGTTGCTATGCAACTGCATAGCAACCTCCCAGAATATGCTAGCAAACACCTAGCATCACTTTAGCAAATACCCAGAACATATAATCTGACTTAACTTCACTATTTTACATTTGTAAACAAGAATTTAAGTCGGCTTTAAAGGGTTAGTCCACACAGAAAAAATTTTAAAATTTTAATTAATTCCTCACCCTCATGCTGTTCCAAACCCGCAAGAGCTTCGTTCATCTTCAGAACATAAATTAAGATATGTTTGATGAAATCCAAGATCTTTCTCATCCCCATAGACAGCAATGTAATTACCATTTTCAAGTCCCAGAAAGGTAGTAAAGACATCGTTAAAATAGTTCATGTGACTACAGTGGTTCAACATTAATTTTATGAAGCGACGAGAAAACTTTTTGTGTGTCAAAATCCCCCAGACTTTCAACAATTTCTTCTTTTCCATGTCAGTCACTGATGTAAAGCAGTTACAAGAAAATAAAAATACGTTGAATATCATTCTTTGCGGTCGGTCTGTATGAAGTTGCTTTTGTTGAGTGTTCTGAATCTATGGTTTGTTTTTCTATGCAACTGAACCGGCGACAGGGTCATGGGTGGTCAAGGCTCACTGATGCACGTGTGGAGCGAAGGCAGGCTCGTGTGACAAGCTACTAATAGCTCAAACTGCTCAAGAAGTTTTATGCTGGTTCTGATAGTAAGGTGTCAGAATACAAAGTGCATCAGTTTGTTGCGTATGGAGCTACGAGACCAGTCAGGGAGCTGATGCTGACCCCTGTCCACTGCTGAAAGCGCCAATTATGGGCACTTGAGCATCAGAACTGGCCTGGTCTGATGAATCACGTCTGCTTTTACATCACGTGGATGGTGTCGCTTTACTGGGGAACACATGGCACCAGGATGCACTAAGAAAAGAAGGCAAGCCTGCGGAGGCAGTGTGATGCTTTGGGCTTTTGGGAAACCTTGGGTCCGGCCATCCATGTGGATGTTACTTGGACATGTACCACCTACCTAAGCATTGTTGCAGACCATGTACAGCCTTTCATGGAAACGTTTTCCCTGGTGGCTGTGGCTCTTTCAGCAGGATAATGCGCCATGACAAAGCAAAAATGATTCAGAAATGGTTTGAGGAGCACAACAACGAGTTTGAGGTGTTGACTTGGCCTCCAAATTCCCCAGATCTCAATTCTATCGAGCATCTGTGAGATGTGCTGACACTAACAAGTCTGATCCATGGAGGTGCTACCTCACAACTTACAGGACTTAAAGGATCTGCTGCTTTATATACCACAACACACCTTCAGGGTCTAGTGGAGTTCATTTATTTATTTATATATATTAAGTTTTCTATTTGATAAAGCTGTCATAGTTGGTTAAAAGAAGTGCAATTTTTGAGAAAAATAATCGTTATTATCAGTTACCTTACGGTGCTAATATCTGGACCAAAAAAGCATCATGTCATTCACCTCTTTTCACCCTTTTAACAGAGAGAAAAAGCAGCCAGTGGGGGGCTTCATCAGAATCTTCTCCATGTTATGAAAATATCTGACAGTGTCCAGGGGATAAAGTCTTCAATATTAATATTGCCTTTTCATTAGGATGACAAACAAACTTATCTCGGGAGACATCGGCTGTGCTGGAATCTCCTTGCAGCATACTCTATTAGCACCAGCGTGTCTCCACTGGTCTTTCACAGTTTAAAGGGATCGAGCAGTGTCAGAGTAAATTAGCAGCTTGTAGTCTTAATCTACACTAGCACATTTGTGTGGTCTGTCAGTACGACTGGCTTGAGGGAGTGAATGGCAGTGGCCCATGTTGGCCAGAGAGCATGCTGGGAATGGTTTGGTTCTACAGTGGAATTGTCTGATTCTTTTTGTGTCAGATACGGCTAATGTAGCCCCCAGCTCCCAGACTGCCACATGGCTGACAGTGCGGTAATTGATCTGTAAAAGACTGTCGAGAACGACACATTCAAATACCAAATCACAACTGACTTTGCAACTCCCTCTGTCAGAGTTTTTGTCTTCGCAAGGCTCGCATGTGCGTTTGCGCAAGCGAGGGGCTTTTGGGAAGAAGGCATTGATGCATTGGCCTAAGGCCCTTTTGCTAATCAGGTTGTGGGTAATAGCATTCGGTGACCTTTTCTCTTAATAACAAATTTTTCCACAGCTTAATCCCCAAAACCCCTCCCTTTCTGTTTTCCCCTTCTGGTTCCTTCTCTCTCTTTCTCTCCGTCTCTCCTGCATTACTTCAAACGCAGCATAATCTTTTGTCTCTGATTGCATTAGTTATGATAGGAAGGCAGCGCTCTAATTTGAGTCGGTACAGGGAGGAGGTGCTCTGATTTCATTTTCTCTGGCCTTGTCAGGGGGCATTTAAATACAGAAAACTTCAATTGCAGATTCATCGCATGAAAGACGCCATTGACGATACGCAGATTACACCAGTTTCCGTGCAATTTTACTGTTTTAAATTTGCAGTTAATAAATTACATTTGGTCTTATATGTGGAATCACTTTAAAATCATCTCTATATTATGATATCATTATATACAGTTGTAACTGAAACTATTACACTTGCTTGATATTCAGCGGTGTTTTTGGTATGCCTGCATTGGCGCCGTTGTATGCGAACTGAGCTGAGCTGGACGATTACATCACTGTTTTCTCCAGTGCTGATATACATAAATTAACTAGACTAATAACTATTGATCTTTGCAACAGAATGAATCAATATAAATATATAGAATAAGCTGGACAATGACACCATTTTTTTAGGGAGCTGCTGTGCAGCCAAAAATGATTTGCCAATTATTACTGTAAAACTGCTTTGCCACAATTTGTATTGTAAAAAGCGCTATATAAGTAAAGGTGACTTGACTATTAAAAATTGTTATGTGAAATGAAATAAAGCTTTGGTTAGCTGCCAAAGCAACATTTCTTACTTTTGTTTAAAGGGGTGCTTGATTCTGATTTCACTTCTTTAACTTTAGTTAGTGTGCAATGTTGCTGTTTGAGCAGAAACAACATCTGTTGCGACGCTCAAAGTTCAATGCAGAGACAATTTCTTTTACAGAAATCGCTTTTTAAGGACTAAAAAAATGGCTGGTAGGGACTACAATGAGCTTGACATCCCACACCCCAAATTTTAAATAAACCCCGCCCCCAAGAACACTCACCAAAAGGGGCAAGACCATGTTGGGATGGTCATGTTGGAACATGTTGGGACTCTTCAACAAGAGTTGTTGTAGTAGAGCAGTGTTTCTCAAACTTTTTCAGCCCAAGGACCACTTTATCTTCCATTTTTTTTCTGAGGACCACCTAACAGAATCCCACTCTAACACGCCCCCCACCCCCCAAAAAAAACAACAAAATAGGAAGGATAAACTAAATTAAAGTTTAATATGCAACTGTTTCGAGTCAAAAACTAATTATTCAAACACAAATGCAATGATATGATCCATTTTTTCGTTATTAAAACACACTGACGTCAACCCCCCCGTCCACACTTTAAGAATTACTGTAGTAGAGTGTTGTTGATGCCGTCATTTTACACCGGACAGCTTCACAAACGAGGGTCAATTCAACACTGGATTTGCACAAAAGATTAACATGACGGCACATGCTAGTCGATGAGTTGAATCAACTCCACAACAACTACATAAATTTTCCACCAACCATTCAGAAACGTCCAGTTTCAATATAAAAGTTGTAACTTCTTCCTGAGTCTCTCCATCAGTGTGACTCCAGTTTGAACAATGTAAGTCTGAACACCGTTTCTGACAATCCTCATTTTGGCTGCGTGAGATTCTCCAGCTTTGTTGTTGTTGTATTCTGCTAACCCAAATCCTAACACCTAACCTCAACCTAACAGTTTACTAGTACTCTAAGGAGAGTTAGTAGAAATGTAGTTGCAAAGTTACTTCTAGTTAGCAGAATGTCTAAGTTTACCATCAAAATAAATTGTAACCCTGAAATAAAAAAGTAATAATTAAAGCAAAAGATAAATATAATACAACAATAAAAATAACAAAAGCACAATACAATTACTAAAACAGGAATTAAAATGTAAATTTAACTGAATAAGGCTCTTTCCTAAAGTGAAATTCTCATTCTGTTCACAATGAGCGTCCCCTTTTAAGTCACACTCACTTTCAGTGAGGTTACAAAGTGGAGTTTGTCAGTTTGTCAGCCAGAGCCAAAACAACGACAGTCCAATTAAATCAACAAATGCCATATTCATGAGCCTATCGCACATGCCCATAATAGATTATTCAATAATTCATTAGCGATTAAAGTGAGTAATTAGTATTGAGAAGAGTATGATAAAGCAGTGCACTGAAGGTCAAAGAGGACCTGATGGAGAGCAGCCTCACTCATTGGGAGGCAGAGTGCCATCCACTGAGTCAGTGCACCCTGCTAATGAGAACATAATGTAATCACAGTGTGCCTGAAGGTCAGCGTGGGGCTCTGAGAAATATTCCTCTTTCTCACTACGACGAACCAAACGCAGGCAAATTCAATTAAACAACGTAATCTGGGGGCAGTTCCATTTCTGCGTCGAAGAGGAGGGAAATGGACAGAGACAATCAAGGGCAACCAATTTCAAGGGCGCAGAAAACATTTTAAAATTACACAGTGTGGCATTTCCTGAGCCTAGAATGAAAGTTTGAATTGTGTTTTTGTGAAATCAGAGGAAATTACCAGCTGAAGGCTGAAAGATGACGTGATACACATGGTAAGCTGCTCCGGGGTGTGTTTTCTGTACGAAGACGCAACTCGCTTCTTAATGCATTGTTGAAGAAATCAACTAGCTAGTCATGACTGTTTCCTGAAACATTACTGTCGCAAATTTGTTCTTTAACCACGTTGGTTAATGATGTCAGGCAGGTGTTGGGGTAATAACTTAATTAATCCGTTTGAGATCGAATTAATGCTAGATATTTTGCTAGAAATTACAAACATGGGAGTAATTCTCATTTTCTCAGTTATTTTGCTTTATTTCTAGATTCAATCATAGTCTCGTTCTTACGTACTAGAGCACACATCTTCAAAAACGTTGCTTTAAATCCAACAAACAAAAGATGTAAATTTGTATATAATCAAAATAATAGATTGCACTGAATGTCAGCTTGCTTATTTTGCTTAAGACAATGATTTATTATGTCCACATGTCATAAAAACAAGAAACTTCTAATCACAGCTCGAGAACCGTTGTTCCAACCACACAAATTTGCGATGCTGTTTGCAAATGTTCATTTGAACTATGCTTTTGGGAAGCAGACTCTTTGAACTATGCAGAAAACGATGGAACTTGTGACCATAGATAATTTATGAGCATACACTTGAGATATTCACCCCAGTTTGTCAAATTATGCAAGAAGTGTGAAAATACTATGGAGTTGTATTTAGATGCATTGCATGAATACTATGAAATTATCTTCAGACAAAGAGAACAGCCATTTTATTTCAAAAATGTTAAGTGTAATTTCTAGGAGTGTAACAATACATAGATTTGGATCGCTACATTGATCAAATAACTAACAATATGATTTAGGCCTATCAATGCAACATGTAAAAACTTTTTAGGCTACCTATATATTTAAGAGGTATCTTTATTTTGACACTCTCCACATTTTCATGCAATGCCCATTTTTGCATTACCACCAACGTGTGCACTCTCCTAGTCATTTCTACCCCAGGAAAGCAATTAAAGGGACAATATGTAAGATTTTTGGATTAAAATGTCCAAAATCAACTTGAACAGCATTGACTTGTGTGCTTACATTATCCCAAATGTTTTCAAGAATTCAGAAAAATAAGCAATTTTAACCAGGAAACAGGCCGTGCGTCACCTTCCATTTCCGGTTTTATTTTGTAGAAACCATGGAAACACTAAAGACACTTTAATATATTATTTGTTTTATTAGACAGATGAGCAACTGTATGGATACATTCATCAACCTTAAACTAATCGTTATATAGCGCAACGTAATAAGTCTTAAATCCCGTTTTCTTGATTTACCACGAATACCATGTTCTACCATGCCTAATATCGATCAAGCTTACTGCAGTGTGCAACAAGTGTCTCATAGCAGCTGCCGAGCAAACAACTTTCAACACACAAATGTATCTAATATGATAAAACAGTGCTGCGTTACCTAACATACGCATGACCGGAAGAAGTGGAAGTGGTAACTGTGGCATAATAAAAGTTCTGCTACTCTCGAGCCACGTGTCGCACTCATCTCTCATTAGCAATCGCTCCAGCGGCCTCGTTCCGCTCCAACGGCTTTCGGCCCCACCCTGCTTCTCCAGTAATGTTAATAAATCTTTAATACATTAGCTCATCCATGAATATGATTTCTCCCCGAGTCCTGTCGGATTCTTTTCCACTGGCTGTAGACGTGAAGACAACACCTCCCATGATTCTGCGAAATCAAGGCGTCGTCAAGCTACGCTTTTGTTTTGAATAAGCGACCTCTAGAGGCAAAAATTACATAGTGTGCCTTTAAGCACAAAACAAAATTTGAGAAATGTTGATTGTGGTGAAAATATTCATTACTTTCAGGAAAAAAAACAATGAAAGAAAGGTCTAAGTGTCCAATATAATTTTAAAGTGCCCCTATTATGCTGTTTTGAATATTATCTTTCATGCAATATAGCTGTCTGTGAATGTAAACGATCTGCAAAGTTGTGAAGCTGAACGTGCAAGATGAATAAAGTTATTGTCTCTCAAAAGAAAGAGTCTATGACTATGACTATATGTTCGACTATTAACAGCTTAAATGAGTCATCAGGAATTCGAATCCCACTTCCATGACGGCTATAAGTCACTGGGTAACATATGTCCACCTATGTTCTATGTTGTCTGTCCACAAACAACTTGAATTTACAAAACGCTTATCAATTAAAGATGGGATAGTACCCACTGTATGTGGACCAACTTACTTCTCAGAATCACAACCTGTAAGAATGATTAATTATTGATGTATATATTTGCAATATGCTTTTTATACTGTGTAGCATATGTCTAACCGGCTAACTCAAATTATTATTGTTTTACTGAAATACATATGCAAATCAGCTGTTGGCTAAAACTAAAACATTGGTCTGTTGTTGGACATACACTTGTTAATTCTGATGTAGAGGAATTACAGTTGCAACATCTCATACTGTATGTCAAACTAAGTAGCGTATCACTGAGAAATGTCCTGAGAGGTCATCCTGGTGATGGAGGTTTGCTTTGAATATTAGTTCTTCCAATGTTTCATCATCAGACTCGTGCTCGGATTGATATATAATCGACGCTAGGTTACTGTCTTTATAATCACTGAGCTCCGGAAGCCTCTGGACCAGGACTGAAGTTCTGTTATGGTAATGGCCGTTTTGCTGTCGTCAGGCGCTAAAAGCGGCAGAAAGGAGGGGTTTAGAGAGACTGAAGCATTGGATTGAGTCATTTGAGAATCAATGAAAAATGTGGCAATGTAAATTATGAGAAAATCAAAGTGTTTTTTAACCTTTGATACATGTAAACCTGTTGTAGGAGACCTCACAAACAAAATTAGGAACCTTTAAAGTAACATAATAGGGGCACTTTAAGAACTTCTCAAACACTGTTGCCTAAACAGGTGAGTTGGCATTTTGTTGGTTGCTTGGATTGTATTTCTTCGGTGTTGTGCATTAATCAGGAAACAAGGATGAGTGGACACTGAAAGTTTATAGTATTATAAGTCACAAAGCCCTCAAATTTCACGATAAATAAATAAATTTAAAAAAAGTGAACAAAATGCTATCTGGAAAAGTATCCGAGAGTTTGTGAAATCCAAGATATTTGTTCTTATTTTGACACTTTTCAGTTTGCAGTGAGAGATAACTGCTCTAATTGGCCGTTTTGTGATTGACTGATGAAAAAAAATTCATGCTTCATTTTCATGTATGATATATAGACAGACAAATTGCTTGTTGGCAATCTTGTTGTGTTACGCATGGTTGGCACACGGCGTAAGTCAATTTCACCTCAAAAGACATTATTTCATTGCCTCTGTGCATTATAATATAGTCGAGGATTATTTCTATGAATGGTTATAGTCAGCTTTATGTGAAGACATTAAGGAGCGACTAAACGATGGATATGAAGCAGTTAATGCTGTGCAATAACACTAGCCTGCACATATGTTTTCATATGCAGTGCTAATCATTGGAGGCCAAACAGTGGTGGGATATTGTACGTTTTGAGATATAGCAACATTACATGACATTAGCTAAACTTAAATGAGTTTAAAATGACTTACCTCAGGCTAAATATAGATGAAAGAATATGAGTCTATACTGCATATAGATGCATTAAAAGATGAGGGTAGCAATTATGAAGTAAAAGATGATTGTGACTGCAGTTTCGTTCTCTCGCTGACACACAGACGTGCACACATACTCTGAAAACACATCCCAACACTCCCAGCCTAATTACAGGGCCATGCAACAGCTCTCCTCGGGGAAGATTATATACCTCTATTTCTGACAGGTAAAAATTAGATACCTAATGGAATGGAAGCTTTCTACGACGAAGAGGACAGTGGGAAAAAAATGTACTATTTAATTTAAAAGCCCCTTAAATTAGATTTTAATTTGGAGAGCGCCATGAAGAAGCTAATAGACTAATAAAGCTAGTTTTTGCCTCGGTTTGTGTGTGTGTGTGTGTGTGTGTGTGTGCGTGTGTGTGTTTGTGTGTGTGAGTGGATGGATTTTTGTACAATTCGTTCAGTTTTCCTCCATGCTTAAAATTTAATGAAGACTGTTCATTAACAGGCCTAATTACGAAACATTGAGATTTTCCTCAGTCTTTTCACCGTATAAAACTTCTGATTGAAGAGTTCATGTTTTTCAGGATTGGATGCTGGTTGCTGGTATCCCATCTTCTTTCAAGATGTTGTCACAACTCAAATTCATCATCCATCCATTCTCCAGACCTTAATTTCATCATTTTCAACCAAATTTTCTTAATCCGTTACTACATAAATGATTTTAGTTGTGAAGTGTCGAGCAAAGTGTCACGTTGCTTTAATAAAAAGGCAATTTCTAGAGGAGTACTATGGATGTAACAAGTACCATCTGCTGGCTGCCAACACCTAATATCATATGTGTAAAGAAAAGTTATATTTAGCTTGATATGTGTTATAGTTTGCTAATAGTATACACCAAAAAATGTAATCAATTGAGTTAAGTTTCATCAACTTATGGTTTATAAAATGTACTGTAGCTATGTGGGTGTACAGTTTTTTTCTGTCATTTGGCTAAAATATCATGTCATTAAAGACGAAGTGCTATGCACAGGCTATTTGAGACAGTGTTTGCTATATGACTTGGTGACAAAGTATAATGCTCCTCATTTACATAAACTACTAACTAACTAACTAAATATATATATATATATATATATATATATATATATATATATATATAAATCCAGGAGTTACAAGAGTCACATGCTCTTTATAATACTTTTCATTGGTTGCAAAAAACCCAAGGGTGACCAACAATAATGATTTAATAAAAAAATAAAAAAATGACAAAATAAATAAATATAAAGTTTTCCTGTGAATTTTGAAGTATTTGAGTATTGCTGCAATAACGCTTCCATTTCATGTGGAGCTTCTGTCCATTATTAAATAAAGTTCAGCCAAAGAGTTGTTTTTTTAGAGTTATACTAAAGTTGCTTTTCCTTGTAATTGTACAGTTTTAATGTCGATATACAATTCTGAAAATAAAATTTTTTTTCAATTCAAATTCTCACAGTAAATATTGTTTTTTGTTTTTTTTGTGTTTTTTTTACTGTGTTGTTTCTGCAGCGACTTTCAGCATGTTTCCAATAACAACATCTGACGTTTACATTTTACATTGCGTGAGAGAGTCTCATAAACCACGGGAAATCCGATCAGAGCAGTCTGACTGAAACGGATTTCAAGAAATGCGATTTGAATAGCATATGAATGTAATTCCAAACGGATTTGTAAAAATAGACTTGCTAAATCTGATCGAATTTAAATCAGATATGCAAAAAAAATCAGATTTGGACTGACAGTCTGAACGTAGCCAAACAGATGCTCGATTGGATTGAGATCTGGGGAATTGGGAGGGCAATTCAACACCTCAAACTCAGCAGGGCGCATTATACTGCTAGCCATTATACTGGCCAGCTCCACACGTGCATCAACGAACTTTCAGCATGTTTCCTATTACAACGTCTGATGTTAATGCTTAAAATTGCATGAGAAAGTCATATAAACCACAGGAAATCCAGATTTCCAGAAATGTAATAGCATTTCAAACCACATATGAATGTAGTTTGAAACAGATTTGTAAAAATTGCAAAGACTTGCTAAATCTGATCGGATTTAAATCGGATATGCACAAAAATCGTATTTGGACTGACAGTCTGAACGTAGCCAAACAGATCCTCAATTGGATTGAGATCTGGGGAATTTGGAGGCCAAGTCAACACCTTAAACTCGTTGTTGTGCTCCTCAAACCATTCGTGAACCATTTTTTGCTTTGTGGCAGGGCGCATTATCGAACCACACGGGCCAGCCTTCGCTCCACACGTGGATCAATGAGCCTCGGCCGCCCATGACCCTGTCGCTGGTTCACCACTGTTCCTTCCTTGGACCACTTTTGATAGACACTGACCACTGCAGACCGGGAACACCCCACAAGAGCTGCAGAGACCCGGTCGTCTAACCGTCACAATTTGGCCCTTGTCAAACTCGCTCAAATCCTCACCCTTGCCCATTTTTCCTGCTTCTAACACATCAACTTTGAGGTGATGAAGAGATAATCAGTGTTATTCACTTCACCTGTCAGTGCTCATAATGTATCATATGCCTTAGAGTTGGTTTACACATGCAGTTGTGCTGATGAGCTCAATAATGTGCCTGATGGACAGCTTATGTACATTTACAATAGTTTGACTAAATGATGCATTGTCAAATTGCATTTCTTCAAAAATTGATTTCTCCTAAAAGAGAACAGCACATCATTGCATAACAGGAGATAAGGGAAAAAAGAGATGCTCGAGAGCCAGGGTAGAAAACGAAAAATAGAATATAATTTGAAGGAACAGACTGTTGGAGGAGAAGCGAGAGGATACTAATGCCGTAATGACAGAATAGATCAACTTTTTCTGCCTGCAGTGCAATGCAGATGATCACTTCGCGTCAACAGAAAGAGAGCCCGCAAATCACAGTTAGCAGGTCAATAAGTGCGAAGGCACATCTGAACGTCAGAGCCGCTTCTGTGCGCTCGGTAATGGTTTCGTGTGATGTGTGTGTGTTCGGCCGCTCTAAGCTCTCAAAACAAACACATTCAATACACCGCACATTTGCATGGGGACAAAAACAGTCAATTATTGTACAAATAAAATATGAGAATGAGAAATGTAGGCAATTTCTTCCTCAAATCAAATAAACACAAACACGTATCCATTCCACAAAATGCGAAGTGGCTTCCCGAGGCGTTCAAGAATGGAGGTGGAAAGATATAGAGGAGAAGAGAGGGAAACAGAAGGAGAGACAAAGTGAGAAAACCATGGAGCGCTCTAGGAGGAGGGTTGTTCGCACAATGCCAAAAGCAGAGACGTGCTGCCTCGCCGCAGGCTGACGGAACAGACAGTGTAGTGGAGGCATTCAAAGACGATGGCATCTAAAACCTTAAAAGCACAGATGTTAGACTGTGTCAGCATGGCGCACGCTTAAAAACCTCATCAAGGATTGACATGCAAATGCTCAAAACATTTTTTAAAGAAATTAATACTTTTTAGTACTTAAGTATAAAGATTTCTATTTTGAATAAATGCTGTTCTTTTTAACATTTTATTTTTATCACAGGTTCCAAAAAAATATTAATGTTTACAACATTGATAATACGTCATCATATTAGAATGATTTCTGAAGGATCATGTGACACTGAAGACTGAAATAAAATAGAAAACTATTATTTAAAAATTGTAATAATATTTCACAATATTACATTTGTTTTCTGTATTTTTGATCAAATAAATGCAGGCTTGATGAGCATAAGACACTTCTTTCAAAAACATTAAAAATAGTAATGTTTCCAAACTTTTGACTGTTATTAATAAGTTAATAAATCTTGATATTCACAACTTTTAATTTGAAACACCCTTATTTATTTTCAAAGTGCAAAGAATTTTAGTTTTTACTTCATGGTTACACCACTAGACATTTTTGTCATCAAATAGATAAAGAAATAAAACCAACATGAAACCGATTACATTACAAAACCTTTTCAAACATTTCTTCTAAGACATCCTTGTTTCTCATTCATCTAATAACTTGTCAGCAGAACAGAATAGTCATTTCAGGATGAACATCACTATCCTATAATGCAGCAAACTCGCATTTGGTCTGGCTCCATTCTGGTATGTAACACTCATTTTTCAACATCCAATCAATACTTGATGGATCACTCGGTGCCCTACATTTTTTCTCATTGTATGTCTCTTTTCACTCTGAAGTGTGTTATACCACACAAGAAAAAATGGATTGTAAATGTCCATTTACACTGACTTTAAACCAGTCTAAGAGGGTTTGCTGGTCTTAGCTGGTCTCACTGGTTAAGTGCCCAGGACCCATTTAATACCGCCAAAGGCTGGGCGATATGACCAAAATCTCGATATGATTAATTTCATAATCACAATAACGATATGCATCACGATTTTTATATCAAAAATTTTCATTCCATTGAAATTTCATAATTCTTATCAATTTCAATATCACTTAAAAAATAATACTAGCCTGAAAAACTCTCAAGCTGAACACAAGTAAACAGTGATAAAGAAAGAGCAAAGAAAACACTACAATAGTACAAAGACAAAATAGACTTCAAGCACTAGAAATACTACATAAAGTATAAAGTAATCAAATGTATAAAAAAATCAATGCATTGTCTTTACTGTGTAAATTAAATATACACTTATTCTCAGTTACAAAAGCAAGCAATTTTGTTATTCAATTAGCATTAATAATGACAGCAGATAAATTTGGATACTGTCCCTTTAAGACTGACTGCACAGATTATAGAGCCTTTCTCAACTGTACCTTCACTTAAGACATAAATGGCTCTGTTTACTTTCAAATACATGGTCACTTTGACACATAGGTGTGTGTATTTATCCAGCCAATCCCATTTAGGCGGCAAAAAGCACTCAGCTCAGTCTTCACGTGCTCTGAGCAGCGGCTTCATGTCGCACGTCTCTCAGAAAGAGCTGAGAAACAGTCTCTCAGAGAGCACGCGCATATGCTGAAATGAGTCGTCTTTCGCTGCTAATTGTGCTTCAACAGTTTAAAGCCACATGTTTTCAAACCACAATGCTTAAAATCTCATGCACATGATTAGCTTTCGTGACTGTGCAGCATAGCAACCTCACATGAGCGTAAACCGTGACAGAGACAACAGTTCAAAATCTATACCGGTTGACAACTTTATACCGGCAAATCGCATCTGCCAGTATATCGCCCACCCCTTCTTATTGTGCGTAATTACACTTTAACAGCAAGCACGTCCCTAATTCCCAATTCCCCTCTCAGAGAGGTATGCTTCTGTGCACGTGAAACCCTGTGCGGGTCTCGAACCCGGGTCTCCGGCGTGGCACTCCGACACTCTAACAAGGCTGCAACCTTAACCCTCAGTCGCTAGAGCATCTCTTGAAATCAGAGGAGTGAGGTTTACTTGCACAGCAACTACTAGCTGGCCTCCGTTACACTGACCCCCCTAAACCTAACTCCCATCCGGGTCACGGCACCAATATAACCCCTTTACCCAGATCCTATTTGCCCCGCTCTCTGTGCGGGCCTCGAACCCTCTTTATATTCTCATTCATGCATTTTATCACTCTGAAGTGTCAATAGTGCAATATATTTACATACTGTGATATATACGATATAGCAAAGTCTCTAACGATAGACATTTTATTTCGTGGAAACGATATATATCGTCATATCGCCCAGCTCTACAACCACCAAAATGACTAACCGTTTTTTCAGCAGGCTCTCTATCCAGCTTATACTGTTCACAAAAACACAATGTAGGGCATTTACATACACAATACTGTACATATATACTAATTCAATTTCCAGGGCAGAGAGATACAGTATACTGCAGCGAGACAAATAAAGTGGTCACAGTCTGTCCTTCCGTTTCATTAATGCAGTCAGTGAGTAACTGCTGCCGTCCCCAACCACATCTGAAGTTATCTGCATTAATCAGACAGATGTGAATCTTATAATGGGGGAGTTTTTGGCAAACCAAGCAGGTCAACCTCCGTACAGCTCGCACCTCAAAGGATCCGTGAGCCATCAGTACTGTACACGTACGCTTTCTTTCCAGACACAACATCGAATTGATATTCGGCACACTGGCCACATCCTAACACATCCATCGGAATAAACAGTTCCAAACCCAATGTGAACTGAAATTAACATGAAGTGAACCACCATATTAACCCCCATAAATGCTGTTATCGTGCTGCTGGAGAATATCATTTCTTGATTAGAGGGGAACTACAAATGCCCGCTGCATTCAAGCTTACCGTCTGGCGTGATAATTAGATGATGGTTCTGGGAGCGGGAAAGGTCTTGGAACCTGAAGTGGAGGTTTGATTAAGGATGCATAATGTAAACCCGGCGCTGATGCATATTGATGCGAGACTCTGGCGTTACGCGGCCACCTCAGATACTTCCTGAGTTGATTCCTGCCCCCCAATTACCTCTAAATGTGTCTCACTGATTGAGGAGGAAGGAAATGAAAGCTAAAAGAACAACTAACTGGAGCTGAATTAAAGAACATCAGGCCTGTACGGAGAACGCACACAAATAACTTTCACTTAGTCTCTTGCAGACTGTGGCCTTTCGCAGCCATGCAGAGTATGGTGGTGGGAGTTTCCACGGTCTCACACGACTTCCATTTAAAGTGTGATAATGACTAAAAATACGCTCTGTTCGCAGTGCAACGGGGAGTTAGCTGTCATGCTTCTCGAACACACACACACACTGAGCAAGGTCTGTTGAGGGACTCTCTACTTTGCAGTGGTTCAATGATGCTTTCTAATGCAAATATTGAACCCTCTTACATTTTAAAAGCAATTAAAGCCTATTGTTGAAAAAATATGACCTTATTTTGTGTGGATCATCATCAAATCAATTCATATTTCATTAACAGAAAAGTAAATTGGTGACATTCTCAGGACAATTATTATTTTATGTTTTGGCAAATTCATACGATCTCATTCGCATGTTGTTTTCTCATGAGATTGGGTTGGTGATACCATGGTTTTTCAGATATGACACCATATTACATCAGTTTTTAGTAGGCATTATCATGTCACAATATATCACAATAAAAAATGCAGAAACATGTATCATGGATAGTGACAATATGTATTGTGTATTGTTCAATTGTTCAGCCAAAATGAGAATTACTATGTAAGATACTGTGTCAGTATTACATTAAACTACTAATATATCAATGAAATCGGGGAACATCTGTGGGTCCTGATAATGCCAAAAGTGGCAGTGCAAGCATATTCGTCTAAAAAAATTCAGTATTTCCAGCTTCAGAATCATGAATATTTTTATTCTGGTGTCACTATTGTCCTGTGCATTGGGTCACTAGCACCAAGCTTATTCATTTCCACCCCCAATGTAACGAGCCGGTTAGGAAACAACTTCTACTGTCTGCAGCATTTAAGCAACCTCTCAGTGATAAGTCGGACCGGGCAATAGCCATAACTAAAGCATTGGGGATGTTTATGTTATTAAATTATATAATATATTTATCTTTAAAGTATTTTAACTTGTTTAAAAGACAGAGCTTTAAGAGTTCCTCTCTTTGTCTTTTAAAATATTTTTTTATAAGAGCTACACTGAAGTTGGCAGTTTGATAAATGCAAGTTAATTTCAACCTTTGTGTGCTAAAAAGGCACAAGTTCCTGTAGAGATAACAATACAAATGCTCTTTTTTTATGCCAAACAAACGAAAAGCATGTCATCGTCAATGTCTTCTCTCTTGCTGTATCAAAATCTCACCCAGCTTTTACTCAGAGATGGTCCCAATAATGTGCTTAAAGTCAAGTCAAATTCAGTTAGTGCATGATTACATTACATAAAATGTTAATACTGTATCCTAAATTGTGGATAATTAAGCTAATAAGCTATATATCATATGCTGAAGGAAATTTCTGGAGTGTTAAAGATTAAAAGAAAAAATAACAACAAGAACCGTACAGAACCGAAAACCGTGATACGAACCGAACCGTGGGTTTTGTGAACCGTGCCACCCCTAATATGTATATATATATATATATATATATATATGTATGTATGTATATGTATGTATATTTATATATTATGATAAAAGCCTGTTCGAGATCAGATTTGGAAATTCAATTTGCGACTTTTTTGAATGACCCCAGCATAACTGTGAAATGGCAGTAACAGTTAAAGTCTCAGTAATGAGTCTGGCCTTTAAAATATATCACAACACACTGCTTCAGAGTCTGCAGATTTACTTGACTTTTGTCATAAAACTAAAGTACACCAGTTGTAGTGGAAAATAATAAAAATGCACACACAATTTAAAATATTTGAAACAGGTATTTATTCCTGTTATGATCATTACTCCAGTCGTCAGTGTCACACAATCCTTCAGAAATCATTCTATTATGCTAATGTTGAGCTGCTTAATATTTTCGTGACAACTGAGACGCATATTTTTTCAGGATTCTCTTTTATGATTCTCTCATTTATTTGAATTAGAAATCTTTTGTAACATTATAAATGTATTTACTGTCACTTTTAGGCCCAGTTTACACTAGTGCATTTTCGTTTTAAAACGCATACGTTTTGCAACGGTTACACCTGTCATTTACACCACGCCTGCGTCTTCGAACCTCATAAATGGAGACTTTCGAAAACGCTGCAGACCCGGTTTTACTTAAAACGCCGGGGTTGAGTTTCAGTGTGAACACCAAAACGGAGACTTTTGAAAACGATGGCATGGCAGCCCACATTCGCTCTGCGTATCCTTGACGACCGTGTAAACAATAACATGAAGACTCAACTGCAATCTTTGCTGGCTTTGTTGTAATTTTTAGCCACCATTGTGCAGTTAAAACTCTGCATATTTTTTTTAATACTGCAGCTACCCTGATGCGCAAGAGGCAACTGTTTACACTTGTACGTGCATGAACATTAATGTGACATGCGTTTTAGATGGAGATCGTTTCTGAAACACTGTGGAAATGCCATTGTAGAAACGCTACTGTAAACAGGGCCTTAGTCAATTGACCCTTCGCCGGCAGTTTGACTGGTGATCTGACCAATCATAACCCCGAATCCTCCATTTTGTCCGACAAAGCAGTCAGGGGAGTTAGTAGATTAACATTGATGAACTTGAACTTGAAAAATTGTGTGTACTCACAACTTTCTACATTTGAAACAACATTCCTTCTGATGTTCATTCATGTTTATTTGATGCTATAAATGAACTAGTATGAAGAGATGATCGGTTCACGAGCCGCTTGAAGGAGCTACAGCGATCTGTCACGACACATTAAAGAGCTACTATAGCTATTTATTGTTTAAACTTCTTTAAAAAATTTATTTTAAATATGAAACTGTTTCATATCAAAAGTAACCTACTCTGTCTTGTCTGTCGAAGCGTGGTCAGTGTCCTCTTTGCTCCGCAATCTATTTTTCACTTCGTGAGAACATGATGTGTGGCGTGAGAGCGCATGGCTTATCGGACATAGCAACAGTAACTAAAGGGGGCGGGTCTTTGCAAAGGGTCACCTTAATGGATCCTTGCTGAATAAAATATGAATTTGTTTAAAAGAAATTTACTGACCCCTTCTAAACAATATTGTATTCTTGATATAAAACAGTTGTATGCATCCATATCAGCATAGCCATGAAGTATCTTTTTACAATGATGTTGAATATTCCTGCTCTGAAAAAAGGCCTAATATCTTACATAATGTTTCTTCTCTAGCTAAATATATCTTCTTCTAACAATGTTTACATCATTTTTACTGGAAAACGAGATATAAACAATGATGCTTGCAGTGAAATTAGAAGCCGTCTTTGAAGTCTCCTGAATCACCACAATGAAGCATCATACAAATCTTATTAGCTTGCTTTTATTTAATAGGTTTAAACATAAACAGGATGAAATTTGTGTCATCATCAGGATGTTCCTGCTGTGGGCTTTAGTGCTGACGGACAGGAATAGCTGCAGCAGGAGTCTAGTTAATTAAACTGATAACAATGTCTGCCTCATTACGGAAAAATGCTGTGTCATGCTCCTGATGTCCGCTATTGATCACCGCTGCCACACACCCCAACAGATACACACACACACACACACACTGATTTCCTTGAACACACTTGAGATTCTCACATTTCTGCTGCCTCCTTCTCTCCTTCAGCTCACACTACCTCTACCTTTCATATGCTCTCTTTCTCTCACTGGAGCACGTACACATGCGCTCACGCAGGTTTTGACAGCACATTCATCACCTCCTCTATTTTCAGTGCTTTAATTAGCTCTGCACTTAAAGCCGCTGTCATTGTGCCTCTGTGGCACATGGTGCTCGTGTCAAGAGGCGCTCATGCATAGGGCTAGAATCGGTGTGTGTGCGAGTGTATGTGTGGGTGTCAGAGGCTTCACCTTTGCCAGTGAGGAGGTGAAATGAAACATACTTATCAAATTGTTCAATGAGCCTCAGCAAAATTTGTTAATCTTTTTTGCTTAAGAACAAAAACTGCACTTGTCTCAGTTCATGTGCACCTCTTTTATTTCTTTCATTGTTAATATCATGTTTGAAAAATATCTTTTTCAAAGTCTTGAATTTGTTTTGGGGTCTGCTAGAATTGGTTTTCATGCTTGAATGTTCAAAAAACATTATTTTTCCATAAATTTCACAGTATTGCACCTCTCTTCCCAGTCTGTCAGTAACGCTCTGAAACCCTCGTTAGCCAACTATGGCTGCAAGTTCCATCGTTACCAACGTGATTTGGCGTTTCCTGAAACCATAGGTCCAACAAACATTCGCAAACAGCATTGCAAACGTGCGTGGTTTGTTTTCTCGAGCTGTGCTTAGAAACAGTTTCTTGCTAAGTGACAAAGTGAACTTAAATATATCATGCTCTTGGGCGCAATAAGGAAGCTAACATGGAGTACATTCTATACACATTTTCTCCGTGGCAACACTCAACGCCGTTTTTGAAGAATATGCCTGTGTGTAAAATGTGCAAGGGAAGTCTGGAGTAACTATGATGTAAGAGCAAACCCACGATTAACAAAATGACATGGAACAAAAACAATGAAGTAGTCATCAGATTCCATGTTCGTTACAGCAGCATCTCGGAGATCTTGAACAGATTAATTTGAAGAAGTTACTGCTACTCCACCTGCGCTTGATGTCATTACGGATATGCGATTATGTTAGCAGAGTTGGGAAGGTTATTTTGGAAATGTAATAGGTTACAGATTACAAGTTACAAGTACCTATTTCAATTACTTTACTGACAACAATGTAACTGATTACATTTGATTACTTTTCTAAATTTATAATGAATGTTTTCAACTGTTAATCATTTTCAGACATACATTGTGTTAGATTTAGAATTTGTAAAAATTTGGATTTGATATATATATATATATATATATATATATATAAATAATCAATACTCACCTAGGCCACAATATATTTCCAAAAAGCAATGAAAAGTTCAATGCAAAACACAAGTTGTCAGTCAATCACATGGTATGATGCACATTTGAATTCTACAGCTGTTGCTGCAAAACATCCATTCATAACAATAAACCAGAAAGCTAATGATTCTTCACATAAGGCATTAATATTTCTCTAGACATGAACTGGTAAGAGTTTAACACTGCATGATTCTGTGTCTTCAAAGATAAACGTTCCGTTTTAAAACTCCCGCAGGTATTCATTAAAATATTATAATTGCTACTGCCTTAGACTTGTGCTGTTTGTAGTACTTTGCTTCTCTGATTTGCTTCATTGCTCTGAAAACATTCGTGTATTTGTTGCTCTTTAAGAGAAAGCTTCAGCACAAACATCTGTCACGGGCTCTCATGAGCAGCGTACCTGGGTCACTGCTGACCAAATGCCAATCAAAATACTTTCTTGAATGTTCATGTGGAGGGGAGATGGGGATTTATATCTCCCCCGGTCAATAATAAATGTAACAGTTCTTTTGTAGACAAGACTTTAAGGTATGTGTGTCTATACAGATATTGACTTTCAAAAACATACCCACTCTAAGAAATATTCAATGGAATACAAAGTGTGACAACAACAATATTAAAACTGCTACCAGTCTATTTTGTTCTGCTCTCTTTTAAAACCTGTTCAGAGCAGTCTGAACTTTTGTGATGTTCAATATGGAGAAACTTTCTGAATGGAAAATATATGCATCAATGAAATGAAAATGGCAGCCTCAATCTGTATCAAAGCTAAGTATCATCTGATCAAAAGTTTAAAGGGAACCCCGGGTATTAAGACTTGCAATCCTTAATATAATAATACATGGCTTAATATAATGTTAATGATGTCTCTCATGAAAGATTTAGGTCATTTTAAAAATTCACATTGTTTTATACATATTTTGAACAAATAATGCGCTCTGTGTCGATGCCGTCAAACTGGCGCTACCAACACAACTCGGAAAATAAAATAATGATACGATGCCACATTGTACGGATTTGGAGAAGACTGTACACTTACGTTACTGTGGTGAAACTGACAAATCGTTCCTCCGCAAGTAAACTCAAACTTTCTCCTTCAGTGGCAGTAGTGTCATGACAAGTGTCGGCATGTTTATATCGTGCCAGGATGGCATCTAGTGTTTCTTGTGTCTGCTGTTGTCTCTTCTCTTGTTGCCCTTCGAATGAAAATTCAAAATTACAACCAAAAGCCACACAATGTGGCATCATATTAGTATTTAATTGGTGTAGGAAGCACCAGTAGTTCACCGAGAGTAACCATCTGACGTCATTGAAGCAGATCAAACCTTTAAATCGGCACTATAAAACAAAAAGATCATATTTCATTGCTAAATTTAAAAGGACTGCTTCTGATGAACATAAAAATCAGCAAACATGGTTGAGCTGCTGATGGCATGGTTAGAAATTGTTTTAACATTAAACAGATTAGTTACTATTAATAACTGACAGAACTCAGTGTAATGTAAGAGAAGCTGGGAACAACATGATTGACAGGTCCATGTGACAACTCCATTAATTTCATTATTGCGATTTCATGGGAGACAGTAGGAGTACTTAATTTAGTTGTAAATGTTTGTGAGTCCAACCCACTTTGGGACACTTTGAGCATTAGCAGCATTCAGTATCACATTCAACAACATGCTTAAGATCAATCAGAGACGATTGAGATATCTCACAGACAGATGCAAACACTCACATGTAAACAGTGAGACTTTAGGCAGAATGCGTGAATTAGTTTGTTGGTGTAATTAATCTCACTGCCATGCTAATTTAGCTGGTGTTCACATTAGCTTTGAATAAAGGGCTTGGCTTTTGTCAGATAAATCTGTCTCTGCCATGCATTATTTAATTGTTACTGAAGAGAGATTTATTTTTTGATTTTCTTAATCTGAGTCCTTACAATTCTTGATCAAATAAATGTCAGGGGGAAATGATATTAGGTCTAATCCATTTCCCTGAAGTCCAATAATAAATAAGCTAAATTCTTGATCAAATAGCAAGATGGCGCTCCCCATCGTGGAGCTCTCAGATTCAAGGGGTTTTTTTGTATTTACTGTCATTTGTTTTTGTGCGTCATGTTAGGACAACTACAGATGCAAACGTTAAGTATGATCAGGTGACTCTGATACAGCCAAGAGTCCGCAGTCAAAATTGACACTATGACCTCGGTATGCTGGACTCCTTCCCAGAACTATTTTGTGATGTCGGTGTTACGCCAGGCCAGACCCGAGCAGGGGCTTTTCCCTAGCCCAAAGTGGAAACATGGCAGGTTAAGAGGAGCTAAGCTCTTAGTTAGCGAAGGAAGACCAATGTTCCCTTTGGAAAATAAGATGGACCAACTACATGTATCTACGCAGTGATACAGTCAGGATTGACTAGACCATTGCAATAGTAACATCAGAAATGCATATATAGCAAATCCCAAAACCCATTTTGGAAAATCTGACCACCTAACAATCCTACTAATGCCCATTTACAACAAACCCAGTCACAATTAGAGCTGTTAACACATGGACTGATAGTGAGTGCACTGGCAAACCTGCAGGGCTGCTTAAAGGCTACAGATACTCATATCTTCAAGGAGGCTACAGATAATATTCATGATTACACAGAGAATGTGATTATATCAACTGGTGTTCTTCCATCTGCGTCCCTTGCAGAACTGTTCATGTATTTCCAAATAAAAAGCCCTGGTTTATTGGGGATATTTGCTTGAAGATCAAGAGACGATGGGAAGCTTTCTAGTCATGGGATCAGAGAGGAGTACAAGCAGGTCCGATTTGAGTTACGAAAGTCCAGAGCTGCAAAAATGGCACATACCCAAAAACTTGAAAGATATTACCTGCAAAATAATTTGCCAACTACAGGAGGAACAAACTGGACTGAGACCTGAGACACCACCATACCTGGCAGACTCAACAGTTTCTATGCTAGATTTGACAGATTTTTCTGCAACCCAAAGGACAATGCACTCCAGGTGACACACGCACAAGTTTTGAAGGTTCTGCAAATGGTTGACTCAAATGTTGCGTCATCTTTAGTTTAGATCTAACCAATCATTATCTAACACTTGGAGTATACAAGATCGGTACTTACACATGTCTGAGTTTGCAGATGCTGACGGCAACCTTCACCTCCATCCTCCCCACCACCGCCAGAATGGTCCTCCCAGGGGTCGGCTATGCTCGTCTTCATCTTTAAGCAGGAAATGCAGTCCGCAACCCTCAGGATGTAAGCTACAGATGAGGTCCACACCAAAGAACTTTATCTTACCACATTTTCCTGAATTTTAATAAATATCATTGTTACGTTATCTTGCTTCCCGAGTCTTTCTTGTAGAACAGGTAAACCCCCACCAGGCAGTGGAACCTGATGGTGTATCACCAAAAGCCCTGAAAGGTCTGTGCTGAACAACTGGTAGGGTTGTAGTCAGACTTCTTTAACTTGTCTCTTATACAAGAAGTAGTACCAGACTTATTCAAGTCCCCTATTATCATACCTGTCCCTAAGAAACTAAACACATCTACCCTGAATGACTTTAGGCCAGTAGCACTAACATCATTTGCAATGAAGTATCTACAGTGAAAAGTGAAAGTGACATGTGAAGGCCAATTATGGTAACTCAGAATTTGTCCTCTGCATTTAACCCATCCAGTTAGTGCACTCAGGTTAGGAGTAGTGAGTAGTAAACACACACTGCAAACCATGGACACACACACGGAGCAGTGGGAAGCCATTTTTGCTGTGGCGTCCGGGTAGTGATTGGGGGTTTGGTGCTGTTTCGCACCAGTATTGAGACTCGAACCGATAAACTTCGGGCTACCAGTCTGACTCTATAACCATTAGGTTATATAATATTCTTGCCTATAGAGCAGACAAGACCAAGGAAATAATAATGGACTGCAGAAGGAAATCCATCAAGGGGACTGAGGTGGAGAGTGCTGATTGTTTCTAAGTTTCTAGGCCTACATGTGTCATCAATCCTGATTTGGACCAAAAAACACTGTTGGCACAGCGAAGGACGCCTAATTGTGGCTTTGTTTCATCAAGCTGCTAAGGCCAGACTCAGCCACTGCCCCCTCAACCAGCCCTACAGAGGACTCATAGAGAGCATCTTCACAAATGGCATCATTGTCACCACCCAGGCACAGAGGACGGCTCTCCGAAAGGTTATAAAGACTGGAGAGAGAAACACTGGAGCCGACCTCCCATCCATGGATACTTTACAAAAACAACGCTGCAGGAAAAAAAGCAGAACATCCTCAGGAATACATACCATACAGCTCAATCATTACTCAGGCATGAACACTCAATATATAACCTGAGATACGGTAGACCAGACAGTATCATTACACATTGTTAAGGTTATTTTATACTTATAAAATGTTCTTATGTATCGGTCATAAAGATACTAGTGTTTTATAGAGTGTATCTCATTATATTTCTTTTTTTTATACTCCTGATTCTAAGATTCTAAAATTTCTACTCGTACTGGCTGTGCGTGTACAAATGGCAAATAGACATCGAACTAAAACAAATGAGAACAGTTAGAAAAGTTACACAGTACCTACACATCTGTAGACTGAGCATGTAGTACTCATGCACATGACCTCACCATTTTCACAAATTTGCGTTTTTATAGTTAACATGGAGACAATAATGGTATCATTTTCAAAAACTTGCGCTCTGAAACCCAAAAAGTTTTAGTTGAAAATGGCATTGTGTAAATGTAAAAAGTTTTATTAAAGTACCTTCACAAAAATAGACAGGAGAGACTTGAGATTACAAGAGCAGTCTTGTGGAATAATTCAAAGGACAATGGCTATGTTTACATGCACCAATTTTCTTCAATCCAAATGAATTGAATCCAATTACAGTTCTGTTTACATGTACTCTAAACAATGTAATCAGATTCAAATATCTGTTTGTTATGTGTTTTATACATTCTGATTAAAACTTTTGAGCACATGTTCTGCGTGTGACGTCATAATCACCCTTGCGGTGACAACCATGGACGTGACACCAACAGAGCTCATCGTATACACTCTTTTCAAAAACTTACTGTCTTTACTCGGCCATCGAAGAAGAATACAAGCAGCTTTACAACATCCTGTGTTGCTTCATCACATTATTCTGATGTACGTGAACTTGCGCACTGCGTAATGCATGTCAACATTGCAATGCGCATGTGCCCCAGACAAATCTGAATACGATTGAGAAAGTAGTCGGATTCAAGCTGTTATGAATCCTGTTCTGTTGTCCTCCATTCACCTCCCATTTCAGAACTCTATCATGGACTCCATACACCACACTACACTTCCCATAAGCCCCTTATGTTAATTACTGCCCAGCTGTAGCCAATCAAGCTCCCTATTTAAGTCTGTTCTGTTTCCCTGGTTATTTGCGAAGTCTTGTTGATACTGTAACATTTCTGAGCGCTACCCTTGTCTTGTTTTGCCTGTTTTCGAATCCTGCCAGTATCATTGTCCTGTTGTTTATCTGCCTGCCTTTTGACCTTAGCCTGGAATATTTACTACGAGTTTGCCTTTCCCCTGTTGATTCTGTTTGCTATTGAGTTGACCATTGCCTGTCTGACTACGTATTGTAAATAAAGCTGCATTTGGATCAAATTCCCGCTGACTCCCCGTTACACAAGCGTTTACATGGTCATTTTTTGCTGTTGGATCGGATTAGAAAAGGAATAAACCACCCCTCGAGCTCCATCGGATCCATTAAGGTGTTTACATAAATGTTTTTTCAATCCGATTGAGCTATCAATCCGATTACAAATGGATTATTTGGGTGCATGTAAACGTAGCCACTGATCATTAAATCAAGAAGAATAAGAGTGCGATGCCTGTTTTCACATTGGAAGAGAAGAATAAAAATAACAAATACTCCAAGAATTCAAAGCCCAGTGCTCAGTAATTCTAAAAAACCTCTTATGAAATCAATGTCACATTAACAATAATAAGAGTTACAATTTTTTACTGACAGATGATTATGTGTAATACACACACTCACTGACAACCTGCTATACAAAGCTTTATAAAAGTTGCAAAATGATTCAGGTAAAATTAATCATTAAATTTGCAACACAGTGAGAAAAACACTCAAATTATCGTAATTATAGTTATTCAGTCTTGCTCGATTTTAAACCCAAAAATGAAAACTATTTGATGTTATGACTTTTACACGCATAGCAAAATCAAAAAAATCTCCATTTCATACACAATTTGGTATTTCACAAACCAATTCATAATATTTAAACAAAAAAGTCTACGTTTTATACTATAATCATCCAGCGTTAGACACCGCTATGATTTATGGTTTCTTTTTTTTTTTTTTTTTAGTAGCGAATGCGTTCAATCAAGTACATTCAGTCTGTCCGTGGCAGATTCTGCATGTATTTGCCGCACATTAATAGTCTGTGCACTGTTGAAGCAGCCATCAGTGCTCTCGGGGCAGAAACGAGCCGTTTGATGGAGTGCTAGGGACACACACATGCTGACTGCTGCATCAAGGGACTGGAGTGTCTGTGAGGGCAGATGTGCCTGGAGGCCAGATAGACCAGCAAAGACTTGCTGATTGGATGGAAACGGAAGCAAGGAAAAGGACGGTGCTTTCTCCATCACAAGGCCAGTATGGACGGATGCCAGATGCTGAGACAAAGACAAACTTGGCTTGCCGTCAGTAAAAGACTGAACTCATCCTACAATCTTGCTCTCCTTCCCAGAAACATTGTCTGCTGACAATAGCACAGGAAGTGAGGCTCCGTTCACAGTGCAGAGGTTACAGGGATGACAACTCTACGCCGACCCCGCAGGCAGATGCCTCACTGTTATATTGCCTTTTGCCGAATTGTAATTTAACCGAATGACTCCTCGGAGATTGAAAAATGATTGACAGGTGACAGAAAGCAAATGAACTGCAGCTATAAATTAACGCAACAAAGACGCCTGTCAAAGCAACAGGGTTGGAGAGCGCCAAGATATGCGGAAACAGAGTTGGAGATGACAGACACCAGTGGGGTGTGGGGTCTATTCTCTTTCCAAGATTTTTGTGAGAGTGACAAATATCCAACTGGCATCCTGCACACTTGAAAACACCCAAAAGGAACATTATGAACAAAGCGTTCCTGGCAGAACTATTTAACAAAACAAAAGTTTGAGTTTTGGAAACAACTAAAACTCTCCCTTCTGCAAAACCAAAAGCTGGATAAAACGGCCAAACTGCCTCTGGGCTGTTCCTGAGTCTCAGCTCCTCTTTGTCTCTTTTTAACACACTCCAGATTGCAAACTGCAATTTAATAAAACTAAGTCACTCAAGAAAAAGTAAAAAATGTCAGATTGTCTAATCAAAGCTGCTGATAAAATCTGCAATGCACCTTCAAATGCAACAGACTTATAAAGGCACTATCGGAGTACAAAGAATAATAGAGACAACAACATTTTTTGAATAAAGGTAATCATGGACAGACAGAAACATTTTTCAAAAGAGTTTCTTTGAATTGAACAGAATTTCAGGAGAAAGAGTTTGAGAACATTATACACAGTGAAGCTGCTTGAAATGCATATTAAAAGAAAGAGGACACATAGCAAAGGCATTTTTGAAGATGAAAAATATAAACACAAAGGATATAAAGAGCCTGAAGTCTTTTGCTTCTTTATTGGTTGATTTTGCTCTTCTTTCATTTAGCTGTGTTGCAAAGCACTCTTTTTCTCAAAAGCGTATATAAAAGTTGTATACAGTATATTCACAATGAATGCAGATCTAACAGATCATTAGATTGGAGCATTTTCAATAATCTTAATAGCAGTTGCTATGGGATTTGAAATCTACTCGATTTGATGAACAATCTATATGCGATTTGAAATATGCCATCTTCACTCACGGGAGCTCAGTTCTAGACAGTTTTTGAGCTGTAAATGCTATTAGACTGATTTCGTAATATAGTACCCATATGCACGTGCATAACCTGCATACTCAGTTATAATTTTACCTACAGTAGTTCATAAGTTTAAAAATTTCACAACCAAAATCTGCAATCAAACGACACAGAAAACCACATTTTTAAACATGCAACACATACATATTCATATACATGAAAAAAAAAGCATGATAGGGCAAGTGATATACCGGTATTGAAGATAATCGTGATATTCAAAGCATGAAATATTGACATCGTGTTAATTTAGGGTGTGACAAAATACCGGTAGTGGCGATAACCACAATATTTAAAATGAATAGGACTCTTGTGATATCATGACACATTAATACTTCAGCGCCAGTACCTGGTTGACCTCTCAGGTGGCAGTATTTCACCTTAATGCTGATGCCTGTCAAACAAGAAGACAACTCTGAGAAAACCATGTCATCCAAGTGGGAGAGTGAGAGGCTCTGCCCACACCTGAAAAAATTAAGCTCGCCAGTATGGGAGTTTTTCAGCTTCAAAGAAAACAGCCCAATCTGCAAAATGTGCCTGTCTACGGTCAGAGAGGTTTTTACCCACCTCCATGTCCATCACCCTGTGAATTACGCCATTTTACAGAGAGTAAATTGAGATTATTTTACTAGTCATGGAATGGGAAATGTTATATTAACATGTTAACAGCGGATTTCTGTGTTCATATATTTAAGTAAAGGGCGCTTCTTTTAATAAGTACCGCGTTTTCTTTTTCTCGTCTTATTTTTGAATTTGTAATGCATTTGCAATCAAATCATGGCCAAAACAGCCTGTTCGTAGCACTTGATATTTTTTGTTCAAATCTACTACATGATTAAAACTGATCTAGAAAAAATGAGTGACCACATTGCTACATTAGACGCTGTAAAAAGTTAAGTTGGTCGCAGTGCCATCTTGCACTATGCCTCATCTGCGGCCGTTCTAGGCACACATTAAAACTGAATTAGCAGCGCGCTTACTGCATGACTTCATCGGCGACGGCGATAGCTTAAAATACAGGTATGGAAGTTAACAGGTTAAAGTATCAGTTTTGATGGTAATATTTATTCATCATACTGTTGAACTTGACAGTATTTTCTCTAGTTATTTCATAGGGATCCATGTTTATCATGCCGTGTTTACCCAAGGTTTCTATAAATCAAGATTGTGAATTCTTTTGGCCACAATAACTGTGGAGTGAAAAATCTGATATCTTGACCGCCCTAGGTGCAATATAGATTTGATACTGTTCCTTATATATACAGCATTAAACAACTCAGCACCTCCATATTTAGCAAACCTTCTTCAAGTGCATAAACTGCATGGACCCTATGGTCAGCAAGTCACATGACTTTAGAAGTTCCTGACTGAAATTGAGTGGCAGCCGTGTATTTGCAGTGCTGCCTCAGAAACATTTGATTAACTTACTGCTTCATCTAAGACACGCTCCCTTGCTTTGTTTTGTTTTTTTAAATAATTTGAAATCACGTATACTCACATTAGCATTTTGTCCAAAAGGTTAACTAAAGATTTTTTTTTTTTGTATATGAACTTGTCTGTTGTTGATTTGTGTGTCATGTTATGGTGTAATTATTGTTGATTATTCTATTTACTGTATGATTGTACAGTACATTGGTCAAGATTCTGTTTTTTTATAAAAAAAATAAATAAATAAATTACATGAACTAAAATTCAATTTTGAGTCCTGACTAAAGGGGGATTTTACCTATAGGAAAGAAAAATCACAAATGAAATCTCTAATAGTTCAACGGTTTCTCCTAGACAGCTGTGAAAATAAATGGAGTCTTTAATCTCCTTCTGCTTACTTTTGTTTTTTCCTGGGAAAAAAAGACCACTGTTATCTCACATCTGCCTGGAGGTTCTGAAAAAGTCTCCTGTTGCAACAAAAATTCAAAATGTACAATTTAATCAGGTTTCAATATGAACTTTTCTAAATCATTATGAACCTTTCTCTGCTCTTCAGGAGTTGAATTTTGTAGTTGTTGATGTTTTCCACAACTTTTGTTTTTACTTTCTGCGATTCCACGAAAAAAAGTAAACAGGGCAAAAGATTGTGCCACAGCTACAAAGCCAGGCCTTCCAGCTATATGAGAGAGAGAAAGAGCGAAACAGAGGAAGAATGAGAAATGGAAGACATGCGCAGAGATATTCAAAAAACGAACAAACACTGTCCTAAAGGAGCTTCAGGATAAACAAAGAGAGCAAGATGACAGAAAGCTGCAAAGTGACAAGGATCATGTCTTGCCGTTTGAACACAAAGGGTGGTGTCAATGATGGAGTCTTTGCTGTGCATGTTTCTTCTTGTTCTTCAGAGCTTAGACACAAATTACATCAAAAACATCAGACTCCCCTCAGCCAGACTGATCGACAGAGTCATCGCAGCTCGCAGTGGGAGATCCTCAAAACCTCCCCAATCACACACACACTTACTCCGACACATCAATATGCTACTATACACGTTACATGAAAAATAAAGGGCCATTCCAAAAGATCTAATCTCAGTTTTTATTGAAAATCGTCTCAATAGAGCTGTTCAGTCATAACGTCAATTTGGTGGCCAATTCATAAGGCTAATTTCGCTATGAAATTTTGTATGGGATTATATATATATATATATATACACATATATATATATACATCCAGGAAACAGGCAAAACAGAGAAGTTCAGAAAAAGGCCAAAGAATCCAAAAACTAAGACAGGAGAATCATGATACTCAGAGATGCAGTACTAACACATGCAAGACTTGGCAAAGAGTGACTGGAAAAAAGGTAATGAGGTTAATCAGGATGATTACGCTGGCAATGAACTATGGGAAATGAAGTCCATGCAAGAATAACAATAGTCCGGGGTGGAGTTCCGTTGAATGCTCTTCATCCTCTATAGGAAATTCAAACAATCCAAAGGGCACCTTTTGGGGGGCCAAATTCTGAACTCTGAGCCCCGGGACAGCATGCCAAACACACATAACCTTTACTCCAATGATACTCTAATTACACTTATATTTAAGTGTGAACACGTGAAATCCTAGTAGCTTGACTTTTTAAACCTTTATTTACAGATATGACGTAAACGCAAAGATGAATGATGGAAGTATGCCATTTCCATCTCAAACGCTCTAAGATATGAATCATTATTAAAGGGTTACCACAGTAATTCAGGGAAAAGGAAAAAACATGGTTTCGAAGATGGATTTATGATGTACTAGCAGTTATTATTTAAAGTGTGTTCATTTCAAACAAAACAAAAAAGTTATTTAGTACAGCTTGCACAGTGAGGAAGCAAGTAAGTAAAGAGTTGTCTGCATACTGGTGAAACATTAAATGGAAACACGGTACAAGGACAACACTTGTGCAAAGTTTAAAAAAAAAACGCATCTGAAAAGAAAACAGATCTTGGGAAATACAAAATGAATGAGACGAAGAGAAAGAGCGACACAAATGCCTTTTGAAAGACTTAAAGCATGGAAGCAAACATATATATTTGAGAACAACATCGAAACACCAGCTATTTCCTTTGAGATGTATGAACTGTAAATCTAGTTGACAGCAAACCGTATATACAGTCTGACAAAACATTATACAAATTTGAATATCTTCAAACTGGATTTCATGGGTCCATCTAATCCATCAATGGTGCACTGGTTCAAGTTCAGAGAAAATTAACATTGACTGACCATTTTTCCTCACTATATTTGAGTCAAGTCACATGACCAATGTTTATCGTCTGTGGCCCTGTTTACACTTGGTTTTTAGATTTGTTTTGGTTATAAGTACACTATGCTAAAAACTGGGTGTAAAACGTTCTGAGCTTATCCACTTTCGACCACTTCTAGAGGTAGTTGAAAATGCATTCAACCAAATTGCTTTCGTAGTGTAGACACTCATGTGCTCGGATGCGTTTGGACAGCCACAAAAGACCCCTATCTCCGCCTACTGACCTAATGCATAAACATTACGGGAAGCTAGCCAGACGGGATTAAACTTTGTAGGCTGAAAACCTAAATTTGGTTCGAAAACAAAAAAAAGAAAATGTACCAAGCACAATGTTCTCTCACTGTAACGATAATCCACTGGAGGTGGAATCTTTCATTGATTTGTTTGAAAATAATAAGGTGGAGAACCTTATTATGCATCAGAGACGCAACAGTTTAACTTTCTTAAGATAACGTAACTCTTCCATAGCCACACCCAACTTAAACACTTGTAATTTATGTATTTTAGGCACTTTATTCCTTTATCATTTCGTAGTGGTGTTAGTTATTCTTGTTTATCTTTTGTTAAAGCTGCTGTCCGTTCAAAACCATCTCTTTGCCTCGATTCACAATGGTAAGCTTTATGGTTTTGTTGTTTTCTCTTTTTGGACATGTAAGCTGTGTTTGGGTACCACAAAAACATCATGGCACATAGTAATAATTCACAGGGAGCCGGGCTTGTAACCTGAAGGTTGCTGGTTCGATTCCCATGCCGGCAGGAATTGAAGGTGGGGATTGTGAATGAACAGCACTCTCATGACCATACCATGACTAAGGTGTCCTTGAGCAAGGCACCGAATCCCTAGTTGCTCCCCTTGTAAGTCGCTTTGGATAAAAGCGTCTGCCAAATGTAAATGTAATGTAATGTAATGTAATGTAATAATTCAATACTTTGGTATTGACATAGCAAACGGTTCATTGAAGCTTTATTTAATACTGTTCAAAGATATGTGTATATAGTAGGGGTGGGACGGTACATGTATTCGTCCCAAACCGTATGGTAAGGGCGTCAAGTTCGGTTCAGACAGTCACACGACGAATACAGTCAGTGAAAGGCGATCCACACTCCAATCCAGAAGGGGGCGTGCGTGCTAATGCAACGCTGTTTGCTACTAGTAAAAAGCGCAGACGAATAGAGAATCGATCGGTATGTTTACAACATCTCTCAACTAGTGTTAAACCTGCAGAAAGATATCAATAAATCAACTTGAGAATAAAATCTCACGTAGCACTACATTCACCTCAGGCATGTCGACAGCATGTCAGTTCACTAGAGAAATGAACTCTAGAAGGGAATATATGCAGTTTATATATTCATTATATTTACTTAACCTGTTAGTAATGTTTTGATTATTTAATGTATGATTAAAAAAATGTCTCAAGTTTGACAGCTGCTGTGTAAATGTTTATATTTCAAAAATTAATTGCAGTAGAATATTTACTTTATAATTAGATTTCGAAGTTAATGCCATTTACGTGTTTTTTTTTTTTTTGAAAATAAATAGCAACTGAACTTAATAGTTTTATAGGTAACATTCATGTTACCTATATAGTCATGTGGAAGTAAGGGCTTTTATTAGCTTTTATTGTCCTTAAAAAAATTAATTATAATTGAATTTATTCACAAACATTTGTTAAAATAAACCAGTTTAATTTTAAAAAGGCAATTTTATGTTTAGTTTTCTCCCCCCCTGCTGTACCAAACCCGTACTGAACCATGACTTTGATACCGAGGTACCGACATGTTTGTGTTCCACTAATATATAGATGTTTTTAAGTCAAGGCTGTTTTCTCTACATCTTTTCTGGTGTTTAAACTTGCAGAAAAACTATTGTTTCATTATTCTTAACCACAGCTCTCCACGGCTGAAGGTTACTGCTATTTATGCAGTTGGCAAATAAGATCTCATGGTTAGCTGTCACATTGTTACACTTTTTTTTTTTAAATTCTATTACATTCTTTCACTGTTTGTTTCTATTGTCTAATGAAGCCTTGAGGTTTTCATTTCACCTTCTGTCACAACAAAAAATACATTTTACTTGCCAGCGGAGCTTAAGGAACTTTGAATCATTCAAGGATAGAGAGTCAGCATGGGTAAAGGGCTGTGATATATTTAATCAACTACATGGTTAGTTGGATGTTCTACGTACATTATTCAGGGTTTGCCCTCCATTTAATGTGTGTGAAGGGTGAAAATGGAAAGCAATGCTTCTGCCCTCTTTATATATTCGTCTGACACACTCTTTTATTCTTTGTGGAAGCGTGTGCCAAAAGCTCTATAATACCTGGAGAAAGCTATCCGTTCGCATTCCAATTCATCTCGATGGCACTAACTCAACTGGCGCGGGACTCTCCAGATAGGTGATTTGAAATCTGCCATCTTTATTCATAGGCATTCAATGGTCATTATTCATTCTCATAATCATCTCATAATAATGATATATTTTCCCATATTATCTTGTAATAATGTGAAACTCTTGTTACTGTGACTTACAGTATGCATGCGCAATACACGCTGTGCCGTTATTTAAAGCAGTCATATAGAGGGAAATCAGATCTTGCAATAGAGATGTTCATGTCATAGACATGATGAAATTTCTGCATGATGAAACTCAATTCAATTTGAAATGTGTCAACTTCGGTCCAAGCACCAGAAATCAATAACTCAATTGATGGCATCTACACTTCCTGACAGTTGACAAATAAGTGACTTTGTTCTGTAGTTTTCTGGTGCAATCTATATGCAATTTGGTCATAGAATGAAAATTACATGGACTAATAAATATATATATATGTGTGTGTGTGTGTGTGTGTGTTAGACTATTCTGTTAATCTCAGAACAATTCATCTGTTTCAGTACAGCTGTTATTTATATGCGAGATCAATATCATATTACAATACAGATGAAGACATGACTCTTTCTCGGCCACACTGCATTCTGTGCTGTAATTCATAATAATAACATTTTTAAGTATTATAGTCATAGTGAATATCTTAATAGAGAAATTAAGTTATTATTATTTGAAAGTTTCTAAATATTTTCATTATAATAAAATTTCTCAGTATTATATAGTAAAAGTCATTATACTTTTATAGCTTTTAGTTTTATATAAGAAAGTTTCTCATAAGCAGAAACGTATGAGAAACCCATACTAATCTCTTAATATTTCATTGTTTTGACTTGCATGATTTAATTTTGTTATCTAACTGGTGGAACTATAGTTTTCATACCCCTTCTGTGCTAAATAAAAATGTCTTTTGACTAAAAAGTTCCAGAGATGGGTTTATTTGAAATCGAGATTACCATAATAATAGACGAACAAAAATTATTAAAATAATGACAGCAACATGGTCACATGATAACACAAACAAAATAGTTAAGTAAATTGGTCCACTCCAGCACATTCAATTCGATTGAGATGTGGGGAATTTAAGGCCAGGGCAGGGCAGCAACTTGAACTCTCAACTCCTGAGCCCATTGTTGGAGCTTTCGACAGTGGACAGGGATCAAAGTCACTCTGATTGGTCTGCGGGTATGCAGCCCCATACGCAGTGTGATGCACTGTTGTGACACATTTCTCCCATAATCATCATTGAAATGTGTGACTTGTGCCACAGTGCCACATTCTGTTGGCTTTGACCAGTGGGATTAGGGATGTGCACATTTAAATGGAAGTTTTGTTTCCTAATGTAGGAAACCCCCTAAAGACTTGTGAATCAACAGTCAAATCCCATAATTAATGCCGCTAAAAACAGGTCATAAATATGCAGTACGCTTTACTGAGTTATGAATTTTCGGAAACCTTCTCCCTCAACAAAACTGAGTGAGAACATGTTTCTCATGTTGGCACACAAACATACATATACAAACTAAATAATAACTTTTCAACAATATCTAGAGATGGCCGATTTCAAAACACTGCTTCGAAGCTTTACGAATCTTTTGTTTCGAATCAGTGGTTCGGATCAGAAGTCACGTTAACTTTTGAAATTTCGAAACACTTATGATATAACGAAGCCTCGTTTACTGAAATCACGTGTCTTTGGTGTTATTTAATTTTTTTGTCGCACAGAAAGTATTCTCGTCACTTTATAATATTAAGGTTGAACCACTGTAATCACATGAACTGTTTTAAATATGTTTTCTGGGCATCTGAAAGTGTTTATTGTCTTGCTGGCAATAGAGACTCACTGAGTCATCGGATTTCATCAAAAATATCTTAATATTCCGAAGATGAACGAAGGTCTTATGCGTGTGGAACGACATGAGGGTGAGTTATAAATAACATAATTTTCATTTTTGGGTGAACTAACACTGGCGTCGCCCCATGCTCTGCTCGACACAGTAACATTAAAACATCAGTAATCTTGTGTATTTTTTTTTTTTTAATTTTTCGATCTGCTATCTGTGCCCATGGATGTTTGCTTCAGTTACAAACCTTTTTCATTGCGTGTGTTTAGGACTACATTTGACTAATTAATCTCACATTGTGTTAATTGTGCGGGGTCTTTCTGACTTTGCTACTCTAAGAGAGTAGTGGCCTCGGCATCAGCATTGCTGCTATCAGACACATAATGGATGTAGTGCTGTGCTAATGGGAGAAAATATTGCCTGGAATAATTCATTTGCAAAAATTTAATTGCTATATTAAGGGTGCGTGGTCCCCGCCGGCAAGTGCATTGGCCCTGATAAGAGATTTTTCATTAAGTTCACTTGTTTACAATGCAATCAATTTAGACAGCCTATTGTCATGTGGGTGTGGGGATGGAAAGAGGCGGCTGCAATCACTGGTGTGGACATTGCTTATTGGACTCACAAATTGTGGTAAGATAAAATAATTATATTTTTTTTATAAAAAAAAAAAAAATGTAGACCCTGGATATGAGGATGTTTGTGTTTGCTGGTTTTTGCAGTGTTTTTTTTTTTTTTTTGATAAAGTGATTTCATGGTGTACCTGTGTGTGTGTGTGTGTGTGCGTGTATGCGTGTGCGTGCATGCGTGTGTGTGTGCGGGTAATTCCCTACGTTATGGGGACTAAATGTCCCCACAGGTATAGTAATACTAGTAAATTTTGATCTTGTGGGGACATTTGTTTGGTCCCCATGAGGAAACAAGCTTATAAATCATACAGAATTATCTTTTTTGGAAATCTAAAATAGCAGAACATTTTCTGTGATGGTAGGTCTAGGGGTAGGGGTAGTGTAGGGGGACAGAATATACAGTTTGTACAGTATAAAAACCATTATGCCTATGGAATGTCCCCATAAAAAATGAAAACACAATATGTGTGTGTGTGTGTGTGTGTGTGTGTAAGGTCCAAAAGTCTGAGACCAAATGAAAATTCTTCTGTTTGTTATCATTTAATCAGCCTTATCTTGTTCCAAACCTAAATGATTTTCTTCTGTGCAACACAAATGGTGACATTTAGCACAATGTTCATGTTGCCATTTCCAAAGAGCTGTTAAGATCTTAAAATGAGAAAAACACTGTAAAAATTCATTTTGTGCAATAGGAAAAGATTTTTTTTTTTTCTGATATTTCTTCAAATCTCACTTTTTGGGTACTTCTAATACTTTTATGAGTTTTACACAACTTATATACTTTTTGTTCCTGACAACAGCATTGTGGGGGGCTGAAAATGCGCACTTTTGTAAAAGTGTTTCAAAGTCCAAGTTTTTGACAAAGATACTGTTATGGTCTGTGTAAACTAAAAAACATCAGTTTGTGAAAATGGTGACGTTATGCACATACATGTTATATGTTCATTCTATACAAAGTGACATCACCAACTACTGGCCTGGCAGCACAGCGTTCACACAGTGTTTAGTCATTTTCACAGGTTCGTGTGAAACGGTCGAGGATCATTTTGACAATGTTGTCGTCTGTGCGAAAAAAGGAAAAACGTACCCTTAGAAACATCTAAAAGAAGTGATTTCTTCCAAAGGGGGCAATGCAGGTGTACTTCCAATTCCATATTTCCAAAGATTAAAATGTGAATTTCCTTTAGATATTTTTGTTGACTAAAAGATACTAATTCTCATTATTATTTTGTTAAATTATCACCTTCATTCATCACTAGATAAAGTTCATTGTCCATATTTCCTCATATATCAATTAAAAACAAAACTTCATTGAACTTCAAAGTTAATTTTTTTCCATGATAAATTGTGAAGTAAAAAGATAAAATTGTAAAAATTTAATATGTCAAGCTAAATTGGAAAATGCATGTGAAAACGTCTTCATATTTGGTACGTCTTCCTTTTGCTTTGACGCCACAGCAGCGTTTGAGATCCTGATGATCATGATTTGAGATGATCTAAAGAGCATCTTGTGCTTCAATGGAAGCAGAAACATCACAAATGTACTTATTTTACAAGTGACCAAGTCAAAATTCTTAATAATTACACATCAAAATGTTTGTTTGATGTTATTATTTGGAAAAAATTCAAAAGCTTGTAATTGTTTATTTTTCAGGTTTAAATCAGATTTTTTTCAGCAGATTATTGTGGTCAGACTTGCTCACAGTACTTTTGATTGTGATTGTACAGGGTCCTTTTGATGAAGGCTAGCTGTGCCCTGTTGATTTAAACTTGACTTTTCCTCATGCTGATTTTCTGAGCAATGAAACTCACTCATCTGCTGATTTGCTCTGCCATTTTTCTCGCAGACGACAATGTTAAACTTTGTCAGAACCCAGAAAAAAAAGGGTGATTTGCTACAAAGATATTTTTTGTTATGCTGGTGGAAAGTCTCTTCACAACCCAGAGCAATCACTAAGTTAAGTGGTCTAAACGTATTTATATGGTCTGTGGAAGGTGTAGGGCCATAAAATTCAATAATATATGAGGGATATGATAGGATGTCCAACCCGCCTGTCAACTCTGTTTGCGCATATATCATCGTTTCAAACTCCCACGCATTCTCATTCCTCTTTCCAACCACACGATTTTATTATTTCTGTTAAAAATATTCATATTATCACAGTAATTAACATTTTGTCAGATTCTCCAGTAAATTGCATGTCGTTTCGTTGTCCAGAATCGTGGGAGAATCATGATCTCTGTTTAAAGCAGAAAAAAAAGGTGATTTTCAATTTATCCAGAATCGTGCAGCTCTAATTTAACATTTACTTGCACATGTATATAAATAACACACCGTTTCCAAAGTAGACTCAATTTCCAAATGAATCTCCAAGTTTAAGCCTCCGCTGGTTAAATATGCCCTTAAGTGTTTGTAGTGCAGTTTCTGAAATGTGTCCCTGAAGACCTGTCAAGTGTTATCCTAGCACCAGCCAGCTTTTACAGGAATGAAGTGGGACTGATTTGTGGGTCTGTGTGAATTTACTTAGCTATAATGGGGACAAAATTGTCCCTATAAGTCAGCTATATATGACAAAACCTACTTTGGGGGATATTTGATGATGTCATCCAATTGTAAAATCCATTCACTAGTTCTGAAAATGTGTGGTTTTTAATCAGGGTTAGTCGGGACAATTAATTATTTCCAAGCGCTTTGAGTATTTCACTCAAACGCATTCAATATATAAGGGCTTTCGCATTGAATAGTTCTAGGAAGTTATAGAAACTAGCCACTAGGATAGTTCCCGGGAATTAATTGTCCCTGGTTGCATTCACACTGGGGTGCCGGTGATTGACATATGTTTGACCAATCAGCATACACTTATGTAACTAATAGTTCCTATAGAGCTGGCTTAGACCCTACTCTGAAGTAGGAGCTAATTTAGTTCCCCCAAAAGGAGTTCCTAGAACTAAAATCATTCCTGGGATGCGAAAAACAGCAAACTCTGGGTACTTCAGCCAACAGTTCTAGGAACTATGAAAAGGTTCCTCTTGTGCGAAAGCCCCTTATGGGAGTTTAATAAGATAAGATATCCAGAATTAAGCACAATATTGAAGTTTACATCTGCACAGACAATAAAGTGAATGAACAGGTGAACTTTATCTAAAGTAAGTTAAAATGTGGAGTTCACATAGAAAATGTCATTGCTGTGTGTGTGTGTGTGTTGTGTGTGTGCGTGTACTTGTTTTCCTTACATTGTGGAGAATGTCCCCACAACGTAAGTAAAACCAGTGAATCTTGACATTGTGGGGACCTTTTGTTGGTCCCCACTAGGAAACAAGCTTATAAATCATACAGATTTATCTTTTTTGAAAATCGAAACTAGCAGAACATTTTCTGTGAGGGTTAAGTTTAGGGGTGGGGGGGGGCAGGCAGAATGTACAGTTTGTACAGTATAAAAACCATTACACCTATGGAAAGTCCCCACAAAACACATAAACACAACATGTGTGTGTGTTGGTGGTGTTTTAAAATGAGGAGGCAAAGTCCTCAATTTTTTTATGCATCAAATGTAAATTTATGTCCCTCTTGCGCTTAATTTTCCTGGTTAAATAAACATTACATAAAAAAGACAACTCTATTTTGTATTTTTAAACTATGTAATGGTCTATTTATTAAAACCAAGTATAAAATGTCATAAAGTTATTGTTTTTATGCATTTTTATATTTATTGCAAAATAATAACTAAAGGCAGTAACCATTTAAACAATATGTATTTGTGAACAAATGATCTTTTTAATAGTCATCATATTTTCATTTATCATTTATTTATCATCAAGCTTCTAGACCAGGGGGGTATTCCAGAAAGGAAGGTTAACTTACCGTCACATGTACCCTGAACTCTCGGTTGATTAACCCAAACCTTTCTTACTCGAGGTATGCTGGTTCCAAAAACGCATCAGGGAGTAAGTTCAACCAACCCAGAGTATGTTCCCGGTTAACACACAAGACATTCTCAACCGAGCGACGAATGGAAACAGACGCTGAGAAAAAGCGCGCCATTCCACTTCCTTCTTCTTCTTTTGTTTAATGGCGATTTACAAAACCTACTTAGTGCACATCGCCACCTATTTGGTGGTTGTGTAATCATTTTTTTGAATAAGTAATCTTTATTCACTGAGAATAAGACTTATATTGTTTGTTTGATGCTAAATATTTAATTAGATATCGCATATGTATTTTATTATAGAAATTATAGAATAGAAAACGTCCTGTTATATAAAGGAAAAAGAGCAGATCCATGTGTGAGATTACAATAAAATAATTACATATATTATATTATATATAAATTGAATAAATGTTTAAACATTATAATAGTGCTTTATACTTTATATATATATATATATAAAACACTTTTATACATATATGTACATATATATTGTATAATATAATATATATATACCAGTAACTATGTTACAAATTTAGAAATGTAGTTACTTTAATAAAACTATATTAATTAAATAACACACATCTGAATACCTCTTAAGAAAACTAACCAGAGAGTAAGTTGCTATGGCTACTTACATACCCTGAAAGTTGTGTTTTTGGATCCGCAAGTTGAGGTTATCAGCTTACTTACTCTTAAACATATCTGGATATGTCACATAACCTGCTTTCTGGAATACCCCCCAGTTTCCCCAACTGATTGCACACTAAAACCCCCACAGTCATCATGTTTTAGGGCCGTTTGCTTTTGACCTGAGAGGTGATATTTAAGTGACTGTTGTTCACTTACTTTTAAATAGTCTTCATTCAGGCCGACTTGACGAGAAAGCGCCCAACTTATCACACCAACCAATCATATCCAATCTTAACCGATCATATCCAATCACAGCGCGATGAAGGAAATGCCTCCTCTCGCGTGACTTTCCCCCATATTACTTATAATTTTGTAATATTATCTTTCTAATTGTTTTTGTAATATCGATTATTTTCGCATCCAATTTTTTTTTTCACTGCCTCCCTCGCCACACACACATACAAGCACACAAAGTGAATATACAGAATTGATGTAATAAACATGTATTGATGCTCATGACCTTGTGTGAAGCTGGCCTCTTTCTCTGTCTGTTCTTCTGTCTCACTGTGGATTCTTGCCATCGAGTGTCATTGTGGAAACACACATTCAAGTAAACAGATTCTGTGCTGTGACTTCAAGCCTAGCATGCTCTCACTCTCTCACTGTCACACACACACACACACACAAACAAAAGAACAGCCAGTGAGAGTAATAAACTCCCAAAGTTTCTCAAGCATCTGATGTACAACGATGGTGTGTGAACCAGTCTTTCTCCATCCTAATATCGCATGCAGAAATCGTCCCGTAGTCTTGACAGACAGAGCATCAGAGAAAGCCCTTACCATACCTTGGTTTCAGCCTGGTGTCATGTTGATTGATATCATTTAATAACATATTCAGTCCCATTGATTTTAATAAATGGCTGTGTTTAAACAGACATCTTTGGTAGAGATTTGTCGCAGCGAGTTTTGTAATGCGAGTACTCGATCAAACAACGGCAAAAGAGAGAGGCAGAGACACAGACAGAGAAATTAGTTTTGTCTATGAGGTGGAGAATGAAGTCATATGGATCTTGTTATGAATTACCATTCGAGCTCTATATGGCCTTTAAAAATGAATGTTTGTGCTGTCATTTAAAGAAGGATATACTGTGGCAGACATGTTTGTTCTGTTTGCAGTTGTAATAAAATTAACAGAATTCCTATAGGATGAATGTAACAGGATGGAAATAAAACAATTAACAGGATGGAAGAAGATCTAAAGTTTGCCATTGGTCAGTGACAGATTTAGTGTAATGTTTCATGAGGATTTCAATTTATAAATAATACTGATTTCTGTCATTTCATCTAATGACTAAATAGTACATCACAGACCTTATTAAATCCATACAAATTGCTTTCTCATCAGAAGAGCTGACTTAATTGTGAAGTTCTGATAAAAGAAAGTTAACTAATATTAATCTTTAAAATGGAGATGTTTAATATTTTACCCATGATATTAAGAAATACATGTTAGGGGAATGAATTTGGGGATGGGATGATGCGTATGTTGGGAAGAAGGGTTTCATCATTGCTGCTCCGTCAGAATCATTCACAATCAAAGAAATAGTGTATAGCACCTATTTGCGAAAATATATCATACCATGACACATCTGATCTGTTTTTCCTAGCAGTCCCTGTGCTTTGACAAAGTGCGCATGAAGGAACAACAGTGCCATCTGGAGGCCATACAAAAGAAAATGTCTGTATGCAAAATACACATTTGATACTTGACATCATAACCAAGAATAAGAGTAACCTTAGAATAACTTTTTGAAGTTTAAACTTTACTTTTTTTCTGTAGTCAGAAGCTGATAAAACTATAATTTAACCATATAGTCAATTCCAAAGCCCTATATAGTGAAAATGGATTTATTCTTAAGGTGCTTCCCTGAAAAGCCTTAACGGTGTGCAACTGGCAGGAAAAAACACACAGTATAAACGTGTCCATTTGCTCCAAGGTACATCAAAGAATATAATGGTACATATCAGGGTCATTATAGTTAAAGGTGCAATAGGTGATTCTCTACAGAAACATTTTTGTTGAAAGTCTCAACATATCCTGATAGCAATTACTATGTTAAGTGGTCTAAACGTATTTTTATAAATGTATATCATCTGTGGAAGGCGTAGAAGCATAAAATGTTCAATCATTGCATTTGGTCCAAACATGATGTGTTCGTTGACGGTTAATTTGTGTTTGCATACCACTGTGCAGCCTGTTCACGCGGACATCGTACGTCATCGGCGCATTTCTTTCAGAGTGAGAAAGACAGATGAGCAGCAACAACCTAATTTTCCTTCTGAACTGTGAACAAGTGGCACTGGCAAACGTCTGGATCAGAAAAAAGCTAAACCAGCAACAACAGTGATGCTTTTCCATGCTGGAAACAACTGTGGGAGTCAGTCTGAAAGACGATGCCATGGTTACTGTGTATCTTTTGGTCAGGTAAGTACATGGTATGATTCAATGTTGATGTGTTTTGACAGTAATTTATAATGTAGCTAATGAAGTTTGTGTAACTTTACAAATCAGCTCAGTGACCCCAGCACCCAACATCTAATCAAGAACTATTCTTATGTTTTCAAAGTTGCAGGGCCGTAACCACCATAGTCCAAATTTGCAAACAGTGATGATGGTTTTTTAATGGGCGGAGCCTATCTGGTTGCAGAAAATGGCCGTTCTGCAGTAGCAGTCTATGGAACTCAGTCAAGTTAATTTCGAGTTTATATCTCACAATTCAGACTTTTTTTCTCGCAAATCCGAGTTTATATCTCACATTTTTTAGAAGGAGAAACAGAATTGAGATATACTCGTTATTCTGTCTATTTTCCTCAGAATTGCAAGTTTATATCTGACTTTTCCCCCGTCAGAATTGTGATATAAACTCACAATTGTGAATTATAAAGTGTTTTTGAAATAAAAAAAATGCTATAGGCTATGTTTAAAAGTTATCTATGTAAAATGTAAAATTATTTCATGCTGTAACTGTCCCCTATGGACTGCATATCTTTGAATATTTTGTTATGAATATTTTGTTATGTATATTATGCGTTTTATAAAAAAATGAAATCTATATTTTTTTGCATTGCAATTCTGACAACCAAAGACAAAACATTTTCTCTTATTCTGTGGATTTTGCACATTTTCCTCCACTTGCTACCGCTATTTTTCTGCCACCATTTTGCGTGCACACCTGCAAGTGACATAACTGTGACGTCTGCTCTGAATCATTCTATTTGTTGTCAGGATGAGAAAAAAAAAGTTTTAAAAGTGAAATTTTGAGGCTGGTCTGCCTCAGCGGTCTAACAGCGCTCATCGCTGTCAGAATGAGTGAACTGGCCAATCAAATCAAAGAAGGCGGGGCTTACTGTTCACAGAAGGCGAGTGTGAATTCCAATACGACGATTTTGTTATAGCAGCGAAAGAGTACGAGTATGTGGCTAAACATTTATGCATGTTTAATGATTAAAACAACATTATTTGATTAATAAGATATGATTCATGTAATTCATAACTGAATGTGATTAGAAAAGAAACATTTTGCATTTTTAACATATTAAACATACAAAAATATATATTATTTATATTTATTTTTCATCATTCCCCTAAGTCCCTTTTAATTTTTTAATTATTTAAAATGTTCAAGACATTGTTACAGTCTTGACTCACTGTACTGTAAAGTTTTCTCACCAGTGAATGACACATGATGTAATCCAATAACAATGTTGTTTCTGTCTGTCGCGCTTCTGGTCTGTGCGCGTTCATGTGTTTTGGAGGAAGTGTTGCTTCGGACGGCAATATGCAGGGAGGGTGGAATCGTATGCTTTCAAAGCTAACAGGCTAAAGTTAGCATTTCCCAGATCACCTACTGCAGCTTTAACTAAAACTAAAATTTTAAAAACTCCCATTACTTGAAATAATAATAATTTTTAAAAAAAATTATATTTATTTTATTTGACAAAGCAACATTTCTCAAAATGGAAATACTAAAATAACAAAAACTAAAACTTAATAAAAAAAAAACTATATTTTTTAAAAGAAAAGACAAAAATACTCAACACAATTACTAAAACTTTAACAAGAAAACATAATTCAAAATAAAATAACACTGGTACATGTAACATACTGTACCATGGTACTTTTTTTGTCTGTTGGTTTACCTGTTTACTGTTCACAAAAAAGTCTCAGAGTCTCAGAAAAAGCCTCAGGTGTAAATAAAGCATTTATGAAGGATTGTGCAATATATAGAACAAGATGTGAGATTATAAAGACTTTCTTTACACCTGAGACTCCAAAATCTTGTTAAACATTTGCATTTATCCAAAGCTTGTAGCCTGCAGGCTGATCCTGACTGTACAAACTAGCAGAGAGATAATCTGATCTTCATCTGATGAGACCCCCGTACAGCTCACACAAGCCTCTCTCGCCCGCTTTAATGCAGAGCAACATCTCTCATAGTCTCAAAGCAATAAAGATTTCTGGTAACTTTTCTGTTTTAATAAGGCACATCGCCGTCGTGAAGACTCTTTAGACATTAGGAGTGGAAATAGCACATTAAATAAGGGTTTCATCGATTGCATCATTTTTATTACGGACCACAAAAGAGATCTTCTTTTGAGAATAAAATGCTAGTTAGTTGCCAACCCACACAGCTTTATTCCCAGTGTCTGGGTAAATCATCTCAATGAAGCAGATATTTCTTTGGCATGAACAGCAGCCATTGGAGACATTTTGAATGTTTGCACATGGCAGTAAAAAGAAAATGATGCGTCTCGCTGTGCTAAGGGTGGATAGAGAGGAACGTGATTAAATCAGATTTATAGACAAATCAAGCAATCCCACTGAGGGATTTAAAAGCGTCCTGCTGAGGGGACATTTAGGGCCATTTCAACTCCATGCGTAGAATACATACTTTCATGCCACGACAAACTTAGGTGGAATGACTAAATTTAACTTAAAGGCACAATATGTAAAATTTTTATATTAAAATATCCAAAAACCTTACATTATCCTAAATATTTCCAAGAATTTGTGAATACAGAGAAATTCACAATTTTAAATAGTGCCCCGTCCCTCTCTTGTCATTTGCGCCTGTCAATGACGTAATATCTGCGTTATCCCTGGTTTCCGCTTGTACTGCACAGTAACCATGGCATCAGACACGGACAGCAGTGTAACGTCTAACGGCACACTGTTGTTGTTTCCTTCAAACATTATGGCAAGCAAACTTTTGGACAAAAGGAGAAATAAAACGAGGATCAATATCGGAGTGGCGTTTTCGAATGGCGAGAGCTTTGCGACAAACTTTGACTTGACAGAGACGGCGCTCTTGCTCGTTATTAGACAAGGTAAGAAATGTAGGGTATAAGACTAATCAATGTTATATAGCTGAACACGACGAAATGTAAGAATATCATCAGTATGATAATGTAATGTTGATCTAGCTTACTGTTAAGTCTCAGACAGACAACAAACTAATACACAGAAAAACATTTCAACTTTCAACACATTCAAATGTAGTTTATCATGATAGTGTAACGTTAGATAAAGTGTAACAGTGCTGCGCTACCTCGCAATTTTAATTCATCAAATAAACTGACCTGTATGAGTAGTATTTCAGCACTTGTGAGTAGTTCGGTAGAATGAAATGACCTCTGTCCTTTATCCCCGGGACTCGCGTGTGTCACTGATATCTGTCTCTCATTAGTAATCGCGCTCGTGATTCTCGGCCACGCCCTGATTCATACCACAGTCAAAAAACATTCATTCACTCATCCATAAACATTATTTCCCTATTAACATTATTAGATCACGTTCCACTCATTCACTGCGTCATCAAATACGCCTTTATTGTTTTGAAGAGTTTAGCAACATCTAGCGGCGAAAAAATACATATTGTGTCTTTAAAAGAACATAAAAGAAGGTATTTTAAGAAATGTCTTAAAGGGAACCCCGGGTATTAAGACGTGTATGGCTTAATATAACGTAAATGATGTCTCTTACTGAAATGTAGTCCAAAAATATGTCATGGATATTGTAAATAATATAAATATCATAAATCTTTCATGGGTTTTCTTCTACATATTTCAGTAAGAGACCTCATTTACGTTATATTAAGCCATACAAGTCTTAAAGCCCAGGGTTCCTTTTAAAGAGGACCTATTTTGCTTTTTCCATCTTCATCTTTCTGTAGTGTGTAATGTTGCTGTTTGAGCATGAAAAAGCTCAGACTCCAAAGGGAGTTATTTTCTATATCAGTGTCAGTGTTTCTGAACTCGCTGAAACACGTCCATTGTAGTCTTGAATTTTCCTCTGGGAACGAATATGTCACAATATTTATAATTTAAATAATTCCAGCCCAGAACATACAATAAAGGGGCGGGGCCTGGATGAGTTGCGTTAGTAGTGGCTGCGTCCGAAAACTTCGGCAGGTGATTTGCTGCCTTATCAGCCAACGAATTTGTAGGCAGCGTTTGCGCACAAAGGTACCTCACAAATTGATTTCAGACAGACCTCTGACTGAGGTAGCGCAACAGTTCAATGATCCACAGCAAAATAGAGTGAGCTTTGGTGATAACTAAGCAAATATTTAATTACCACAATAGCAAGTTTAACTATAAATGACTTCAGGAGTTAGTTGAAAATACATTTACACACAAACTGATGCAACTTTCGGACGTCATCTTTATTTTTTAGCTAAACTGTCACAGAATGGAACGCATGAGATTGTAGGATATCAAAGGCAGCGAAGGATACATCTATGCTGCCTTCAAAAATCTGTCAGATGAAGGTTTTTCGGGAGACAGGAAGTGAAACTAACATTGGATTTGTACCTTGATGACTCCCTACCTTGGAATACATCCTCCAAAAGCAGCATTTTTAAAGGGACCTATAATGCTCCTTTTACTAGATGTAAGTCTCTGGTGTCCCAAAATGTGTCTGTGAAGTTTCAGCTCAAAATACCCCACAGATCATTTATTATAACTTGTCAAATTTGGAGAGGCTACTCACTGCAGAGCCATAACCTCTAGCTCCCCCTCTCTGGACCTCCTGGGTGTGAGCAGAAACATACCTTTTTTATGTGTGTCCCTTTAAATGCAAATGAGCTCCTGCCGTTTTCCAGAAGAGGGCGGCGCTTTAGCAGTTCATGTTTCAGTTGCTCAACAACAACAAAGCTGGAGAATCTCACACAGCCAAAATGAGGATTGTCAGTAACATGTTCAGCCTTACATTGTTCAAACCGGAATCGACACTGATGGAGAAACTCAGGAAGAAGTTACAACTATTAAAATGCAACTGGACTTTTCTGAACGGTTAGTGGATAAATTTATGTAGTTGCTGTGAAGTTGATTCAACTCATCAACTAGAATGTGCCGTCATGTTAATATTTTGTGCAAATCCAGTGTTGAATTGACAACACATCAACAACACTCTACTACAACAACTCTTCCTCTTCTCTAAAGCAGCCCAACATGGCCTCGTGAGTGCTCCCAGGGGCGGGGTTTTTGTCAATTTTAGGGTTAGTGATGTCACTAAGTGAGGAAGAAGCTCGTTGTAGTCCCTATCATCCATTTGTTGTAGTCCTTAACCAGCGATTTCTGTAAAAGAAAATATCTCCCTTTGTGTAATGGAGGCCAGCTAGTAGTTGCTGTGCGAGTAAACCACCTTGTTACAGCGTCCGACTCCCATGCTGGAAGACCCGGGTTCGAGGCCTGCTCAGAGCGGGTCAAGTAGGACCCGGGTAGAGGGGTTACATTGGTGCCGTGACCCGGATGGGAGTGAGGTTTAGGGGGGTGAGTGTAACTTTGAGTGTTGTAACTTTGAAGATGTTGTTTATGCTCAAACAGCAATATTGCACACACCCCTTTAAGATTTCAGACCCAGCCTGTGTGTTGAAACTTGCTGTTATGGTAACATTTCAACACGCTCAAAAGCGGTTGACTAATCACAAGACACCGATCGCTTTTCAGAAGGAAGTACTTCATAATGACCATAACTAAACAGGGCTTAGTTAACAGGGCAGACTGGGAAGAGAGGAGATGCAGTAACGTAAGATGTGGAAAAACATTGGTTTTTTTTAACATTCAAGCATGAAAACCTGTTCTAATAGAGCCCAAAAACAAAATCAAGACTTTGTAAAAGGACATAATAGTCCTCTTGTATAAGGGCATAAAGTTTTTGTCCAAACACTTTGAACCAACACTCTTCAAAATACCTTCTATATTCCTCAGAGGAAAAAAAACCAATACAGGTTTGGGACGACATGAGGGTAAATGAGAAAATGACAGAATATTCATTTTCAGGTGAATATCCCTTTAAGACATAATATAGCCAAACAATGATATGCACAAATGAGTGATAGACCTCTTTTTTTAAAATGTGGTGACAAATTCTGTGCAAACAGCCTTTTTTTAAAACAGATCCTTCTTTTACTTTCTCTCTCCTGCCACATTCTCTCTGGATGTGTTAGTGAATGTTAAAAGTACCTTTTTGAAGCTCTTAATGAGATCCTTTGGGAGTCTAAAAGAGCAGAAAATTCTTCCTCACTTAAGATCTATTTTGTTAAAATGATCATGTTTAATTCGTTCTTCCTAAAGCACTCTTTACACAAAGTGCCTTTAATCGAAGGCAACTAATTAAATCTTATGGGAAAATTCTGTTGAAAGAAAAAAAGAATTGTGGTGATTGTTATATGCAGACACATCTCTGCCGGCTTTAAATAGTATGTATTCCATAGTAATTGTGAAAATATTTAATTGTGGCTGCTCACACAGATCTTTTCACAGCTGTAATATCACACGTGGCACTCGCAAAGAGAAGTTGCTTAATGTCTAAAATTCCTTAGCATTACAGAACTGAAAGTTTGTGGGGGTTTTGTGAAAGGAACTTTTAATATTCAATACTTTTGAAACTGCAAAACATTTTCTTGAATAGTATGTTTGTCTTGTTTTCTAGAAAATATTTAATTTAAGAGATATTGATGCATTTCAGAGAACACTTATTGATTGTTTTTTACTCAATTGCAAATGTTTTTTTTAACTGGTTGTAAGCTGTAACCATCTAATATTTGAAGAAAATCTGTTCAGATTAAGTAGACTTAATTCAAGATAAATAGGTCTAATTTTCTTACATTCTATCTATCTATCTGTCTATCTATCTATCTATCTATCTATCTATCCACCCACCCATCCATCCACCCATCCACCCATCCACCCATCCACCCATCCATCCACCCATCCATCCATCCATCCATCCACCCACCCACCCACCCATCCATCCATCCATCCATCCACCCATCCATCCATCCATCCACCCACCCACCCATCCATCCATCCATCCACCCATCCATCCATCCACCCACCCACCCATCCATCCATCCACCCATCCATCCATCCATCCATCCATCCATCCATCCATCCATCCATCCACCCACCCATCCATCCATCCATCCATCCATCCGGTTATTTACAGAAATGAAAAAAACTTATAACCTTATCTGTTGCCCTATCAATGCTCTTTTAAGCACATAAAAATATAGGCTATTTTTGCAATAGAATTATTCTTAAACAAGATAAATTAAGAAATGTTTGTTCCTGTTTTATGCATAAATGTAATAACATTTAGCAAAAAATAAAATAAAATAAAATAAAATAAAAATTGGATATAAAATATAAGCTTAATTCAAATTATACACTCAGTGTTACGGTTGGTTGGTTGGTTGCAGTGCTTCAGGGATTGAATTGACAATGTCCAACAGTGTGATTTTACTGTAGAAATGCTAGTAAAAATGGCAAGCCATGTAAACTAGTTCAATATTGTAAACCCTGAAAAAAGATAATGTACAAATACTCCTAATGATGTTACTCACTTACCAAACCCTGGTAAGTTTTGTTGTTAATGTTTGGGGGGGGGGGGGGGGTCTGTTGATACTGGAGGCTCCTTTCATTTATATACATAATCTCTGCTACTGCAATAGATGTTGTGACTGTTGGTTTATGTGTGTGTGGAAGTGTTTGAATATGTTTGCTGTGGATCTTGACATTCAAGCTGACATTTGGGGAATTTTTATTTTCAGTGACATTTCCTGAAAGACGTGGTGAGGGTATATATTGTGAATCGGTGCATATGGATGCTCATTTACATCACTGACAAAATTATATCCTGCAACAGCCCGACACTTATAAATCACCTCTAGCTACCCAGTACCATCTCTTTTTCTCTATGCTTAAACATTTATTTATTTATTTATTTAAACTTTTTTTTTTTGCAAAACTTCATGCAAGAACAGTTAAAGCTGCAGTCTGTAACTTTTTTTTGATAGAAATAATCCAAAATCAATTTTTGAACAAGTACATAACCAGCCTCTGTTCAAAACTATCTCCTTACCGTAGCCAGATTTACAACGGTAAGCTTGTAATAATGTTGTCTAATTCGAGTGGTACTGGTAGGTTTCCACGGGAAATTTAAGTGTGCTTCTTCTCGTCATTACGTCGCGTCTGTTTACATGAAGAAGGAGTCCCAGTTAGTAGGCTAAATCATGTGAGGATGCTGCTGGTAGTGGATCATTTATAGCCTTTTCTCACAGCAGCTGGAATAATTAAATTTATCATTTTGATGGCGGATTGAATGGTATGACGTTAGAGATTAGACTGTACAGAAATTGAAATCTACAGGTAACACTAATCAGTCAGTCTGAAGGCCTGGCTATGTGAGACAACAATAATTAACATGATAATAAATAGATGGCTGACTTGAAATAATTTGGGTGTCCACCTTAAAGATATTCACCATATGTAAAAATATGATATTAATTAATGAAAATCTATATTGAATTATAATGGGATCTCCTTCATTGCTTTCAGAATATTTACTTTCTAAAACTAATTTTGTTTCTATATTATTATATTAACATATTTTAATGACAGTATATTTGTGACCCTGGATCACAAAACCAGTCATGAGTCGCACGGGTATATTTGTATCAATTATCGATTTTTCTTTAATGGCAAAAATCATTAGGTTATTAAGTAAAGATCATGTTTAATGAAGATATTTTGTAAATTTCCTACCGTAAATATATATATATATATATATATATATATATATATATATAGCCTTGCTCAATACTTCATTTGGAAAACTTTAAAGGCAATTTTTCTCAATATTTTGATTTATTTGCACCCTCAGATCTCAGATTTTCAAATAGTTGTATCTCGGCTAAACCATGCATCAATGGAAAGCTTATTCATTCAGCTTTTATATATTTCAATTTAAAAATCAATATCTAGAGCTGTGTCCCAATACAATTTTCCATAAAGTGTATTTAGATTACATTTGCCATCATTTAACGCTCACTTAAAGTTTATCTTTAAAAACACTACTAATTTAATAATTGTCAAATGTAATCTCGAAATCAATATCCATTTTTCATGCTGTGCATTGTAATGTTGTGCTGTCTAAATTCACTTGAAGCATTTCAAATTTATTTCTCAATTATTTAGACAAAATCATTTATATCAATATATCGATTTAGTATCGATCTTTTATTAGATATTAGCAACAGCATGAAAATAATTATTGGAATATCGGTATTTGCCAAAATTTTAATATCGGTTCATCACTTGTACAACTATAAGAAATTTCAGTGATCTGATCTTCCGAGAGCGTTGTTGGGCAACAACAATTTCGTAAGACTTGTAGGGAAGCTAATGCAGGATAAAACTGGTTTTTGCTGATGTTTGAAAATGTCAGATGACAAACAATTTCTCAACTCCATCATGTGACCAACTAAAAGAACCAATCACAGCCCAAAGACTTTCTTCCATGGGCTTTACATCGGAGTCCCATCATCTCTTTTCACTCATACTTCATCATGGTCAAGCACTGCATAGCGATTCTCCTCACATTTCTGTCTTTGACCAAAGCAGGCGTTTGTGAGACGCTCCCTGGATCTTGCAGGATCGTGTGTGACCCTTCCTCAGATCGTTCACATGACCGGAGCAATGGGTTGGTCATCCCTCTGAGCTCATCTGCAGCAGGAACTCCTGGTCCATCTGGACCTCCAGGTAAAGCAGGTCCTCCTGGCCCTCCTGGACCCTCAGCTGTAGGCGCAAGTCGAGGAGGTGTAGCGTTCAGTGCTGCGCTGCAGGACGCCTTTAGCAAGAATGATGTGCTAAAATTTAACGATGTGATTACTAATCTGGGAGCTGGTTATGACTCGTCAACCGGAGCTTTCACCTGTAAAACTGCGGGAGTGTACCACTTCATCTTTCACATTGTGAAGACTGGGCAAAACCTGCGTGTGGACTTGGTTCTTAATGACCAAACGGTGAGTTTACCTCATTAACATGAATCTTTTTGCAGGAATTTTCTAACAAAGGTTATCCGAGAATGCTAAAATATAGGTAATACAAATTTTCATGTACAAAAAGATAAATAAAAAATTAAATAAAATACTAAGGGCCAGACTAACAGCTTGCGCCAGCGCAAACCCTATTTTGGCGTTAAAAAACTACAGTAAAAAAAAAAAAAAAAGAAAACTACTATCGAGATTTACTAAAGACACGCAGTGCAAAATTAGGTGAAACGGGTGGATTGAGTTGTTTTGTAAATTGCATATGCATTTGTAGGAGTTTCCCTTTCAGACGCAAATTTTATGGGAGTATTTAAATGAATCACTCAACGCGATTTAGTAATGTTTGCGCTAGTCAATTTACTGGTATTTGCGCCATTATTTAACGCCCCAAAAAAGCATTTCTTAACTCATTTTACGACATGGCTGCAATTGTTGTTGCTAGGAGGAGACACCGCAGAGAACAGAGAGCGCGTGGAAGAAGGGAGAAATATTTTCCACTCGTATTAATTTCTTGGCAATGGCAAAGAAAGACGTTATCCGTTACATGTAACAAGTGTCGACCCACATCAGCTCTGCTTATTTGCGACCCAACGCTAATTTGCGCTGATCTTTGTATATTGCGTTGTCATTATGTAAATGGTTTGACTGTGTCCGTGTTCTTTAATTTGCACAATCACACGCAAAACTTGCCACGCCCATCGGCGCATTTGTGGAATTGCGCTCTTACGCTGTTTTATATAAAACACTACTGTTGAAATGTGTGGGCTCAGTAAGATTTTTTTTATTGTTTTTGAAAGAAGTCTCTTATACTCATTAAGGCTGCATTTATTTGATCAAAAATAGAGTAAAAACTAGTAATATTGTGAACAATTATTTTTATTTATTCTCAAGCGAATTTTCAGCATCATTACTCCAGTCTTCAGTGTCACATGATCCTTCAGAAATTATTCTAATATGCAGATTTGATGCTCAAGAAACATTTCATATTGTTAATATTTTTGAAGAAACTGATTATGATTCTTTGATGAATATAAAGTTCAAAAGAACAGATTTAAAAAAATAAATAAATAAAATGTATTTAGACATTTTGTAGTAATATACATATCTTTACAGTCAGTTTTGATTAATTTAATGCCCCAAAGCAAGTTATTAAAATGCTGTTATTAAAATTTAATTAACCCAAAGCAAGTTATTAAAATGCTGTCTGTCAGGAAAATCTTCATATTAAGTTATTTTGAATAAAGTTTTTTTCCCTAAACCTACGGTGGCCGGGAAGTGCAAAACAACATTACAAACTGTGAAACACTTTTACGAGGCTCGAGACAAATTAACATTTTGCAAAACATTTTTACCTATCATAAAACACAATTACATGGGGAAAACACTTTTACCAAGGACGAAACAAATTTACATTTTAGAAAACAAATTAACAAGACGCAAAACACTTTTACCAGTCCCGAAACAAATTTACAAATGACAGATTCTTCACGGAAAGGGAATGTACCACACACCGGAAGTGTAACTTACTTTTCTTAGCACTGTCCGGCTTGTGTTTCCGTCAGGTCTACATCTATGCTTCGGGATCTCGACACTGTGTCGAAACGTTAGTTTCGCGTCAGCCATCCCTAGCAAAACGTTCCTCGGCCGCAGTCCATGTTCGGTCACCATAAACTTTATTTACACTCCACAACTACAACACGAATTTACCGCGCTCACCAACAACAACACCTTTCACCGCGTCACTTCCTTTGTAATGTTGTTTTGCACTTCCGTACTAAACACTAGGTTTCAGGTTTCAATTATATATAATTGAAATTATATATATATTTATATATATATATATATTTAAATTTTTAAATAAGCATAAATATTTTAAAATAAATATTATAAACTCACTTGACCACTCACTCATATTAAGGATACACTTTTTGTCCAGTGTAATAAATTCATCATTTCCGATGTTGTGTTGTAGGTTGTGGCGAGTGCAGTGGCAGTGGACGTCCTGCATTCAGATACTGCGAGCAACAGTGCAGTGCTGCAGCTGAAAGCTGGAGACCGGGTGTACGTTCGGCTGAACACCGGTGAAGTAGGCAAGAGGGACTCACAAAGCCGTTTCAGCTCCTTCTCTGGTTACCTGCTGTATGAGATCTGAGACTAACATGATTCCTTTCTGCTTTAAACTCTTTCTGTCTGTTTGAAGGAGGCGTCTTTGCATTCAGACTGTGTGTGTTTCCTTGAATAAAGAATGAACTCTCTGGCAATCTGCCTGACTGAGACTTTTCATTGAATGTTGAATCAATTCTTCCATTTTCTAAGGCCGAGACCTTGGCGAGAACTTCACAGGGCTCTGGCACTGATATTATGCTTGGACTTCAGGGACATTGAGGATGACACACTGAGTAACAACAGACATACGCACTCAGCAACACCACCACGGTCTCGTACAGAGTACAGGGCTTCAGATCAGAGAACAGTGGGACAAAATCCAATTCTGGATTATTGATTTCACTTAACCTAGAACAGAAATGAAAGTAATTCACTTAATATTTTTTACATCCTTTAACTGCGGAATAAATGTTATAACTGCTGAATACTATGGAAGCTTGTTTCCACCACAGAATGAAATAATAATAATAATAACTGCCATTTTTTTATATCACAATTATGACTTTTTTCCCGCAGAATTGTAAGATATAAATTCAGAATTGCTTTTTTCTCGTAATTACGAGTTTATAACTCACAATTCTATTTTTTGCAATTCCAAGTTTATAACACACATTTCTGACTTTTTTCTTGCAATTCCAAGTGTAAAGCTCGTAATTTCAATTTTTTTCTTGCAATTCCAAGTTTAAAACTCGCAATTCTGACTTTTTTTCTTGCAATTCCAAGTTTATAACTCACATTTCTGACTTTTTTCTTGCAATTCCAAGTTTAAAACCCGCAATTCTGACTTTTTTTCTTGTAATTCCAAGTTTAAAACATAATTATGACTTTTTTTCTTGCAATTGCAAATTTAAAACTCACTTTTCTGACTTTTTTTCTTGCAATTCCAAGTTTAAAACTCGCATTTCTGAAGTTTTTTTCTTGCAATTTCAAGTATGCAACTCACAATTCTGACTTTTTCTTGCAATTCCACATTTAAAACTCACATTTCTGACGTTTTTTCTAGCAATTCCAAGTTTGTAACTCTCATTTCTGACTTTATACTTGCAGTTCTAAGTTTAAAACTCTCAAATCCAAATTTATAACTCGCAATTGACTTTTTCCTTGCAATTCCTAGTTTAACTTGCAATTTTGACTTTTCTTCTCTGTGAATTGTGAGTTACAAACTTGCAATTGTGAGTTATAAAGTCAGAATTGTGAGATATAAAAGTCGCATTTACTTAGCAAGCTTCCATGCAGACGAGTTCAGTTTGTTCCTCAACACACAAAAGCTAATAAATGACTTCAGCAGACTTGACAACACACATCTTTTTTGTCCTTTTTAAAGCTTGAACACTTCCTTAAGTAGAAAGCTCCTTAATAATTCAACAAGTTTCCCAAAATGAAGCAAATACACTAAGTAGCTTAAGTTGAAACTACAAAGTAAAACCACTGATTGTTTATATTTCTCATGTTTCTCTTTATATTCAGAATTTCATATTTGATACAATCATTTAATTGCATAATCCTGCAATTGTAATTACTGGGTAACTACATTTATGCAATCTATGAGCAGCACTTTATTTTAAAGTGTCATTTTTACATATGATACATGTAGTAACTATAGAAATAACTATAAATTATGCATAATTACATGTAACTAACCCTAAACCAACCCTAACCTTATAGTAAATACATGTAGTTACTTAATATTACTCAATACTGAAATGTATAATTACAGTGTAACAGAGACATCTTAAAATAAAGTGTAACCCATCTTTGCTTAGCCTTAAACAATGTGTAACAGTGCCTTTTCATTGTATGCTGGCATAGTCGAAGCTTCTGTGCCGCCTTTACTGCATAAAGACAGTCTTAGACAATAATATAAGGTCTGTAATGAATTTTATTCAAATATTTACAAAGAACATCCCTTTAATAAATCTAAAATCAGAACAACCCTCTAAATAAATTTCTATCTTGTTGTTTACCACAAATACATAAAAAAACTTAATATGTGCTGTCAGAATAAAACGGAAATGCTAAAAAAAAAATAGGTACTTCTAAGTGTAGTTTTCCCCAATTTTTACCTACATCTTCATTAAAAGTATAAAGTGACTTACATACAACATATTTGGTTTCTTTTCATTGAAATTAAAAATAAATCCTAAGCAGGTTGTAAGAAAAAAAATAATACAAAAACTCCAGTAATACATCATGGCCTAAGGATGAGTTCAATGTCCAGAGTTGATGTCAGGTGTCAGTGCTTTTGGAGCTTAAGAGCGCTCAGTATTCCACACGTTTCCCAAAAAATGTTTATGAGCACACTTCATCATGTTCTTGTAAATATAGACTCAGTTAATACTTCACACGGCTGAGAATTGCAATTGATCGGGGAGAGAATAATGTCTCTTCTGTATACTAATATTTAAACTGTCCCTCCTCGGCTTTGAGAGGAAGAGGATTGCAAAGCAGGGCAAAATGTAGCAGACAATTTCAGAAAAGCTCATCTCCATCATTCACACACTCAAACTTAACTTACAAAAGTTAACAGACGCACGCACACGCACACAGGCACTTGATTAATCCAGCAGAAAGACATGCACTGCAATAATCGTTTTCTTAATCACTATTTTTGTCTCGTTTCCAGTAAAAAATAACTAAACATTCTCAATGTTTTTTTGCAGTGTGTTTTTGCCCATGGCAAACAGCATACGTCGTTCTCTCGTCTCAGTCAGTCACGTCTTGTTTTAGTTTCCCATTTTTTTTGTCGTGTAGCAGACGTCAGCCAGTGGTCTGAATTTGGGGCCGAGAGTGTTCAAAAAGTCCATTGATTCCTGTTCACCCAAGATGCTACAACATCCCACAGAGCCTGCAGGAGAGCCTGCCCCCTCATTCCCATAAGTCTTCAGCAGGTCGTCCGCGTACCGCCCCTCCTCCTCGTCTCCGAAGTAAGCCAGTTTCTGTCACAAAACAAGGGTCAAAATTACGTCACATGAAAACATCTTCAGCGAAATGTGAAAATGACTTTCCTGTGCGAACGAATAACATCACTTTGCTAGTCAGATTATAATTTACAGAGATATTGCCATTTTTTGACAAAACCAATTACCCCCACCAAACGCGAAAAGGCTTGCTCAACCAAATTTTAAAGTCGGTTGGTGGGGAAAGAAATCCAAGTATTCGCGTATCATTCATTGACTTCAAACATGGCTTATCATTTGAAATATGTAAGTAGTAGTCTAAAACGGCAGCTCGCACGGATATTAGCCTAGATAAATGTGCTCAATTATTAGGTGCATATCCAAGTGTTTGTGTGGAGTGTAAAAACTAAATAAGTACTGCACTTTCTGCCTGTAGGCGCATCCACTATACTAACTTCATCTTTGAAGCCGACACTGACTGAAAACACTAGTTTAATTGATACATTTTTAAATTTATGCCACTTTTTTACAAGATACACTTTATGTCTCTGGTGTCCCCAGAGTGTTTAAGTTGTAGCTCAAAATACCCCACAGATAATTTATTATAGCATGTTAAGACTGCCACTTTGTGGGGGTGAGCAAAAACGTTTTTGTGCGTGTCCCTTTAAATGCAAATGAGCTGGTGCTCAAGAAGAGGGCAGAGCTTCAAGAGCTCATGATCCGGCATACATGCAAATAGCGAAACAGAACAATCTCACGCACTGAAAATGTTAGAAACTGTCAGTAGTGGTGTTCAGCCTTAGACAGAACGCGTTTTTCAGGTCTGAAAATGGCGCACCGCACCGTCCAAAGAACTTTAAACATTCGTCAACGCAACGGAAAGCCCATCGCTCCATTCATTCGATTGGACAATGGAAAAAAAATGCGAATGACGTCAGGCGCTTTTCTGCTCAGAGTTGCTTTTTTTTTTTTTAACTTCAGGCGCTCCAAAAGCACGAGGCGCACGGGCCGCATAAACAGCGCGCAGAACGCTCACTGCCAATAGAAAATAATTCAAAAAAGGCGCCTCTCACTGCAAAAAACGCGTTCTGTCAGATCGGGGATTTACTGTGCATGTTCGAACCGCAGTCGTTGAAAAGACAGTCGTTTGTTAAGCTATCCAGCGAAATATGATTGGCGCAAACGTATAAGACTTTACACATTTTCTTTGGGACATTTCCTTCGAAAATGAAATTTAACCACAATGTCCTCAGTGAAATGGCGGGAGACTATGGAGACTCTTATGCTCATTGGTACATCCCAAAACATAACACTTGTGATGCCTCTTTGGCGCAGACATTGTATAACTCCAGCTGCTACAGCGAGGATACAGAAAGGGCGTACTCTGTGCTTCTCACTCAGGACTACGCTAATAGGGCAGGTCGTCAACGGTTGTGGGCGGGGCTTCTCCTACAATGACGTCATTGCAGGGGAGAATCTGAATTAGCTCGTTTGAAGAGACCGCTTTTGATTTATGAGAATTGAGCGAGTGGATTTTTACCATTATAGACCGGTTGTTCTCACACACTGCAGACACACATGAGTGTTCAAACATTGTATAAAAGTGAACTTTGCATAATAGGTCCCCTTTAAAATGTTTAGACTGTCTTTAAATGTCTTTAAACATATGCACAGGTATAGGTGGAAATTTCATCATATATTATTGTTAGTTTGATTAAAAATGTCATATAAGATTAGCTCACTCTGTCCAAGTAGCGTCCATTAGTTTTCCATGTGTCAAGACCAGTCGTGTTTGAGAATTTCTGGAACATGGCGTTGCCATACTGGTTGTTATCAAAGCGTCCGGATGAGTAGTACTTTTCTGTCCCAAAATCTTGAGTGGTGGTGTTGTACACGCCGCCTCCCTGGAAATACTGCTGCCCATAACGTCCAGCAGCTGAAGTCACATTCTTGCTGTCCATGCCGGCGCTCTGTAGTGATCCGTCCACTACATCCACACCAGGAATCATCATCAAAGCTCCATCCTTCTAAAGAGAGAAAGGCATTTCACACAAATATGGTTAAAGTCTTATTGTGGTTACTCTGAGTAATTAAATGGAGGTGATTTTTCTTACCACTTCTTCACCAGGAGCCTCAGTGTTGGATTTCAGCAGCATTCCTCCTGTTCCAGTATCATCACTGATGTACAGCTTGTCTCTCTTAGTACTGCATATGAAGATGAGTAACAGACCTGATGCGGTAAGAAAAACAAAGGGCAGTGAGACCAGAGTGACATCCAAAAGTCTAAAGACTGGATTACAAATCTGAACATTGTTTTTATTTAAGCCTGAAGCCAAAAGTTTGTCAATTTTGAAAAGTTGACATAAAATCAAGACAGAATGCCAAGAAATTCTGAAATCCATGTTAAAAATCTAATTCAACTTTTACTAATTCAACTTTTTACAATATATATATATTAGTACCATAACTATTTATTATTTCAAATAAATGTAAATGCTGTTCTTTTAAACTTTCTATTCATCAAAGAACCCTAAAAAATTGTATCACGGTTTCCACAAAAATATTCAAAATTGATAAGAAATGTTTCTTAGCTGCAAATCAGATTTCTGAAGGATCATGTGACACTGAAGACTGGAGTAATGATGCTGAAAATTCAGCTTTGATCATCACAAAAATAAATTACATTTGAAAATATATGATTCATGAATATATTTGAATGATTCTATATGAATGATTCATATAGTAATCATTTATTTTAAATTGCAAAAAAAAAAAAAATTACTTTATTTTTGATAATAAATGCAGCCTTGGTGAGCCCTTCTTTCAAAAACATTGCAAAAATATTACCTAAAATTATTCTAAATATAAATACATGTTCATGTAAATGATGTGTATGTGGTCAGCCAGAAGGGGGCACTCACATAACAGTAGCAGCAGCAGGCTAGAGAGCACTAAGGCGAGGATGCCCAAACTTCCCAAAGAGGTAGAGGCACTTCGAGTCCCACATATTCCCGCTCCATTGTCCTCCCTCTCACAGGAGCACACTCGCACACTCACGATCTGCTCTTTCCCGAATCCTTGCAGATCCTTCACAATCAGGGGGACAGTGTAGACCCCGCTTGGCATGGCCACTGCCTGTTCCAGCACCACAGAGGCATCTAAATCACAGGAGGACATGATCTCTGTGATCAAACTGCAGCCATAACGCTTTCAGTTTATCAGCCTATTGCTATATTGAGGAATAATAACACAGAAAATGCTGATAAATCAAACTTAATTCTGTACCCCACCCTCAAGAAACATCACTACCCTCTATCTTTACCTGTTTTATCCTTCAGTTTCCACTTCCCATCATTCTCTGCTCCAAGTTCGAAGATGAAGGGAGTGGAGTAAGGTGGCTTATCGAGGTCCACAGCTTCCACCAGAACTGAGCTCATCATATCGCCCCTATCACACATGACCACGTCAGTACTGGGAATCACAGGCATGTTGTCATTCTCGTCTTCGATCTGGATGATAACCATCCCCTTTCCTGTCTTCTTACCTGAGGAAAAAAAGAGATTCCAGTGAGTCTCATGTGACTTTTAGGGACGCATTGTCAGTATATTGTACTACTGTAAGGATGCACACCAAAGCAAACTTGATTATTTGTTTTTAAAGTTCCTGAGAAAATGTGACTTTCTCATAACTGTGATTTTATATCTCATATTTGTCAACTTTGTATTACTTTGTAATACTTTGTTACATGTCACAATTCCAACTTAAAACTGCACAATTGCAATCTTAATTCTTGTAAATGATAACATCTCAAAATTACTATGTTCTTACAATTATGGCTTCACATCTCACAATTGCAACTTTATAATCGCAACTTTAGATTTCACAATTGAGATGTTACATCTTACAATTATGACTAGCTGTAACTTTTTACAGTGTCACAATGAGACCATTTCTTTCTTTTCAAAATCTCCCTTTTTAAATAAGTTATACATACAGTACATACATTTGTGATCAGTTTTTAAAAAGCTATAACCGGTTTCACCAATAAAATTAGGTCACCAAGCAACAAGAACGTCCATGAGTAACCCACAGAGAAGCAACCTGATGACGTCCAGAGATAAATGGCGCATTAGAGTTCAAGAGAGACAAATGTACTCCAGCACTTCCTGGAATGCCATTCAACCACCTTCAGTGTTTAGAACATGTTGTATCGGATAGGACATGTTGATCGTCAGAAAAAAAGAAATGTTACATCACCAGCCAAAATCTTGACGAAATCTTCTCAGAGACCTCGAGCAATTTCTACCCAACCACACCCAAGCAAATGGTCTTTCATTAACAGCCAGAGAAAACACACGCCTATTCATAGAACAAAATAGAACAGTGTGTACTCACAAATACACAAACATTTGAGTTCTGCACCGGTGTGTGTTGTGCTGAATGTCCACAGATTAAGTTAATGACTTAAAGAAAGAGAAAATGACAATTCTGTCATTTTACTATTCAGTCTCATTATAAAGCTGGGAAGAGCCAGGATATTTTTTAAGATAACTCCGATTGTGTTTGACTGAAAGAAGTTAGTACACCTAGGATGGCTTGAGGATGAGTTAAATTAAGGGATAATTTTCATTTTTGGGTGAACTGTCCCTTTAAGTTTGATTCAAGTATGTGGTGAAGTCCAGACTCACTCTCATCCACTGCTCTGATGGTTATGTTGTACTTGTCATTGTGGACCAAAGGTGACTCTCGGTCTATAGTATTGGCTGTTTTCAGTTCTCCAGTGCTCTCCACCACAGTGATCCAGTTACCTGGGTCTGTCATCTTATAGTACCTTACAAATAGATTGAATAGAAAAGTGAGAAAGTACATTCAAAATATGGTAAAAAGTTTTATCATGTATAATTACATTACCACACTACACTGAGTATAGAAGTATAGTGTCTCTATAGTCTGTATATAAAGACACTATACTTAAAGGATTAGTTTACTTAAGAATTCAAATTTCATCCAAGATGTTCTTTCTTCACTCGAAAAGAAATTAAGGTTTTTGAGAAAAACATTCCAGGATTTTTCTCCATATCTGGGGTTCAACAGGTTGAAGGTCCAAATTACAGTTTCAATGAGCTCTACATGATCCCAGACGAGGAATAAGTGTCTTCTAGTGAAACAATTGGTCATTTTCTAAAGAAAAAATAATAATTCATATACTTTTTAACCACAAATGCTCGTCTTGCTCTGCGATGCACCACACATTATGTAAAGAAGTTGGAAAGGTCACGCGTGACGTGGGCGAGAGTACCAATCCAGAGTCTACAAAGCGAACAAGCAAAGACTAAATCAAACACCCTTTACAAAAAAAAGGTAAAACAGGCAATTTTGAAATTGGAGGAGAAAATGAAAAACAAAAGTTTTTCACCTTGCCGCAGTACTACCGCCTATGTCAAAAAAAAAGTTTCTTTTTTTAAGAATATAACCAATCGTTTCTCTAGATCAAAGCCTTATCCCTCGCCTGGGATCATGTAGAGCCCTTTGAAGCTGCTCTGAAACTGATAATTGGACTTTTAATTCGTTGAACCCCAGTGAAGTCTACTATATGGAGAAAAATCCTGGAATGTTTTCCTCAAAAACCTTAATTTCTTTTCAACTGAAGAAAAAAAAAGACATATATTGGATGACATGGGGGTGAGTAAATTAACAGAATTTAATTCTGAGGTGAATTAGTGCTTTAAGGTGGTTTTCAAATTAATTTCTTTGGGAGCATTTACATTATTAGACATCTTCTTGCATTTCTTCAAAAACAGCTAGTTACAGCGCAACAGAACAGAAGATCAATGACCAACTGAATGTGTATGGTGGTGCTTTAAAGAGAATTATTTCATTAGCTTAAAATAAAACCCAGATGATCAGAGAACATACTTTATCCCATTGCTGTTCTTGGTCTCCGGGTCCAGAGCTTTATAGGTTCCAATGACGGTTCCATTGGGAACGTTCTCCTTGACTTTGAGATATAGAATGCCAGGGTTGAACTCTGGTCCTTCATCTTCGTCTCCCACACTGAGTTCAAGTGGCACAGAGAGCCAGGCGGTGTCAGTCCCAACCAGTGGAGCCTCATTACGGGCAGTAATTTCCAGCTTCACCACTGGATTTTTTTCAAAATCCAATCCCTGAAAGTAGAGTAGAATGGGAATGAGTTACACTGAGAACCTACTCGAGCACATCTACACAAAACTAACTGTCCTCAAAATCAACAATACTGTCAAGAGCTGTTAAAAGCTCTGCCTTGAATTCTCCTTGAAGAGCAGAACCCACGTTTGCCTGCAAGGTGGTTGTACTGTGTACAATAGGGTGTGGTTGAACTGCACACGCATATCCAACAGACAAGCATTTTCACACACAGCTCTAAAATGGTGAGCTAACCCTGTAAAGCTGCTATAAATAAAACCAACACAACCCTGTCAGAGAGTGAACGAGAGCTCTCAAGATAACTACAATGACCCTCAGCGGAAGCTCTCGCAACATGAACTAACTAGCAAAGTGCAAATTGTGCAGAAACGGATTCATCAAGGACATCTGGGGTTTATTTCTTGAAAAAATACGTTATTTCTAGATGCTGGTAACTTTTTCTACATACGATTATTTTAATTCCTTTAAAAATATTCACCTTTATGACATACAGAAGCCCCTCGTTGGTTTGGGGGTCTGTCTCCATCCTGAATTGTCCACTTTCATTTCCTTTCGTGACCTCAAACAGGGCCTTCCAGTTGGGGGTGTTCACCAAATCCTTGTCTTCCACTGGGATCCTAGTAACTAGCACATTTTCTTGGTTCTCCTGGACCTTGGCTTTGTACTTCATTTAAAAAAAACAAAAAAACAAAATGGATTGATTCTTTAAACATCAAGTAGGCTACCACACTTTATGACATGCAGCCTAAAATTATAGCTATTCAGTGCTATTCTTGTCTTAATTTGTTAAAGTAGTTTACTTGTTTTCTTATATTATTGTATAGACAATAAAATGGTCTTACCATCCTCTCTTTAAAGGTAGGAGGGTTATCATTAACGTCTGTGAGAGTAATCACAGCTACTCCTCTGTTGTAGAGCCCATTAGCAGCGCCATTCATATCTCTGATCTCTATGTTAACATAGACTTTGTCCTGAGCCTTAGTGGGAGGAACAAAAAACGTTAGTATTGACAGTACAGTGTTCCAAGACTGTATACAGTACATGTGAATGACACAGTAGACACAACAGTAATCCTTTAACACACCAACACATGGATCTATTGAATGACAGACAAATACCTCTCTGTCTAAGGTGTTGGTTTTAGCGGTCAATACTCCGGTAGAAGGATCAATAGAGAACATGTCGGTAGCGTTGAGCAGAGTAAACTTGATCTTGGTGTGGGTGGTATTTGCCTGATCTTTATCTGTGGCATTCACTTTTCCTACATAAGTACCTAAAAAAACAGAATACAATACTTAAATATGCTTAAAAAAAATCAATTTCACTGTCAGTATATTCAGGTTTGGTTCAGTATCAATTACAGCTTTCTTTTATTATTATTATTATTATTATTGTCATTAATAATAATAATAATAATAATTATATATTTATATATATATATAAAATAGTGAAATAAAAATGTAATGCTAAAAAGACACTAGTAAAACATATAAAAACACAAAGTTACTAGATTTTTTTTTACTTTTTATTATTTTTTTAAATAAAAACTATTTCAAAAAATGAATGAATACTATAATAGTATATATGTGATACTAGAACCACTGATTGCGACATTTTCAGGACTATTAAAATATTTTACCCACCAATTCTCATATGCATTCTGGCATATTTGTTTACTTCTTTAACTGTACCATTCCTATTATTTTCAACAATGACTCTCATTACTGTAATACAATATTGTTTTACTGCTTACAGTAAAACGATATGGTAATACAATGGATTTTTTTTTTTATTAAAATCAACACAAATTAAAGGTGGTAAAACAAATACCACCATGATGTGTACATACTATTGTAATTTGGATGTGTAACACTATTGTAGGGTCCTAAAAACAGGCTTTTTTAAATACATAATTTCTAAAATACTATTTCTTATTTTCTATCTTTTGATTTCGGCGTGATATCCTGTATGGCCTGGACATGATAGGTGAAAATCTCTCTTTACCTGCCCTGCACCGTTCTTCTACAGTGAAGAGGCGAACTCCTGTGAACTCAGGGGCGTTGTCATTCACATCCTCCACAATCACAGTGATGGGCAGAAATTCATCAACTTCCTTGCCATTTTGGTCACGCACACGAGCAATAAACTAAACAAGTGGGATAAGAGAAGCAGACGTAATGCAGTAATCATACAGAGAACGGTGCACCAGCTAATGGTTTGGAGTATAAGGCTTGTAAAATAGAGCCTTACCTCGAATTTTGGGTACTTCTCACGGTCGACGGTCCTGGTCACGCTCAGCATGCCAGTGTTCACGTTGAGCCTGAAAAGGTCCACAGGATCTGTCGTAACACCCTGCCCACTGATCTCATAATGCACTGTGTAATTTACAGAGGAATCAGATGCAATCTGTGAAGAGACACACAGCAATGTACAGTCAGCAAAATAAAAACAGGAAGTATAACAAAAGGTCAAACTGAGATCAAGGGAGGGAGGAGGAAACGGGATGTTAGTAATAGAATGATGTAGCTAATGTCACTCGATCTCACCATCTCCAGGTCTTTTGGGAATGGACCTTTGTCATTCTCAGTAAGACCGAAGGGCAACGGTCTCCATCTTCTCTTAATGCGCTTGCGAGACTTCTGAGATGCCTGTAGCCAGGACATATAGAGAGACTTTACTTATGCTGCTGATCCAGATCAAATGGTTTATGGTTAAGAATTATAGACTGTAGTTTTACCTCATCTTTACAGGACACAATAACGTCCACCCTCCAATCCGAACCGCTCTCATCATGCACCAGCACAGAAAACCGCTTTGCCGTAATCACCAAACCACGAACTGTGATGATGGTTCCATCTGTATTTACAGCGAAGTCAGGGTCACTGGAAGTGAAGGCCACGGGCTTGGACACGCAGCCTTTGAGGGTCACTGTGAAAAAATAGTAACATCAGATAATTATCAAAACCATTGTTTGAATTTATTGATTGTCGTTTTTGTTTTTCACCTAATATAAATGAGTGGGCTGTTATTTGATAATTTGTTTTTGATTTTGAATTATCTTATTTTTGGTCCTAAATGAATTTCATTTATATCAAATTATTTATTATTTATTGTTTATATTCTTTTGTATAATTTACTTATGTATTTTATGTATATTCCTGTTTATTTTTATTGATTTAATTGTAACGTTGGCACTAAAGCTTACAAGTTTCAAAAAGGTTGCACCATAAAAGTATCACCATTGTTGTTATTGTTAACTAATAATAAAACTATATAAAAAATTATTATTTTTATTATTATTTTTTATTTTTAAAATTGTAATAAATTAATTAATTATCACAAAAATTATTATTAAAGTATTATTACACCATTAATTATTATTTAAAAAACTTTTTCATTTAAATAAAGCTGAAATGCAATAAAATAAATATTAGATACAAAATTATAAATGTTGCCAAATGAAAAAAATTTAAATTAAAAACTAATTAAAGCTACATAGAAACAACAATTTAAAAGGAAATTTAAAAGGAAAATTGAAACTACAAAGCAAATTTAAAATATTAATAAATATTGTAACAGTATATAAATAATAACGCTATCATAAAACAATATTTCAAGTGTGCTGAAGCCTCATGGTAGTTTTTCATGAGAAACAGATGACATTTTATCATTATTCACTGATAATCTTCCCATTTAGATAACATTTCCTTTTCAAGTGACTTTTGTGATACTTTTATGCTGCTTTGTGTTTTTTTTTGTTGCTTTTTTTGTTCTAAGAAAGGATGAGTAAATAAAAGTAAATGCATTTTTAAGTGCGCAAATTGTTTTACCACAAATGAAGCCGTTAACTTGATGTAACGGTTATGTTATTTGGCTTAATTAACCATATCAACTGAAAGAAAAGCTTCATCTGTATAAAGTCAGACAAGGTCAATTCATGCTATTCAAATGAAAAGAATTAGTGAAACCACAAATCATGCGTTCTTCCGTACCCTCAGAGATGACATAACCGGCGGGCAGTGTCTTGGGAACCTGAGCAAGCACAGGCCTCAACTCACAAGACTCAGCATTCTGGAACAAAACCTGATGGAGGAATGAAAGATAGTGAGAGGGAGAGTAAAATGAAGCATCACATTCCACAGCGTGACTGAGTAAGATTCAGTAATGGCTTAACATGTGTAAACAGCTCCTAATCTTTTTAATTGTAAATGAAACTTAAGATCACTGGATTGCATTTAACAGTACAGTACAGTATACTCATTGTTGTAATATACTGTACTGATCGATATATGACCAATCAAGTATATGATTTTATAAAATCAGTATCTTCTCTTGTTTTACACAGGAAACAGCTGCATAATATCTCTTTGACCACCATATCATATGAATTACCAACTTTGTTGCTTATTACATTCATACCTAAACAGCTACATGAAGGCATTACATATGTGGCAAACCGAAACAATTACTGGCATTAATCAATGACATGAAGTGACTAATACAGATATAATAAGAACATAGCTAAACAATTGAGAACAAAACCAGCATCAAGAAAACAAGTACTCTACACGCTGCTCAATGGTTTTGTTCTCATTTCACGGTGTAATGTTATGAGTTTCGGACAGATATACATATCAGCTTCATCTTATCTTGAAACCTGCCTAATCTGTCCAGTGAAACCTGTAGACAAACAGACTTGAAACAAGTAAAAATGCATTTTACTTTAGTAGAATGCTGAAGTGTTCATGTGTCTTTTACTGATGCAATAAAAATATGTCAATAAAACATGCAGGAAATAAAATGTGACTGTTGTTTACTATAATATATACAGCAATATCAGCAAAACACTCATCATCACTAACAAAAACTGGACATGGACATTAAATAATCTGTTGTGACTAGTGTGGAGACACCTTTCTTATTAATCAACATTAGTGATCAGTGAGTGAATGAATGAATGAATGAATGACATCTACAATAGCACTACCGAGTCTTCAAAACAAATTACTAACATATATTTGAAGTTATGGATGATCCCAAGTAGACCTGGTATCACAAACGTTGGTGGAGGAAAAAATAATCAGACTATTCAAATGGAGATAACTAATTAGTGAGTACTTCATTATTCTGTATTAGTAGGAAGATTACTATTCAAAACTGTTAATGTTCTAGCAGTTACATCTCTATGAAATATACAATTTACCAATAATAACCCAGCTAAAAAATAGTCTAAATAGCTAAATATATAGTCACTGGAGAAAACTTAATTTAAAGATAAACCATGGTAACCTTTCAACCAAATTACCATAGTACTTCAGTTACTGACTACAATAAAACGTGATCACATGGTATTGATAGAAATATTCTAAATTGAGAAGAAATCCCTATTTTATTAATTAAATTCAGTATTTTTGTTTTCCAGTAAAAATATCTAAACATGCTTAAAAGCAAATACATTTATTTGGGAAGAAAATATAATTAAGATATATTAAAACTTTTTTAAATCTTGTTTTTAGCTATTCAAATTTTGACGTTTATGCCAAAGTATCCTCTTATAATCTTAACAATTTTGTTTCTCAGTCAATAACATTATGTTTTAATTGTTTTTAGATATTTTTAGAGGGGAAAAGAGACAAAATATCGATTAAGAAGTTTTTTTTGTTGTTTTTTTGGCAGCGTAATGGGGAGGCTAATAACAACTAACTAGCATTTTGACGGAAACTATGGTTACCAAGGTAATTCGGCAAGTATACGGTAAAAATTCAAGTAGGCCCACAACAGACTTATATGTCGTAAAAATAAGATGCGACATTAACTTCTAAACAACAAAAGTAACTTACCAAAGTAAGCAGCCAGACCGCGAACAGCGCGCGTTCATACATCCTGCTGTGTGTGTATGTGGTCTGCAGTAGTTGAATTTCTCTGGACTCAGCCACACTGCGTGTACCTCACAGAAGAGCTCGGATAAAGTCCTGTGGGCGCGGTGCGGCTCTCATGCCATTGAAGTCTTTAATATGGGTGTGGCATCGCCTCAGCCTCTCGCTGTATGTATCAGTAGGGCTGAATGGGAGTCTTGAGTAAACTAAACAGGTTAAACTTTGCTTTGTCCCTGACTTCCTTAGCTTGGGAAGCTCTGGGAGGGTTAGACTCCACCCCAAACTGCCCCTTGAAACTCCCTCAGAGTTTGTGTGAGTGTGTGTGTGTGTGTGAGGGAGAGTGACAGAGAGAGGGAGGGAGGGAGGTTACACTTTAACAGAGCAGACTTTCACCTGTTGTACCATCTGACTTTCCAGACATGATTAATGCATGATACAATTAATCTCCATCTTTTTGGGTGGAGTGCAGAAGGTACTCATGATTATACAGTCATCATCACATTTACACATTCAGCAAAGAAATGTGTATTTTTTTTTAAGTTTTGCACTTACTCACCTGTTAACTCCATTAAAAAGATAATAAAAAATAACTTCCCTGCTCACATGCGCACGCCTTTTTCACGTGGGATGTGATTTATTCATTTTAAATTATTACCTAGACAAGTTTTTGTGGCTCTGTGTGTCTGCGGACTTCTGATTTTCACTGTCTGACACTGTGGTGTGTTAGGCCTTAAAAAAGGGAAAATATGCAACATGATGACTTTAAGTATGCAGAGTCTTTAAATAGCAGGAATCGGAGGGGACGGGAGGTAAAACACATAGAAAATGAAACGGACTGGGAATGTTTCACTTCAAGCAAACTCTTGAAACACTGATAAGTGAGTGACTCAGACTTAACAAATGAATGAGAGAGAGAGCTACAAAAACATTATTAAATCACCGAAAGTGTTCAAATAATGATACTATTATGTGCTGTCAATTGATTTTTAAAAGCATTAGAGGCTCAAATCGCATTTTTGTTCACTGTAAAAATTATTTTCATGATTTACCACATTTTTTTCTTTTGTCAGATCAACTTAAATCAATAATTAATTTGGTTCAGTAACATAATATTTTGAGTTTCTGTTGATTAAATCAATCACCTTCATTGTCTTAACTCAAATTTTTAATTTCAATTTACTACGATTTTAAGTTAAACCAACAATTCTTGTTTACAGTGTTGTACAAATGAGATAAATTAGTAGGCACGTCCTGATTTTGCTGAGTTGGATGCTTTCCTGTGTCATCATATTTTGTAGATCTTGGAACAACATTCCTGTCCGAAAATTTAATCCTAACCATCCCTACCCCTAAACCTTACCCATAAGTTATCCCTAAAATCAGAGGAAAATGCATTTTATTAATTTAAGGCACCTTTCAAATCACGCAAGGTCACCATAATATAACACTGATTAAAGCACCTAACCCTGGTTGTAAGCCTAAACGTGACATAAATTGTAAAATTGTCCTGATTGGTTGAATGGAATGTTGTTCCAGGATCAACAAAGATGTTGATCCAGGAACATGTTGTACTTAGTGAAATCAGGTTCTGCAAATTATTAGACCGCAAAAAAGCATGAAAAGTAAGCTGTATTGCCGAGTCACACCTTCTAGACCTTTTCCAGTAATTTAAATCACACAACCAGTCTGCTGAATTAAATGTCAATTAATTGCAATAAAAAACAAAATTATGTTATTAACTTATTGACCAAAAATACAGCTGTCCCCAAAATGTGTGCAACCTTGTTACCCTATGACAAAATCACGCAAAATCTATCTATCTATCTATCTATCTATCTATCTATCTATCTATCTATCTATCTATCTATCTATCTATCTATCTATCTATCCATCTGTATATCTGTCTACCCGTCTATCTATCTATCTATCCATCTGTCTATCTGTCTACCCGTCTATCTATCTATCTGTCTGCAAAGTTGGCTAATCTATTATAAAATTAATTGAAAATGAATGAGCTCATATAATATTTAGTCTGGCCTGGTTTATCATCATAATTTCTGAAGTTTGAGCACTTGTTTCTAAGTTTAGAAAAGAAAAGAAATCCCAAGTCACACCTTCCAGACTTTTTCCAATAATTTAAATCACACAACCAGTCTGTTGAATTAAATGTCAATCAATTGGAATAAAAAAACAAAATTATTTTATTAACTTCTTGTAAAGACCAAAAAAAAAAAAAAAAGTGTGCAACCATGTAACCATATGACAAAATCACGCAAATGTATTTATTTATTTATTTATTTGGCAAATCTAATCTAAAATTAATTGAAAATTAATGAGCTCATATAATAATTAGTCAGGCCTTCTGGGGTTTTTCATCATAATTTCTGAAGTTTGAGCACTTGTTTCTCAGTTTAGAAAAGAAAAGAAAGTTTAGGTGTTTCTGTTTATGTAAAGCACTGTTATTTGAACTTTGTTTTGAAGTAACTATTTATACGATTTTATTGCTTATATCCTTTCAGGCCTCATGGTAGATATATCAGTTTCTAAAACTAGTCAGAGTTTCTTTGCTAAAAAATAGAGAGCTAAAGAAAGAGGATTAGTGATATGTGCTGAAACAAACAATGAACAAAGGCAGTTAGTGTTTTTCACAGAAAAGTTGTATTTCTTGTTTCTGGAAGTAATTTGTCAAGTTTTTAGACCCTTTTCCTGAAATGTGTGGAAGCACAACAGCCTGGAGATAAGCATGTTGCAATTATGATGGTGTTTGTGTGGAGGGGAGGTGGAGGATGGGTCGGGTTGGGTGGAAAGGAATTTGGCAGAGTCCTGTCAGTAAGTGTTCAGTCTGTACTGTTTTGCACACAGCCACCACAGCTCACTGAACTGTTATACATTTACAGCATTCATTTTACTACAGGACACAGAAGTCTGTTGTAGAAGTGCAATGATCAAGAGAGAGTTTGATGGTGTTTTAAAGTTCATGATTTTGACTACATATAGTTAGGTGACTAATTAATGCAAGTGTGCTTTATAAATGACACTAATATGAGTTGTTTTGAGTAAGTAGTTTAAGGGAATTAGAACTAAACAATGGATAATTGGCCTATTTAGTTCTGAATCACAAAAAATAGTATGTTCATTCATTACGTTCTAATGTCTTCAAAGCCATGTTTGCCATTGAAAATAACAGCTTTTTTTGTCATTAAATAAGTGGAATTGGGTCTGAAATTTTATATAGTTATCAAATTATACATTATTTGTATACTAGTTGGCCTATAACCAGTCTACAGCAATCTGAGCATTCAAGGCCATATGTGTCCTCTGAAACACATCAAGTCGCCTTTATTTTATAGCGCTTTATACAATACATTTAACAGAATCAATACAAACTTCAAAATGTAAGACTAATTTAAATCCTGCTGTAAAGCAGCTCTAAAAAAAACAATGTCATTACTCAGCTCAAGTCAGTCAACAGAAATTGCCTGGAGAAAATATTAAGCGAATATCCTCAGAATGAAGACAGAATGTAATAGTTCCACAGAAACAACTTAAACAGCAAGGGTGGATGGATCGGTTCACCAGCCTTAAGGCCTAAATAACTGTGTTATTGCGACACATGTCCTGAGGAGCACCCAGGCCCCAGGTGAACAACATGCAGCATGTTATCAGTCTCCACCCTTTTCCGAAATGTTGTCCTTACTCATGCTCAAAACACCAAGTTTTTCTCAGCAGAGATTTGTATGAAAGAATTTAATTTATCACCAGTAAATTTTTTTCGCTAACAACTGTCAGCAAGGTATGGAAGCTTGTTTCTGCCACTAAATAAAAAATAAAAAAGATATTTGTGACTTTTTATCTAAAAATTCGGACTTTGTTTCTCAGAATTGAGTTTATATCACAATTCTGAGAAAAAAGTCTGAATTGACTATATGTACGGTTACTTCCTGGTTTTCGCTAAGCCAGCTCTGGCGTTTCCGGTGAACTGTTTGCTGATCAGTCTCTAGCTGTTCATCGACACAAAACCATCAGTGTTTGACTTTTTAATGTTGTATTTATATTTTAATGCAGTTATCACATTTACCTAATTTGCCAATAAACCAGATTGCAACAGATTGTAATTGCACAATTAAAGACACGCACACAAAATAACTTGCAATTACATGTTATAAAGTTAGAATTGCGAGATAACACAATAACACAATTCTGAGGAAAAAGTCATAGTTTATAACTTGCAATTCTGACTTTACAATTTGCAATTGCGAGTTTATATCACACAATTCTGAGAAAAAAAAATTCAGAATTGCGAGATAAAAAGTAGCAATTATACTTTTTTTTTTGTTTTTAATTCAGTGGCAGAAACAAGCTTCCATAGCAAGGGGTTGCTGCAAGGATGGAATAAAGGCTGGATCTAGACACAAAAGTTCCTTTTTATTGAAAACTAACTCAAAATGACACTTCCAGAACATCCAAATCACAGCCAACAGAGCAACCACTTAAAATAGCGGAGAATCGGACAAAGAATACAAACACAGGGCTATATTTACAAAAGCAGACCAATGAAATAAAAGGAGAAAGGGGTGGAGTGCATTAATCAAACAATAAATAACCATGGTAACAAATACTAACACAGGAAGAAAAAACAGGGATGAGAGGTGGAGGACGCAGAGCGGCAGAAGGGACCAGGGAGGAGATGACGGTGGAAGGAGCCAAACAGAGCCATCAGGGTGGAGATAAGGGTGGTAGAGACGCAGGCAAAGCCAAGGAGACAAAGACCCAGGGTGACACCGATGGACTGGAGGACCGAGGTGGAACTGCAGGCTCACGGGACAGAGATCGAGACGGGGACTCGGCAGACTGAGGCTGAGCCGGAGGGAGGAAGCACCAAAGGCGTGGAGGGAGAGTATGGCCTATGAAAATGACCTATAGCTAGAGGACCGGAAGTCTGTGGCGCAACCATGGTGACTGATGGAGTCAGAGAGATGAGGGAGCCTGGCAGAGCTTGAGGGATGACGTGCCACAATGGAGCCGAGGGAGCGTAGAGCCAAGGTGGAGCCGACGGGTCGACAGGATGAGGTGGAGTCCAGGGCTTGGAGGTCTAAGGTGGAGCTAGGGATCAACAAACCAAGGCGGAGCAGGTGAACTGGAAGTCCAAGGTGGATCCGAGCTGTAAGGTGGAGCCAACGAAGCACGAGCTGAAAGGATGAAGGGAGCTAGGTGGAGATGGAGCCAAAGAACTGGATGACACAGGCAGAGGAGGTGGGAGTGGGAGGTTGGGTGGCACTGTAAAATGTGAACTATAAATTATTTTTATTATTATATTATAAATTATACTATATAATTATTATTAGTATTACTATTATTAGATTTTAATACTGTATTTATTTATTTTACTTTTACTTATTGTCCATTTTTTTTTATTTTACCAATTTTACTGGCTCTTTAAAATAATATAATATAATGCACTCTTTGCTACTACATGAATTGAAATTTAGTAATATTCTGTTCTGTTCTATTATATTCTATTCTACACTGTAAATATGATCTTTCAAAGTTGTAAATAAAACAAAGATTATTGGAGTATGTTTTTTATTTTTGAAAATACGTTTTCAGTCTTTCTGAAAATCTGTGTCATGAAAACTTTTTTTTTTGTTTGTTTGATGAACATTGTGTGTTGGGTGATGCTGAAGCCCTGAAGCTTCTCTTGGCTCTGGGTGTACACCTGCCACACCTGCTGATGCCCAACACCTGACTGACAGATGAAAGTCACACGAAAGGCTGTCATTATAGCTGAATCATGAGAAAATCTGTGTGCAAATCAAGGTGGGGCAAAAATCTGAATTTAAGAATTGCCTCACTATCAGTGTAGGAGTTGTCATCTGAATGGGCTTTGCTCTGCAGCATAGTGAACTGGAAACACAAGAGATTCAAAGCTGGACATCAGAGGAATTTCATTTCTTTTTTACCAATTACATTATTAACTTTGCCTAATTATTCAGTGTTACAGTATGTAAATTGTTTGTAACTTTAATTTGTCACTGATTAGACATATTTCGCTAATCTATTCTTGAGCTAAATTTAATACAGTCTACAGTCTTTAATACAAATTTTATTTTGCCATACAGCACCACAAAAAGTCCACCTCACTGGTTTTCAGATGGGATTGACAAATAGCAATAGATTCTATTTAAATAACAGTATTTTCTTTGCTATAGGTGTAAATAGTAGTTATATTTGCAGCTCAGTATTTTAGTACATTATAAATCAGTATGCAATAATAACAGTGTAAATGATAATACTTAAATCAATCAATACTTAAATCAATACTTAAATAAATGCCACCTTATTGGGACAATAAAGCCCTCCCTATCCTTATCCCTAACCCTGCCCAATAAATACTTTATTATTAAATAACCATTAGGCACTTTAATTTCACTTTACACATATTTATTGAAAACATATGCCTTTTCAATCTGATATGCGATGGGAAATGTGAGAAGAATTGTCCAGCAAAAGAAGGCGTTCAAACTCGTGTCAATCAAGTCAAAAGTACACTTTTCATTCTGTTGACTTCCATGTATTCGCATGCAAAAAGTTTCTTTTTTTTCTCCATTTTGGCTGCATGAGATTCTCCAGCTTTGGTGTTGTTGATCAACTGAAGCACAAGCTGTTAAAGCTCTGCCCTCTTCTGGAAAGGGGGCTGGGAGCAGCAGCTCATTTGCATTTAAAGGGAAACACACAGAAAAACACTGTTTTTGCTCACACCCAAATAGAGGCAAATTTGACGTATTTTGAACTGAAACTTCACAGACACATTCTGGGGACACCAGAGACTTATATTACATCTCGTGAAAGGGGCATAATAGGTCCCCTTTAATATAGAAACTTAAACTTACAACAGATTCATTCCATTTTATTTCTATTTCCTTATATTCAAATTCATATTTAAAGTTATGCATTCGGTTTGCTGCCTTAATTCAAATTGAGGAACTCAAATTGATGCAGTTCTGCAAATCTGAATGGTGCACAACACCAGTGTGATAGAGAAATGCAAAAGAGAGAGAGAGTGAAGCCAAGAGAAAGAGATACCAGTCACTAAACCATGTGTGAGATGGGATGTGATATCTGTTGACAGTGACGGTACATCTTCTATTGATACACGCTGACAGCAAATATCCCAGATTCCTTAAAACCCCAATCATGAACCACAAACCACTTTCATCAGATTTATTTGCAGATTTCTCTCAAATGTTGCTTCAGTATTGTAACACTCCTTTGTTTGTGGTAATGCGCTCTGCCTGCATGAGTACTGATGCATGCATGTAATTCAACACCTGCGCGGTACAAGAGATCTCTTTGCGCTGCGCAGGTATGTGACTCTCTCTCCTATTTCCTTTCCCACACTTTGCAGTCTCTAAATGCTGAAATGAAACATACATGTAGACAATCTAGTATGACTGAACAATATAATCAGTGTGTACAAAAATGTACTAAACATAATGTTCTAAACATGACATTTTTAGGGCATTCAAATATAGTTTGAGGGCATTGTAAGTCATCATCAAACGTCACTTGTACTTTAGGTGTGACATTTTTTTTTAATGTGTAGATGTGTGACAGGTAGATATAATGATGTCAGTCAGACAGTGAGTCAGTGGTTTCAACCTTATCGGCCTCTCATAGCTCTCAATCAATGTCTTAACTTCACCTCTCTCATTCTTTCTCTCTGCCTCTTTACAAACACATTTTTTGAGATGCTGAATTAGTAAAATCTTTTTATGTATTATAGAACTTTCAACACTTTTCAACATTGATTATAACAGTAAATGTTTCTTGAGCTTCATATTAGAATGATTTCTGAAGGATCATGTGACACTGAAGACTGGAGTAATGGCTATACATTGCTCCATTACAAAACAGTTATATTCAATTTTAATACTCTTATAAAATTGCTTTTTTACTGTACTTTTTGATTAAATAAATGACAAGCAAAAGAGACTTTTTTCTAAAATATTAAAAAAATATATAGAGATTTAAAATGTGCATTAAATGGTAATTCATAATGCTTCCAAAAAACATGAAATGTACAGTAAAATTACATATAAAGTGATGTTAAACCATTTAATACTTAAAATAAATGAGTAAAATAAAAAAAAAACACTGTGCTTATATGTACATGTACAAGCCACGTTCTGAAAGAGCATAAATGCAAATTAAAATTTACAGCTAGTCTTTAGTGAATAAATAGCAAAGGTCTGGCTACGCATGACTGAGTGCTAGGAAACGTTGTTTATTTGAGACTAGAAACGCCTACCACCTCTCTCGCCTTATCACTGAGCTCAGGTTTCAGTCCCAGCCGTTGCCATGGAGCTGTTTTCTTTTGACTGTGCACAAAGAGAAAGAAGATAAAAGAAAGAGTGCACTCATACAAAGAGAGGAAGGAGGGAGGAAGACAAGAGGAAATGAGGATTGTCGGGGACTGAGAACTGTAAAATAAACTTTTGGAAAAATGAATGAACAGAATGCTGTAATGAGACTAACTTTGGAGCGGAAGTGACAGAGTGAGACAGAGAGAAAGAAACTAATTATGGGGTGAAAAGAGAAAAGGGGGAAAAAAAGAGTCAGAGGAATGCAAGAGAAAGGGTGTGTCACAGGCCAATCGATCATCCAAAAACACACAGATAAACATTGTCAACCTTCATGGAGGCATCAGAGATTCCCTTGAAGGATTAGTTCACTTCAGAATGAAAATTTCCTGATAATTTACTCACCCCCATGTCATCCAAGATGTTCATGTTTTTGTTTCTTCAGTTGACAAGAAATTAAGGAGGGAAACATTCCAGGATTTTTCTCCATATAGTGGACTTCATTGGGGTTCAACAGGTTGAAGGTCCAAATTTCAGTTTCAGTGCTGCTTCAAAGGGCTCTACATGATCCCAGATGAGGAATAACACACTTAACTAGAGAGACCATCGGTCATTTTCTAAAAAAAAAAAAAAAAATTAAAAATGTATATATTTTTTAACCACAAGTACTCATCTTGTACTGCTCTGCGATGAGCCAAGCATTTTGTAATCACGTTGGAAAGGTCACACGTGACGTAGGCGGAAGTACCAATCCAGTGTCTACAAAGCGAAAAATACAAATTTTGTACAAAAATTGTTATAACAATCGTACAAATTCATTCCACATTGCTACCTCATAAAATACTTAAGGTTTCTCATGAGATCTGGTTGGATGAAAAATTAAAATGAACTAATTGAATAGCTGTTATTTTTTAACTAGAAAATTTTCAAAGAATTATATTTGATCATTTTTAATAAAATTGCTTTTGTGGTCCAGGGTGGAGAACAATAGAATTTCTTTGAATTAAAATTCCACTCCCTGTCATTCTAATTCAAATTCCAAATGAAAATGTATCTAATTCTTCAATTCTGAATCCCTTTTTATTCATATAATAAACATTGCTCAATTACCATTACAACCATCTCACCTAAATGTTTGCTCACTCAATGTATTTGTGTTTTAAAATGGGATAATTTTGTTGCAATGGCACAAAATAGCTTGATTTTAAGCTTTGAAATGAATTAATAAAAATATAAGTGATAAAATAAGAACAAATAAACAAATTACAAATGATAACACAAATAAATACAATAGAAAAAAGATTGAAATGAAATAAATTGTTTTAGTGCACAGACAGCACGTTTATTATGTTGCTGTCACTTTAAGAGCCGACGCACAGATCCAATATACTGTTGCACATGCGTTTTCTTTCTGAAGTGTTTACGTTCACTTATAAAATGGTTAGTTCATAAATCTGATTGGTCAATAGCTGTGTTTTATTCACCATAAAACACGGCTATGACCGCTTCACCCAACGGATTTATGTATCACTGCACAGCACCCTTAGCAACCACCTTTAGCAACGTAAACATATGTTTGTTCTCACTGATATTGTTCACTGAAGCTTATATTACGTGTATCTATAGCATTTTCCTTCAGGTCAGTACTATGTTAATTTTATTTTTTTTTAAAGTATCTGTTTGAATGTCAGCTGCAATATCTTGTCCTTTTAACAGTTAATGGGTTTCCCCATACCCCTGACACTGACAGCACAGTATCAGTCCTTTCAAAATAAAAGTCTTCGGTACTGATTTACCGACTCAAACAGTCTTTGCCACCATCTGACTTTTCCTAGTTTGTTTTTAGTTGATCTTCATGAGATGACGCATTCTGTTGCTGTTCACAGTTAGGGACTATTTCTTCCAACGGAAGGAAGGCTTTTAGTGATTTTACTTCGTGAATGTTGCATCAATATATTTGCTTTAATATTTGTATATATGGAATAACCATTTTATAAATGCAATAAGGCATATGAAGCCATGGTTTACAGGGAATTTATAACAGCTAAGGGGGTTTTAGGCACTCTGCTCCATGTCATGCCAAACACCGTGTCCTAACCAGACGTGACGACACGACACACTATAAAAGGAGTTTTTGTCCTAACCTATGGAAGTTTATTTGTCGCAATATTCACTTTGAAATGAAATATGCAACACTGCAATGCAATATATAAAATGACAAGGCATTTCTGTATTTAAATTTACATTTTTCATACCATATATGTAACATGATAATTCAAATTCAACAATATGATTTACATTTGCTGTTTCCTATGCTAGTATTAACATATAATTTAACCCTTGTGCATTGTTCAAATTCACTACCCTTTCGTTATTTTAACTGCTTTAAAAATGTATCAGATAAATATTTTTTTCAAATTTTTTTGCTTAAATCTATTAATCAACCTCAGTCCTGATCAAAACTACTAAATTTAAAAAAAAAAAATTCAGGATTTTAACTCTTTAAAACGTTAAAATCTGATGCTGCACAAAAACTAACAACGCATCAAAGCCAATGTTGTTTCTAATCTTTGACACGTTTTTTCCCAAATCAGTGACATCATTTATGAATTTGGCAATTAAAGAGTTAAAATCCTTAATTTTTTTTTTTTAAATTTAGTAGTTTTGATCAGGACTGAGGTTGATTAATAGATTTAAGCAAAAAAAAATTGAAAAAAATATTTATCTGATACATTTTTAAAGCAGTTAAAATCGTGGCTGTTTTCAGCCACGAACATAACGAAAGGGTAGTGAATTTGCCTACAGAGTCCTGTTGAGTTTATGAAAATTTTCAAAGCATTTTCCCAAAATATGTGTCAAAATAAGATTTGTCACCAAAAATCATTCCATTTGCTGAAACACGGAGAAAGTCATGGCCAAATTAAGACTCAAAAATTCCCCATAGTGGACGAAAACATCCCGAACAGCACATAAGGGTTAAACCTATATTTGAACACTTTGTAAGTTCCATAATTAAAATGAAAATGTATTACAGATTATACATGTTTAACACATTCAAGCAAAAATTGTAGCAAAATGATCATTTAAATGCTTAATTGCATTTACACTCACAGTTAAGACACTTGCGGTTGCATTTTCATTAAATATCCCGCAATGAATGTAGAAAAATTCAATATGGGCGCCGCGCCCTGTCAATCATTGCGTCGAGACAAGGCCAGGCGTTGAAAACATGGCGGTAACAGAACTGAGGCATTTACAGGCAGATGAAGAACAGAGAAATGTCAATGTTCCTGCAGATTATGCGCGTCCGTCAGTTATTAAAATCATAGATATTTATGGTTATAACGCCTTTGCATGCTACATTTTAAATTGAGTATTGCTACAAATATACTTCCACACTAACCAACCTCCACAGCGTCACGCGACGATTCTATTTTAGAAACGGTTTATTTCTCCGCGACGACGCGGTTGGAACAGCAACACAAATTGCAGTGATAATATCAGGTACTGTTTACGTGCTTTATCGTTAAAAGCATCGAATGTGTGTTTGAATATCATTCTATGTTCCCAGCTTTTTAGTAATGAAAACAACATCGGCTAATTCACCTCAGATCTAGAAAATAAATAAATGGCCACAAGAACGTTCAAACTGTCAATTCATTGCGAACAAACAAGTATATTCTATGACAAGTTTGTTTCAGTCACTTTATATATACTTTAAATAATGTTTAAATAGTGTAATATTTATTAATTTTACATACTTATCCTTTCCGTTGCGTTAGCTGTGCTCTTGCAATGAGAGCCCGCCCACACTCTCTTCTGATTGGCTGTGGTTTTCGATTGATTTTTATCGCTTCTCATCGTCGACCCTTCGCAAAACTCGCGCCCAGTTGCTATACCCGACAACCCATGCGCGCTCAAGCCACACATCATGTTCTCCCGCAGCGAAAAATACATCACGGAGCAAAGAGGACACTGACAACGTATGAAACAGTTTCATATTTAAAATATTGTAATTTTTTAAAGCAGTTTAAACACTAAATGCCATATAGTGGCTCCTTAATGTGTCGTGAAACAACACGGTCTCATCCCTATTCGTCACATGCTGCCGTTTGGTCATTTCCCCTTCACGTCAACACTCCGTCGTCGAGGGTACCCCCTATTCGTCAATAAGCCGACGTTTAAGGTCTTTCGATAGATTTGAATGCAAATCCCTCATCGTCGGATTTTGACGAAAGGGGTTTAGGCATCCAGCCTGCGCTGAAAAGTATTGCTTCAGGCGATTGATTTTGTGCTGCAAATGTGTATTTTGCAGTAGCGTGCGTCGTCGCATGGACTGTTGGTGCGGTCACCATACATTTTCGTGGGGCAGAAACCCTTGTCTGAATCGCTACCACGACTTTTATATATAATTTCATATATATAATATATATCATTTTGGCCTACATTAAAATGGCATAATTACAGGACTTACAGGACTGCATATTTGCTGTAGACTTAAACATGTCTTAATTTAGGTGAGATATTTTATATCTCATTGTGATTCAACAAACAGTTGTATTTGATTTGATTTGATATACTTTATTAATCCCACACTGGGGAAATTTCTGTGTTACAGGAGCTCAAAAATAAAATATGATATATAAAATAAATATAATGTCACTCTATTTGACTGTTGTAGGCTTCTTACCGTGGTGGAATCGCGCTGGGCAATGGTTTCTGCTATCGTCGCACACAGTGTGACGCGTTGCACAAAATTGCGCCAAAATTTCAATCATAATGAAAAAGTACAGTCTTAATATTTTATATTAAGATTTTATATTTTATATTATAATTTAATCATGCTGATTCTTTTAAATGTTCGAGCAAGGATATAAAATATAAATATTTTGGCGCAATTTTGTGCAACGCATCACACTGTGTGTTGCGTGAAACGATCATCTCTTCATACTAGTTCATTTATAGCATCAAATAAACATGAATAAACATCAGAATGTTGTTTCAACCGCGGAAAGACGTGAGTACACACAATATTTCAAGTTAAACAGCGATAATCTACTATAGGCCACTCCCTGACTGCTTTGTCAGATAAGATGGCGGATTCTGCGTTATGATTGGTTAGGTCGCCTGTCAATCAAACTGTTCTATCAATCAACTATCAATCGCGTTCAGTAGGACACGGTGTTACAAAGCTCCTTAATATACAATATGCTGACAATATTTTCATATGTATCTGACAGTAAATCAATCTGGCATTCGCAAGCTGTTTGAGAGACGGCTTTATGTGTGCACGGGAATGAAAATGATCGAAATTCAGACCAACTTTATGATTTGCGTTTTTATTATAAATTTGTGTGTTATTTGCTGTTATTGAAGACATCAGAGATTGATGGTACATAAATGATTTTTTACACAGCATCCCTGCTCTCACCAGATGGCACACTGCCGTAACCTAACCCTTACAAATATGCATAATACCCGGTCTCACGGTTCACACACCCCTAAGCTTTTCCTTATCTTAGCGTAAGGTACACGAGTATACGACGAGTATGATGGAGAGCATCCTATAGGTTAGGCGGATTTCAATGTGAGTGCTGGAAACTAGGGCGTTGTCTGCTGAGCGAACACAACCCTTCCCTCAAACACACCCTGCCTAAGCCAGCCTGACACTCCCTATGGCTCTCACTGATTTCACCATGAGTCATAAAATCATTGTGCACAGGTGACAAGCGTGTGCATGCAGTGTCTACAGATACAGACCTGTTACTGTTTACCATCCAAACTCAAGGGAGTTTCCTGCAGGACTGGTTTTCTGTACTCTAACTCTTCAGACAGAGAAAAATAAAATACAAGATTAAAGCAAAGACATTTTTCCTGAGAATATATCCTGAATTCTCTGTTACCCCACTGGTAAATTGCTGTTTTAAGTTTAAACTTCAGTTTAAAACAAGGACAATATGAATATTCTCTCATAATAGTCTTATTTTTGCTTATCTTCTTTTTTTTGGAAAAAAATTTATTATTTATTTCATTATTTTATTTTATGTTACTACATGATACACTAACTCCTACAGTAGATCAATGCTTTACTATTTCTATTTTTCCAATTCATGTTTCTGATATATGTCTTGACCTGCAGTAAATGTCATGGATTCCGTCTCTTTCTTTTCTTCTCTCTCTTTCACCGCGTTTGTCTGCGAAACAGATTTATGACGGCTCAGACAGTGCAGGCTTCATTTGAATGGAGGTCACATTCAGTATGTTCGCTAAATGTGTGCAAATGGCAAAGACTTGCTATTCAGACCCTACAGGGCCCCTGTGACCACTTTTGGAAATCCTTAACCTTCATATATCCCAGTCTGAGAGACCCCAAGGCCCTTTTAACATCTCCAAACACATGCTGAAGTATGATGTTAATACTTTATGACATGATGATTTGTTTATTGTATTGTCAAATTGAGACAAAGTCAGCAAAAAGAGCACTTAAGGAAAATACTGAGTGGGAGTGAGTAAGTGAGAAAGACTGAAAAAAAGAATAAACAGCTAAAGCTCTCTCGCCCAATTTTTTCTTTCTTTTCCCACTCTGTTTCTACACCTCCTCAAAGAAAACAGCCATGCCCTGACTTCACCTTTTCTCAAAAAAAGCGCCCCCTCTTTTCCACTGAAATTCCAGTTCAGGATATAATTATTATTATATTGTTTGATAGTCTTGTCACATCCAAATAAGTTCCCATGCAAAACACGATCAAGCTATTTTCAGAAATAATTGTGTGTACAATCACGTGTAATGCAATAAAATTATTTGCTGATTAGTTGCTTAGTTGGACAAACCCTCAAACGTTTCGGTTAAGACATTTTTAGTATGACCAACTTTTAATGTGCACATGCTAAGGTGTGAGCTTGTGATGAATCAATTCATACTATATGTGTGATTAATAGTGAAGAACACCTCAAAGAGCATTGCTTCTGATCTCTAATACCTCGGACAGCTCAATAGCTTTTCATCAAAACTATCCTTACATACAACATACTGTATGTGCAGTCTTTTTTATGTGACTTTAATAGTGATGTATGTGCATTTTTAAAGGCATTTTAGAACATAAAAATATATCTATCTATCTATCTAATATATATATACTCTAAAAAAGGCTGCGTTAAAAACAATTCAAGTTGGGTTGAAAATGGACAAACCTAGCAATTGGGTAGTTTTATTTAACTCAACTATTGTTTAAAAAATTACGGTATTGCTTGCTTAAAATGAACCCAAAATATATTGGAAATGAACATTTATTAATAAGTTTAATGAATAACAATTAAACAATAAACATTTATTAAACTGCTTGTTAATAAATGTTCACCTTTTGATCATTATTGTTGCCTTTGGTAATTATGTGTCTGATTTTTAATTTCCAACCTATTTTGGGTTCATTTTAATTCAGCCATATAGTAATTTTCAAACAATATTTGGGTTAAATAAAACTACCCAGCAGGTTGGGCAAACATTTAACCCAACTGCTGGGTTTGTCCATTTCCAACCCAACTTGGGTTGTTTTCAAACTGTTATTAATCCATAAATAAATAAAATAAATTGAAAACTTTTCAGAAACTCTTTAATAAGTTGTTTTGGGGAGGTTTGAACTCCTCAAAACAAGTAGGCCTACATTTCTGCTATTTTATTACTTTATTTTGTTTGTTTATTTTTTATTTTATATATTTGTCATTATATTAAACTTCTACTATGATTCTGTAAACAACTAATCACTAAAAACTTAACGCAAAATTACTGAACGTTTGTGGAAATATACATACATACATATATGTATATGTATATATATATATATATATACACACACACACACACACACACACATATATATATATATATATGTATATTAGATTCATCTTCTACTGAACACATTTCATCATGAACTATAACAGTCAGTTACATCAATTATATTAAAATGCATCCATTTAGATCATGATTCACAATTCAAATATTAATAAATAATTAATATTAATAATTTAAAACATTCTTTGTTTTATATAATATATAAAATTTGTTTTATTTTATACATTTGCTTGACCCATGTAATGTTACTCATACACCGAATGAAAGGCTGGGTCTTGAGGATAGTTAATACTTCTCTGGAAGAGAACACCCATGCCACCCTTTATGATACATGTAATGTCAAGTTGGAAAATTATACAGTATATTCCCACCCCTTTCTCTCTCTCTCTCTCTCTCTCTCTCTCTCTTTCTCTCACACACACACACACACTCTCTCTCTCTCACACACACTCACACACCCATCTTTGTGACGTTAGGTCCTCCTTTTAACCCGCAAGGTGAGGGTGTGGGAGAAAGAATGAATAAGGAGTTTCTCTAAAGCGCTCCGGATCGATCTTATTCACATTATCGTGCATCAAACAGCATCGGGACGCACATCTGCCTCAGCGGGATATATTAAAACTTTCCCACAAGCTGCTGGAGACAGCAGCGGATCTCAGGTGCTCAGGAAATACCGTGTGTTCCTCCGGCCATGGCCCGGCGTATATCGCCTGCTGTTGCTTTCCTGTTTTGTTTTGGATTATCGGTAAGTTTGACGTGTTTTTAAATGTCTGTCTACAGATAAACACGTTAACAGAGGATACACAGTCTCCGTTTCGAAAGTATCGTTTTGTGAACCAAAATAATCGTATGCGTCTCTCATCATGCAGAAACTGGGTTTGCTTATTTGTTTGGCAGCTTGTTTGTTTATAGTGGACTCTCGATGTGTAAAGAAAAAACGTTTATGTTCAGAAAGTTAATGTGACAAAAAGTCAATTATTGAGGTCGTGTCTCTCTTTAACTCGTAAAATGCCGGTGGGGAATCGACTCAGTTGAACAACCTTTGTCCAAATTTACCAACTAAAACATAAAAAAAAAAAAAAAAATTCAAAGCAGTCTCATTGAACTTCTCAGACATCGCAACAATTTAAATGTATTAAATTAAATTTTATTATTATTATTATTATCATTATTATTATTAATAAACATATTAAGTGTCTTGATATTTGCACAGTGTCTATATTATGACATTATCCGCCATTGTATACAAAATAAGAGAGTTATAGATTTTTATACATTGTTGTGGCGATACCTAACTTATAGTTTTACATTAGTAACCTTTACAGGAAACTTTAATAATAACCCCCACAATGTGTATTTTTGTAAAGGGAATTTCAGATCAAGCTCTTAGAGACAGACAGACAGACAGACAGACAGACAGTAGTCAAGCTGGATCTGCAAGTAGGCTATAACACTTGTAACGACCATCCTTTCAATTTCAGGAGTGTTCAAATTCCCTCCCTCTGGCAACTTTCTGTTTCTCATTTCTATTTGGTATTTTATAATTTGCGTATATGATGTCTGTTTACGCCCATACATGTATCATATGTTTTGTGTGTGTAAAGAGCTTTTAAAATGGTTTAAAGCATCTCTCTCTTGGATTAAAAATGCAAAACTCCAAAACATAATGTTTATTGCTGAGTGTTTTGCACCTTGTTTATTCTTATGACGATTAATGCCTTTGTTCAACTTAAGGCATTGATGTTGTAGGAGTAACTATAATCTTTCTACAGTACAATGCAGAAATGAAAGAAAACTAATTAGTAAGCCATTGCATCTTATATTTGTGAGAGTAATAGGATTGTGATGGGTTTCTGGTCACACTTTACATGACTAAAACGATATCCTAAGGTTAGAGAGGTTATGGTTTGGTTAAATAAATTATTAAGGGAAGAGTTAACAGTGTAATTATAGATGTAATTACAATTATTAATTACAGTTGTTATTACATGCTATTTTTTTAAATACAAGTACAATGTAAAAGCATGTGTGTACACAATAAGTGCATTAATTTAAAGGGATATTGCGCCCAAAAATGAAAATTCTATCATTTACTCACCCTCATGTTGTTCCAAACCTGTATGAGTTTCTTTGTTCTGCTGAACAAAAAAGAAGATATTTTAAATAATGTCGACGTGACGGCACCCGTTGACTTACGTAGTATTTTTTTAGTATGGAATTCAATGGGTGCCGTCAGCTCTCTTCTTTAAAATAACTTCATGTGTTCAGCAGAAGAAAGAAACACATACAGATTTGGAACAACTTGAGGGTGAGTAAATAATGACAAATTTTTATTTTTTGGGTGTACTATCCCTTTAAATGTTAGTATATAGTAGCTAAAGACACTTAATATAAAGTGGAACTGGGTTTTCTTCACTTTCAGCCACACATGCTTTATCTTAGTTGTGTGTGGTCTGATTAAGGTGATCTTGAGTTAATTGGAATGCATTTCGCTTTTTGCCAAGTATTTCTTTATCTTATCTTTGTTAATTAGAAGTGGATTGACTTCTGTGCATTGCTTTTTCCACAGTTGTAAATCTTTTATATCGTTAAATCACTGTCAAACCATGGATTTCTTCTGTTTAATTGTGCCTGTATACAGACAGGATGATCCTAGTGTCAAACTATGCATGCATGTAGAGTTTTGCTCGTTAATTATGACTCATTTATAGTGATTCATTTACAAATCCTCCCAATGAGAATGTTCTTTCCAGCAAGGGCAACAAATATAAAAACAACTCCCTGTCTCCTTTTCTGCTGTGTGTGGGAAAACTGAAAAAGTTGGCAGAATAAGTGTTTCATAATTAGTTATTGTGTATTTGTGTTTTGCCACAGCTTGTGTTCGAGGCTGAAGCCAGATTCCAGCACTCTGTGGCCCTCCACAGGCAGAAGAGGGAATGGATCGTCCCTCCCCAAGTCCTAGAGGAGAATGTTGATTACACCAAGAGAGAGTTCATTGCAAAAGTGAGTGCGCCTTTCTCAAACATGTTAATATATTATTCCATAACCATTACTGTATAATCAATATTCAAGGAAAGAAGTTGGTAACACTTTACAATAAAGTTCTATTTGTAAACATTAGTTAATTCATAATTCAAAGTACTTCTAAAGCATTTATGAGTCTTAGTTAAATGTTAATACCAACATCTACTAATATATTATTAAAATCTAAAGTTGTATCTGTTAATATTATTTAATGACCACACTAATCCGTTTGGTAACACTTTAGTATAGGAAACGCATATAAACTATTAACTTCGACTTTTCTCTTAATAAACGTCTAATTTAATGTTTATTAATAGTTAGTGAAGTAGTTGTTAAGTTTAGGTATTCGGGTAGGATTAGGAATGTAGAATAAGGACATTCAGAATAAGGCATTAATATGTGCTTAATAAGTACTAATAAATATTCTAGTAATATACATGCTAAGAAACAACTAGTTAAAGGATCCTAAAATAAAGTGTTACCATCCGTTTTTGTTTGAAAACTGTCCTCAGTAACTGCGTTTTTGTCAGAGAAAACTTCTCCAAAGTGGATAAATTTGAAGATGGCGTTTTCGAGACTAAACGCGTCATTTCAAAACGATGACGGATGTTTAGTCACATGACGCATATTGCACTCATCGATATCTATAATGATATCGGCATTGTTTTGCCTGCTATTTACATGAACAGTATTGCCCAAGATAAAAGCTACTTTGTAGATCTTTCGTATTACATTCCAGCAAAGATGATGAGAATTTACTTGTCCTGTGTGGCAAAATACGATGACAGTTGTGTTTTAAACCCGATTTTGAGCACGACCTGGACCCGTTTTCAAATGTCTCCGGATTAATGTAAACGTAGCCTCAGCTAACATGAACTAACAATGAAAAGTTGTATTTTTATGAACAGATGTTAAAAAAGATGAATGAAAACTGTAACAAATGCATTGCTCTTTGTTATTTAATGTTTGTTAATGCATTGACTAAGGCTAGTTAATGGAAGCTCATGGTAACGTGTTACCGTATTATTTAGTGGACCTGAGCTTACATGAACTAACAGTGAACAATTGCATTTTTATTAACTAACTTTTACAACTAGTGTTTTAAAAATGTATGTATTTCTAATTGATATAGATTCGCTCAGACAAGGAAGACGTCCAAATGAAAAATTTGAGGTACTCACTAACTGGCGTCGGAGCAGACAAGGAGCCGTTCAATTTATTTGTGGTGAATCCCGAAACTGGATATGTAAGAGTAACTGGGATCCTCGACAGAGAGTCCATTGCGCAATACAATGTAAGTGAAATGACTATGATGACAATGGTGATTGATGATGATGATGGCTTTAATACCTACGCTTATTGATAAGGTAATCTTGCAATCCATTTCTTCACCTCCATAGCTGTCAGGGGTTGCTAGGTTCACAAATGGCGAAATTGCGGAGAACAACATTGGGCTAAGAATAAAAGTGAAGGATCAGAATGATAATCCGCCAGTTTTTGGTCAGATGACTCCAGGGGATGTAGATGAACTCAGTGCAGTCGGTATGTGACCTGCAGTTGCTACAGCTTAAAAGAAATGTGACTTTGTACAATAAACACAATAGTGATTATGATAATTATCAAACACTGCAAGGGGTTACTCTTAATTTAAAATGCTATTTATTCATAGAATGGTTTGAAAACATCTTTTTTATGAGCATATTTTTTGTTTATTTGTTGGAATTCATTTTATTTGTTTATATATATATATATATATATAAATATTCACACACATTATATATACATGATATAATTTGACTACAAGATGTTTATACAGAATAAAAAATTGTTTAAAAAAATAAACCTTTTGAAACCAAATGAACACAAAGCGCACATTTCTAAGAACTTGCCACATGTTTTAAACTCTTCATCATGGACACAGATACATCAGTGATGAAGATCAGTTGCTTTGATGCTGATGAGCCAGGAAACCCAAACTCTCAAATCAAGTATGAGATTGTTGAGCAGCAACCAGACGGGCAGAGAATGTTTCGAGTTGACAGTGACGGGACAGTCCGTGTTGCCAGACCTGATCTGGATAGAGAGGTGAGTGGTCACGATCGCTGCATCGAGCGTGTGTGATATCCAACATGCTACATGACGTAACGCATACAGACTCCATGTGTTTGCTCTGGCTCGTCTTTATTGTCAGCAGTTCTGAGCTTCTTTGTGTCAGTGCCAGATGTTCCACCCCACGTGGGCTGTTATTGTTTACATTTTTAAATGAGGAACAAACACACAATGACTTGCTTTGTTTAGCACTTTGAGCAGTATGTAAATGATTCCACCTGTTTGTTTACACCCTGTCTCTCTCTTCAGACCCTCGATCAGTATGTCCTGCTTATCAAAGCATCTGACCTGAATGGTGCCGCAGGCGGCAATGCCGCCACAGGGACAGTCACCATCCAGATCAATGACGTCAATGATAATGTGCCTGTATTGAAAGGCCCGGTGAGAAAATATCTACACTTTGTTTACATCAACATGGTTTTAGTATGTTGTTGTAGTGAACACGTGGTCATATTTTTTTCATTCTCCATAGACTGAAGCCAGTATTGAGGAAAATACACAGAATGTGGAGGTGATGAGACTCAAAGCAAGTGACTTGGATGTTGAGAACACGGACAACTGGGTGGCCGATTGCTTTATTGAATCAGGCAATGAGGCTGGATATTTCAGCATTGTTATGGACCCAAAGACCAATGAAGCAGTCCTGATGCTTGACAAGGTGTGCAATTTTTTTTTAGGTTGGTCATGATACCAAAATGTCAGTATTTATAGCGATGTTGGTCAAATTTCGACACCACATGAAAAACTAATTTGCTATTCAACACACTGTTTAATTTAAATAAATTATCACAATAAATATTGACAAATTGAAACAAAACGTGTAACCTTCAGGTATTTTTTAATTAAGTAAACAAGTAATTATTTTAAATAATCATTCAAGTAAGCAGTAAAGCAATAAAGTAAAGTAAGTAAATATTTAAAATATATTAAATATATTTTAAAATGTAATTTATTCCATTTTAAGTGATTGCATCATTATTCATTACTCCATTCTTCAGTCACACGATCCTTCAGAAATATGCTGATTTGCTGCTCAAGAAACATTTCTTATTATCATCAATGTTAAAAAAAAAAAACCTGTTGTGTTGCTTAGTATTTTTTTGTGGAAACCGTGATATTTTTTCAGGATTCTTTGATCAATTTAAAAGTATCAACCAAGTATTTAGTATCAACTTACTTTAAAAGTATTGGTACTTTTGACATTTCTAGTTATTTAGCATTGCACGCTAGCATTCTTACATTCTAACTGGTACACATTAGCATTGAACTGTTCTGAAGCAGATTATACTCTCAGCCATTTGCCAGAAGAAAGTCATGTCCATTTTCCCTGCAGGCTGTTGATTATGAGGACGTCAAAGACCTGAAACTTGGCATTGGTGTACGCAACAAAGCTCCGTTCCACCCCTCTGTGACTGGAGACAATACTGGAATGAATGTCAACTTTGGGGGCAGCGGTGCAGGAGGAGGCGGAGGCGGAGGCGGTGGTGGTGGTGGCGGTGGCGGTGGCGGCGGCGGTGGCGGAGGCGGTGGCGGCGCCGGCAGTGGCAGTGGTGGCGGAGGTGCAGGTGGCAGTTCATGGTCAATGTCAGGCGGTTCGCTCTACAACGTGAACATCAAGGTGAAAAACCAGCCTGAAGGTCCCAAGTTCTTTCCCCTAACAAAAGCCATCCCCGTCTCAGAAGGCAAGACTTTTAACAGCAATGAGATCATCGCAAGATACCCGGCTATTGATACAGACACAGGAAAGGAAGCTACCAACGTAAAGTACGTTTACATCAAAACAGGTCTATCAGAAATGAAAAGAAAACAGCTTTTAAATCAATAAGAAATGTCCCTGAACTATGTTCCCTTTTCCTCTAGGTATATTAAATCTTATGACCCAGATAACTGGCTGAGCATCGATGAGAAAACTGGCGCCATTAGATTGAACAAGGCTCCTGACCGCGAGTCCACACATCTAGTTAACGGCACCTACTATGCCAAGATTCTCAGCGTAACTCAAGGCAAGCTCCAGGGAAAACTTTTCAATCTTTGTTATTTTTGTAAGGATGTGGATTTGCCAGCTGCTTCAATTTTCTAATATTTCTACAAAAAAGTATTTTCGAACTGTTCCCAGATGTTGCCAGAATACCAAAATATATGACATCATACTTCCAGCCATATTGTTAAATCTAATAACCACAGAACATTGCAGATACATAACCTGTCCTGAAGATGGCGGCATCTTCACATTAATCAACAAGTTACTGAAAACTTGAGTCAGAGATGTTTGAATATGTAATAACAATTTACAAGTTATAGTCTACAAATGTCAGTTTATATTATTTAATTCATTTATGCCATTTATTTATTTGCCATTTCTTTTTTTGTCTTTTTTAAAAATGTTTCAAGTTATGTATTTTTTTATTATATATCATAGTAGTATAATGTTTATATAAAATGTAAATGTAAAATATTTATTTTTTAAACATGTATTTCTTTTTCCTCTCTTATAGACTTGCCTGCTAAGACAGCAACAGGCACCATTGCCATCCAGGTAGAGGATTTTAATGACCACTGCCCCACTTTGGCAAGCAAAGTCCAGACACTTTGTACTGACAAGGACGCTGTCTTAGTCACTGCTGTGGATGAGGATGCACCACCCAATGGAGCTCCATTCACCTTCAATGTTGTCCCAGAAGGAACCAAGGGGAAATGGTCCGTCGAGCATTTAAATGGTAAGGGAAGTTTATTTATATAGCACATTTCATACACAAATAAAAATGCATCTTTTTGGCCTACATGTTTAATACAGCGATAAGCCCCAGGAAGCCGTGGTTTATAATGAATTTAGAACACACACATCAACATATCTCCAACATGAGAAGACTTTCTTTGACAGGGAAGGGTGTGGTCTCAAAATTAAAGGTGAATTATTCCACATAACGCCAGCAGGGGTCACTCATACTTCATTACATAAATAATAAACAGTTACTTTTGCTGAAATGCATCATTTCTGGAACCGCAGCAACACGCAGACACAGTGGCGCAGTAATAGGCTATTGATGTAATGAGGTCACAAGGTTTATGTTTGTTGAGTAATTCACAGTGGCTTCAAACACGGCTCAAAATCAGAATCAAGGACTGGAACTATCCATTTTTTAAAACAATTTGAGGTATTTAATGTAAAAATGAAGCACTAGGCAGTACAAAAACCTGATGGTTCAGTACATACTTCGGGATTGAAAAAGAATCAATAAATGTTGTAAACTACATTTGAGCTCAAAAGATTATACACCCCTTGCAGATTCTGCAAAAATTTTAATCATTTTAACAAAATAAGATCGTGAAAATTGCATGTTATTTTTTATTTAGTAGTGTCCTGAATAAACTGGTGACAACTTTTGAACAAGAGGATGATGTGCAAGTTTTCCTTTTTTTGTTTAAAGATAATATTTTTTCATTTAGTACTGCTCTTCGGAAGCTACAGAAGGTACTTGCATGTTTCCCAGAAGACAAAAAGAACAATTTATCCTGTTCATCCGGTTTTCACACCCAGACTCTTAAAGTTTCCTTCTGGAGCATCAGTGAATGTTTTTAATAGTTGTGTTTGAGTCCCCTTGTTGTCCTCACGTGAAAAGATGGGTCTCAAAATCATACAGTCAAGAATTTCATGATACATCTTTTTCTATTTCTAACATTTTTGCAGATTCTCCAAGGGGTATATAGCCTATCGGAAGCCGAAAACTATAATATTAAAGGTTATAATTAACATCAGAGCATAAACTATAAATTCAGTTGCTCTTTATTTTTAGATATAAATAAACACTCAAATAAAAAGAAAATCATAATTTTTCTACTCCAATTCATTTTTGAAATATAATAATTGACACAGTCACAATTACTAACAGGTAAATATAATGATTATATAAGCTAATATAGTGCATATGTTTAGTGAAATGCTCCTCTAGAGTTCATTTCTCTAGTGAACTAACATGCTGTCGACACTAAATGACTTGTCTGAGGTAAATGTAAGGTTACGTGAGATTATTCTCAAGCTGTTTTATCAATGTCTTTCCGGGGTTGAAACACCGGTTGAGAGATTGCACATAAACATATCCAGGCGTAGATCTTCTGTTCTTCTTCTTCTGCACTGGCAAACAGCGTTACATTACCGCACGCCCCCTTCAGGATTGGAGTGCGAATCGCCTGTGACTGTATTCGTAGTCTGACTGTATGCACCGAACCGTGACTTCCATACCGCGAAGGTTCGAGAGGAATAGATGTACCGTTACACCCTTACTAGACAGAGATCTAATAATTGAGATGTCACTGCTGACTCTGTGGTTGTTGTTCTTCTCAGATACCACTGCCATCTTCAGGACCCATGAGAAGCTGTGGCCGGGAGAACATGAGCTGACGGTGGAGGTTAAGGACCAGCAGGGGTTGGGATGCCCAGAACCTCAGAAAATAGTGGTTGAAGTGTGTACCTGTACAGACCGGGGAGGTTGTGACCGAACTGCAACAGGAGCGTCTAAGAAGGGGACAACATTTGGACCTGCCGGAATTGGCCTGCTCTTCCTTGGATTGCTTGCATTATTGCGTAAGTAATTAAGTTCACAGACACATTATGATTGATAGTTATTATGGTGCTGAAATAAATGCGGTTTATCTCCTCTGTTACAGTCATCCCACTCCTTTTGCTGCTATGTCAGTGTGGAGCTGCTGGGATGGTGGGAGCTTTTACAGACATGCCCTATGACACTAAAGAGCATCTCATCTCTTACCATACTGAGGGCCAGGGAGAGGACAGGGTAAAAATCTTATTGATTTATGTTATCAGGTACAAAATCTGAGATGTTACTGCTAAATAAATCAGACCATTTTGTCTCCGACAGGATGTTCAAATGCTGGGCCCGGTCGACAATATTGATGGTCAGATGACTGGTTTTATATCCAAAGATGTTGGTGGTATGCGTTTTGCGAATGGTGGAGGATTAGCAGGAGGCTACCTGGAATCCTCTTCCACAATGGGTGGCCGTGGCTACAATGACATGGAAATGGCCTACATGGACTCGATGAGGAGAAGCGAGAACCTAATGAGTAGAGAAATGGCTGGAGAATTTGACGGATTGGCCGCGTCTGAAATGTTCCTGGGTGAATACTATTCACAGGTAATATATAGCTACGGGATAATGTGTACATAATCAACTTACCTATCTATATCTCTATCTCTATCTCTATGTGGATGATATATACGTATTGCTCTATGTGTGTTACAGAAAAGCCGAGGAATGGAGGATGGATTTGCTAAGAATGAACCCATGGTGTATAGTTATGAGGGGAAGGGCTCCCCTGTTGGCTCTGTCGGCTGCTGCAGCATACTCGAAGATGACAATGACCTACAGTTTCTGAATGATCTTGGGCCAAAGTTCACCACTCTCGCAGAAATATGTGGAGGTAAAAAGCCAGAGGTCCCCGCTCCTCTTCCTCCCCCTCCCAAACCCGTTGCGGACAGCACCGAGGTGGTGTCTTCATCAACCAATGTTATAAATGCTGGGAATATCTCCACTAACAGAGGTGTATCTACAAACACAATGAATGTGACTTCCAACATGGCGGCGACATCATCTACTCGTTTGGAGAACATGCTTGTCACAGACAACCGGCCCACAGTGATTGCGAGTGTCCAGCCGGCTCCTACGTACCTGGTGCAACAGCAGCCAATGTACTACATGGTCGAGCAACAGCCCAGCACGGTACTGCTCGCTGAAAGGCCCGCCATGGGAGTCGGACAGGGCATGTACGTGCTGAACAGCGGCCCAGTAGCCGAGGGGGTTGTCGTCCAGGGCACCAACATAGCATCAAATACCCTGAATCGTGGTGAGAGAATGGTGCTTCTGGACAGGAGTGGATCTGCTCAGGCTCTGAACACTGGACTGCTGCACACAAGTAATATGTCTGGATCACAAGTGCTTTTGGTGGAAGGTGGAGCCACAAGCGGTCAAGTCCTTCAGGGGACACTTCAGAGAGGAGTTGCTGGATCTCAGGGCCTGATGGTTGTGGACGGACAAGGGCAAGGGGGCCAGATATTTCAGGGGTCCCTCACAAAAGGCTTTTCAACTCATGGAGGATCTCAAAATGTCCTTTATGTGGAGAATAAAGGGGGATCAGGTATGGTCCATGGAGGTCTTCAAAAGGGCATGACGTCCGCCGCAGGGTCCATTATTGGTAACGTTGGATTCAATGGGTCGTCTGTCCAGATGAACCAAAATCCATCGTCACAAAAAGTTGTTGTCCAGGAGAGAAAGGTTGTGACAACGCAAAATATCAAGTAACAATGCAACACTCTTACAGTATGTGTACAGTTGTGAAAGTGTTCAAGGGTTTAGAAAGCCGTATAAAGTCTTGAAAAGCAATTTTCAGCTCATGCATGCCAATCATTAGAGTATCATGTTTTCAACATGTTAGGTCAAGGAGAATATGCAAATTAATGCTTGAAAAACTGCACTTGTTTACTATACTTACTTGTTAGTTGTGCACTATACATGAATTTCTTCATTTTTTATTTTTTGCATATAGGTACTATGTTATTGTATGTATGAATTCAGTGTGTGTGCTGTAAAGAATGTTGTTTGCACATAATATGAGGTTCTGGTAGCCCTAAGGCCGTTCCAGTGTAGTTTATGCAAATCACCTCGAAGCTATTTCAGTAAACAGCAGATATATGAGATCACCCTGTCAAATCCATAAATCAGCCACCGTACAGTCGCCTCAAAAGACTGACGAGGGGCAGATGTTATTTCATATCCTTAAATGTACAGTACTGTAAAAGACAATTCGTAAATCATCAGGTGAACTACAATTTATATTTTAGGAAGACATTTATGGAAAAGATCAGAGTATGGTTTGCATTTTCAAAGTATTGTTCATTCCTATTGTTCATAATCACTTGTAGACATAAGAAGCAAGTGTGATTAGTGAGGTCTTTTTAGAAGCTTGTGGTTTCTCTTTGCAGTGCGTTTGAATACCAAGACCAAACCCACATTCCAAGCAATAATGTTTGTGTATGAAATTTATGTTATGTAAAAGAGTCTTATATGTGTAAAATTGTATTTCTTTCCTCAAAACAAAGTTGCGGTGCTGGGCTTTTTCTTTGGACAGCTCTGGTTTGGTACCCAAAAATGGTTGCTTTTCACTGGTTTGTTAAAGGGGTTGGGCAGCGGGTTCCAACTTTCTCAGAAATGGACTCATGTTGGGAAAGTATGGTACTGGTTTTGACAGTGAAACATTTTTCAGGGGTCAATAAAATATATTGTAAAGCAGCATATGGCTGTTTAGAATTGAATTTTTTAATGTTCATTTTTATAAATGTTTGATATGTTTGACTATGGAAAGACTAATAAAAAGTCATTTTAATGTCATCCAGTGTAAAGCTGTATCTTTCTGAGGTAGAAATTAGAAATGTAGTAATTGAAGAAATGTACTGAAGTGCACAAGCATTCAAAGAACAATTGGCCAGAACAACATACGGTCACAGAGATAACTATTTGAAATATCCAACTTTTTTTAAACATTGGTGTGGGTTTTGGGAACTGCCACCCAAAATCAAATCACGCTGTGCTACAAATAAAGCTTATCCATCAGTTTGACTGAATGAGCAGTAAAATTTCATGCTCTATTATTATCCATCAGAAAAATAACAAATTGGTATTCTTGGTATTTTGATGTGACTTTGATATCACAGGAATATCTGCGACAAGAGATATCCACTGCGCTCTGTTCATCCAGATTTGCACAAACACAAACACCTTATTTCGATGGTCCACTTTAGACATTCTAATAATGCGTAATCTTGCAACTACATGTCAACTAACAGTCATATTAGAAATTTAGTCGACTGTCTGCTTAATATCGCCTAACACTTTATATTGATGCTCCCCTAAAGCATTCTACTGACTATATGTAAGTTTGCAACTACATGTTAACTTATTCTACTAAGCCTAACGGGTAACAGTTAAGGGTCCAGTTCTCGCAATTAACTAGTTGCTTATTAGCATGCATATTTCTAGGATATTGGCTGTTTATTAGTACTTATAAAGCACATGACCATATTCTACATTCCATAATCCTAGCCAATACCTAGTAACACTTTATTTTACAGTGTCCTTGTTACACGTTACATAAATAATGTTACATAACGTTACATAAGTATGTAATAACAATAAATTGTGCATAATTACATTCAACTAACCCTAAACTAAACCCCAAACCTAACCCTACCCCTATAGTAAGTACATGCAGTTAATTTTTGTTACACAGCACTTAAATGCGTAATTACACTGCAACACGGACTCCTTAAAATAAACTGGGTAACACTATTTTAGTGTCATTGTTACACGTTACATTCAGTTACTGTATTAATAACTAGAAAATAGGCATAACTACATGCAACTAACCCTAAACCAAACCCTCATCATCAAACTCCTAACCCTATAGTAAGTACATGCAGTTAATTATTATTATTCAGAATCAGAATCAGAAATACTTTATTGATCCCCGAAGGGAAACTCTTTGTCACAGCAGCAGCTCGTCTTTAAATCAGTGCACACAGGGAGTACTAACAAGGGAAAAAAAATAAATGCTATGGCCTGGTTGTCGGTTGAGAATGATAGTACGAAGTATTGATAGTATTCATGATAGTATTCAGTACTTAAATGTAATACGGACACCTTAAAATATGGTGTAACTGTAACCTTTAAACTTAACAACTACCTTACTACCTATTAGCAATAATTAGGAGTCCGAGGAAAAAGTTGTAGTGGGAATTTGACCCTAAACTAAAATGGGTTACACTTTATTTTAGTGTCATTGTTACATGTAGTTACTTTAGTAATAACTATAAATTATACATAGTTACATGCAATTAACCCTCAACTAAACCCTTATCCTAACCCTAACCCTATAGTAAGTACATAGTTAATTATTATTACTCAATAGTGTAACACAGACACCTTAAAATAAAGTGTAACCTAAAGTGTCGCCCATTACAGTGTACTACAGTTTGCTCTGACTGCTAGTTGACATAGTTGCAAAGTAACTTACAGTTAGTAGAATGTCTAAAGTGGATCGAAAAAAAAAGTGGATCGATATTTGTTACCTGTTGAAAATATACATCAATATGGCAGTTACATTTTCAATGGAACATCAACGGAATAATACGCAACACAACTTACATTTTACGTAACATAGGTGTACTTATATTACTGTAATGGACAGTGGATAGGTTAGAAGGTCACTCTAGGGTAGAGCGGTTGAAAAACTTTGATGGCTTTGATGAGTAAATAAATATTTAAATATAAAAATTCAATAAACTGTCAGTGGCTGGTAACATAAGGAACTGGTGCGTAAAGCAAACAGGTTTGAATTGATGTGAATAATGCTCGCAATTCAAAGTAAAGGCAGGTTTTTAAATACGAAAATTCCATGACTCACGTTAGTACGTGACATGTTTTAATGATTTTAATGACTTCGCAAGAAGTAATTATCTAAACATTTTACATGTATGTGATGCATTACTCACACTAGGACACAAACACAAAAAAAATAATTTTAAAAAGCCCTGTAGCTATTGTGGAGAAGTGCAAGAAATGTTGTGTGGTTTCATGTTACCAGCTCCTGCTATTTCCTTAGAACTGTACCAATGTCACAATACATGACTCAAAAATAATTAAATAATGCATATTTTACTTTCATTTTCATTTGATAACTTTCAAAACAACCAAGCTTTTAAAGAATGATGTTTGCGTAATAACTTGTGTAAAAGTAGAAAAAAAATGTGTGACATTGTGGTCTCCTTTCTTTTTCCTTTAAGGAGAAACAGATAGATTTCTCCTCTCTACCATAAGTAATATGTCACTCCCTAACCTACGTGGCACGTGATGAAGCTTTCCTTTTTGGGCGGGCCAAAAGATGAGCCCTTATATTTTGTGGTGCAAAGAACAGTGCACAAACACTTTGAAACTCTGCCAGAGTAAACACTCATTCACAGGAGTTTTGTTTTTCATCTCTCCGAGAAGATGATTCCTCACTCTTTGCTGGCTTCGACATTGTTTCTGCTTCTCTTAGCGCAGGTAAGCATAAAGAGATGGGATAGCTTAGTTACAATATTGCTGTGTATTGAATATATATCCAAAGTAGCCCACAGAAGGGGTCGTCAAAATAAAGCGTTACCAAAATTTTTGGTTACACTTTATTTTCAGGTGACGTAGTTACATTGTAATTACTCAAATAAGTACTGAGTAGTATTAATTAACTATACTTACCTTTGGTTTCGTTTGTTAAGATGAACCAACAATTAAAAAATACTTCTAACTCATTTTTAATCTTAGTTATTATTAATTTCAACATTTGGTAAAACATTATTAAAAGTAAATTAAAAGTTGTATCTGTTAATATTACTTAATGAACCTTGTTTCCCAACAACAAACATTGCATTTTTATTAACTAACATGAACAAAGAATAACAAGTACTGTAAAATATATATATATATATTGATCATTGTTAGTTAATGCATTAACTACCTTAAAGCAATTTTACCTTTCTGTAAAATGTTACCATTTTAAAAGACAAATAATACATGTAAATTTATCATAAAATATTGTCAAATATGCTTTTTAGATTAAAGAAAACAATATGTAATACTGAAAATTAGCCTACATGTAACAAAGCAATTATAAGAAAAAGAGGTTACACTTTAATATTACTTTACTGTAATTATACATTTAAGTAATATTAAGTAACTATATGTACTTACTGTAGGTTTAGGATTAGGGTTTCGGGTTAGTTGCATGTAATTATACCGAAAAAGGTATGAATCTCTTTCTACTTTTTAAGGGAAAGAAGCACTATTCTGTTTGCGAGTAATTACATAACTTTTAGTGATTGCGTGGCCTTTAGTAACACACACATTATTATCAGTATATTTTACTGTAGCAAACTGATTTTAATACCTAAAAGAGATTGGTATGACAGCATAATGTAATTTAATAAAAAAAAAAAAACTGGTATGGAAAGATTTTCAGTCAGAAATTGCTAGTGAAACAGTTACAATACAACAGCAAGTAACATTTTGAATTAAACATTTAATTTTCAAGTCAAAAAACTGATATTGTATTTTCATGTAAAACATACTCCAGGAATCTTTGTTTTATTTACAACTTCGAAAAATCATTTTCTTTTACAGTACATATACAGTTACCAAAATGCTATTCCGTAATGATTGGAATATTGCTGTTTTTTATGATTATGATTTTTTATGATGAAACCTATATACCAAAAAATAAATAAATAAATAAATAAAATATAATAATAATAATAATAAAATATGTATTTTAATAGAAAATAAGTTATAATAATAGATTTAATATAATAATAATAATAGAATTTTTACTGTAGAACAAGATAAAACTACTGATTAAGAAAGTCAACTACTCTTTTTTACATTTGAAAGTCTTAAATGAGAGACCTGAGACCTCACATATAAAATATCAATATACCGTAGCAATGGATGTTGTTAGCGTACAGTACAGAACTGCCTTTATTTTGAGCAATCCTACCTGAAAGTTAAGATGAAGCAAACTGGGCAAACTAGGTTTTTTTATAGAGCAGGCTAACCTAAACAAATCCATAGAATATCATAAAGTGGAAGACGTTTCAATATCTGACCATTTTAAGTCTTTGAATACATTAACGCCCCCTCAGTAAAACATTTTTACACTCAAACACAAATACTGCACTCATTTAACTTCAAATCTTGTTTTCAAGTGCGCTAGATTAGTAGAAAATGAAAAAAAAAAATGCACTTCTGATGTGTGTGTGTGTGTGTGTGTGCGTGTGTGTGTGTGTGTGTGTGTGTGTGTGCACTTGGATGGGATAAATGCAGAGCACAAATTTCAAGTATGCGTCACCATACCTGACAATATGTTACGACTTTCTCTTTCATTAAATCAACTAAATGTACTTACTATTGGGAGAGTTAGGATTGGGGTTTGGTGAAGGGTTAGGTACATGTAATAATGAATAATTTCTAGTTATTACTACAGTAACTACATGTAAGATATGTAACAATGACACTGTAAAATAAAGTGTTACCAAAAAATCGGTTCAATAACTAGAAATTCTGCTTAATTACATGCAATTAACCCTAAACCAAACCCGCATCCCAAACCAAACCCTATAGTAAGTAAATGTAGTTAATTGTCATTATTCAGTACTTAAATGTATAATTATACTGTAACACTGACACCTTAAAATAAAGTGTAACCAAAAATCATACCTTTTACAATTCCATGTATTTTTAAGAACAAACTAAATAATAAAAAAAATAGGTTACACTGTCAGTGTTACAGTGTAATTATACATTTAAGTACTGAGTAATAACAATTAACTACATGTCCTTACTATAGGGCTAGGGTTATGATGAAGATTAATTTCTAAGACTAATTTCTATTTATTACTACAGTAACTACATGTAGCATGTGTAACAATGACACTGTAAAATAAAGTGTTGCCAAAAAGTAAAATCAGTTATTCAGTTAAAATGAAATATCCATTGAAATGTGCCAGTTATATTTTTGGTCAATGGAACATTTATGGTCAATGCAACTTACTTGTTATATAATATAGAAGCTACATACATGTCCCGTATCCCACCTCAATAGCAGCAAGTGTTTTGCAATGCAACATGAACACATTAAGTATGTTGTATCTAACATGTTTTTTACATAGTGCATAGCAGTTAAAGACACGATGTGTAACTATTTTTTTTCTTTGCTGGATACTGCATTAATTGATTAGAATTTTGACACATTAACTCATCATTTCTCTGTGGGAATTATCAGGGCACAACCTTACGTGGGGCTACTTGTAACGCACAGGGTTTACATGTTTGCACTCAGTTTAGTTCTTTAATGCTTATCTAACCAGCAGAAGACACTAGCCGGGTTTGAATGGGCTACATTACAATGTACCCTTAGTAGAACTATGCTTTTCTATGCAATATAATTCACATTAACAACTTTTTGTGGCCTAATGGTTAGAGAGTTGGACTTGAAGAGAGTTGTAACCTGAAGGTTGTGGGTTGAGTCTCAGTACTGGCAGGAAATGTATGTGGGGGGAGTGAATGAACAGCGCTCTCTTCCACTCTGATTACACACAGCTGAGGAGCCCTTGAGCGATGCACCTAACCCCAAACTGATCCTTCACAAAGACCCGCCCCCATTAGTTACTGTAGCTAAGCCATGCCGCTCTCACGCAACACATCATGCTGTGAAAAATAAATCACGGAGCAAAGAGGACACTGACAACACGCTGACAGACAAGACAGAGCAGGCTACTTTTGATATGAAAAAGTTTCAAATTTCAAATATTGTAATTTTTTAAAGAAGTTTAAACAATAAATAGTGTGTAGTGGCTCTTTAATGCGTCGTGACAGGTCGCTGTAGCTCCTTCAAGCGGCTCGTGAACCGATCATCTCTTCATACTAGTTCATTTATAGCATCAAATAAACATGAATGAACGTCAGAAGGAATGTTGTTTCAACAATTTTTGAGGTTCAAGCTCACTAATGTTAATCTACTAACTCCCCTGACTGCTTTGTTGGTCAAAATGGCGGATTCGGGGTTATGATTGGTCAGATCGCCTGTCAAACAGACTGCCGGCGAAGAGAAATTTGCCTGAAGGAACTGCCAGAAATTGCCCGCCACAAAAAGGATACAAACTAAATTATATGACCTGTTCTATTTTCCAGTCATTTTAAATTAAGCTTGTTACCAAAATTTGGGACAATCGCTCCCCAGGTGCCGCAGCAAAAACGAATGACCAATTCTCTAGGTGTGTGTGTGCTTTGTGTGTGCACTTGGATGGATGCAGAGAATGCAGAGTAATTAAATATAATTGTACTAGAAATGTGTGAAATTACTGTGGGGAAAAAATAAATACTACCAACCCCAAGTGGATTTGTACAATCTGGGAAAGTCAAAAAGTGTTAAGTTGTGCCTCGCTCTCCTGTACTTCCCTGGGGCAGAATTCTGAAGTGTGAACTCCACAGTCAAATGGAATGTAATGATTTTATGATGATACTCATACATAACAAACAGCCCTCTAGTCATTGGAATGTGAGGAATGTTCTTTTCAGATTTCCTGTTAACTTTCAAGCTCCAATATGCAAATCAAGGTGATAGAAGATAATTAAATGATAATTAAATAGGGTTGTAAACATTGTATAGGTGTTGTCTCACATTTCATTATCTGCGTACACAATGTTCCATAACTTTAAAATAAGAAAAGAAAAGAAAAAAAAAACACACAACCGTTTATCACTGAAAGCTTTATGGGGCAAAATGTCACCAGAGGGCACTCCCAATTGTTTTCAGCTTAAAACTAGATGATTCCATTAACATAAATTTAGATGAGTGGGCAAGTCAAGGAATCTAGATAAAGTTTGTCCAAGAAGTTGCTAGATTCGTCGCTAGGCTATTGAAAAAAGTCTCAAAAGGGGCAGAGAAGTCACTAAATTGGCAGCACTGAACCCGAACACAGGCAAACCGAACAAGGGAAAACAACAAAACTTAGAAAACCAAGGCAAGGGAGGCAGTGTTAACATAAGTAATGAATGAGACAGAAACCAGGGTTTAAATAGGGTGAGACTGATGAGGTAACAAGACACAGCTGTAGACAATCATGGCTGATTAGTCCGAGCAGTGGATTATGGGTAATGCAGTCCAAGTTGAAAATGGCAATGAACAGGGGCGTGGCTTCTGGTGGCTCTCAAGGGAACTCCAGCACAGGACTGCAACACAATTACTATAGCTTTTGTTATGTGTTAAGGTGTTTGTTTGTTTGTTTTTTACAGATCTTGAGCCTTGGAGACTGTGGGACTGGTATGCAGAAGCAGCGTCAAAAAAGGGAATGGATTGTACCTGTTAAAAAGATTATAGAAAATGTGGACTACAGCACTGAGCTATATGTCAGCAAGGTAATAGAAACACAGTAGAATACAGCAATTCTCTCCACTCGCTGCTTCGATAATAACAATATTCAAGTTAATCAGTGTTTAAACTTACTCAGTAAATCAATTTCTCTATTAAATCATTGAATCTGATACACAGCCAGTTGTGGGCACTTAAAAAAAGGGTACCTACTAAATTATATTACTTGTTTTATTTTCCAGTCAGGGTTGTTACTAAAATTAAGAACATGTTACAGTTTTATTTTTTGCTCATTTTCAAGCAATAAGCATTAAATCGAAATAATAGATGAAAATGTAGTCTAAATGAAGACTCAAGAGGGATTAACTAGTTTAGCAACACATTTTTGTTTGTATTTACTTTAATACCTAGTTGGTTACACTTTTCAACGGTCTACTTTAGACATTCTGTAAAGATAACTCATAGACAATGTGTGTCAACTAACTCATTAATTTGCAACGACATGCCAGCAAACTCTCGTTAGACTTAGGTTGGGTTTAGGGTTATTAGAATAAGTTGACATATATACATGTCAACTTATACCCGCAAAGATACTTAGGCCCTGTTTACTTCTGGTATTAAGATATGTTTCGGTTGATCGGATCACATGTGGATGACGCTAAATACGGTATGTAAACAGGGTCTAAAATGTTTTGAGCTTGTCCACTTTCAACCACTTCCAGAGGTAGATGACCAGAATGCTTTCGTAGTGTAGACACTCATGTGGTCAATTGTGTTTGAACAGCCGCCAAAGACCGCCTTCTCTACGCCTACCGACCTAATGTGTAAACATTATGGGAAGCGTGCTAACCAGACAGGATTTAAACTTTGCTGACTGAAGCCATAAGTTTGGTTTGAAGACGAAAAAACATACTAAGCACAATGTTCTTTAAACATTTCTGTTTTCTAACATCCACTTACTGTGTTCAGAGCAGTCTTGCGGCGGTCAGAGCAAAAACAAAAACTCTTTAGGTAACACTTTAAAATAATGTTCATTAGTTAAGCATTAGTTAATGTATTAACTAACATGAACTAACCATAAGCAAAACATTTGTTACTGTATTTACTAATCTTTGTTAACATTAGTTAATGAAAATACAGTTACCTACAAACAAGGACAGCTAGTATCGATTACGTTATCTAACAACACAGCTGACTTACCCTTCCAATGACGACGAAGCAGGTTTTAAATGGAACACTACAAAGTTGAATATTCATCACAAAATTAGATTACGTCCATTTGTACCTCTCCAGGCTTTTGTAAGCTTTTAAAGAGTCTCCGGAGTATAGGACGAGGGAAAGTTGATGAGTTAGTTGTAGATATCAGGATACTGCAGGTCAGAAAGCTATCCCTTCCTTTTATTGAAACACATTAAAAGCACCCTGGGGGAATTATAGGGATCTGTTATGTTTAATCTATTAAGTTTTGTATGTACAGGTCTATGTATTTTATTTTAATTAAAGTGCATAGTGAGCTCTGTTGCCTTGAAACTCATGCTGGCACCATTCATTTCATATTTGCTTCCGGCTGCTTCTGCCTGCCAGAATGGTCGAGTTGCCCGAATGGGTCACGTGACATCTGGAGCTCTATACCACGTGTAAACGGCCTTATAGTCAGTAGAATATCTGTAGCAAACAGTCTACTAATACTCTAATGACTGCTAGTTGACATGTAATTACAAAGTTACTAATAGTTAGTAGAATTTCTGAAGTGAATATTGATATAAAGTGTTCCAACTTATTTTCTATGAATTAAAGATTTTATTTTAGATTAATTTATGAGCTTGAGTTTGGCGAATGCAGTCAAGTTTGTGTAAAAAGTTTGTGCACTATAGTTTATGAAAAAAAGGTTATTTACTTGTCTTCATGCCATTTGTTACTTTTTGGGTTACAATTTGAAGGAATTTTACTTTTTTTCATGTGGTAACAGTACTAAAGGAGTAAAACAGAGCTAAACATTACAGTTTTGGTCATTAAAATCAGTTAATTCTTAGTAATATGAATATAATTTTAGCATATGTCAGAATTGTATGATTTGAATAGTTATTGAATTGTTTTTAAACTTTCCATGTTTTAGGACCTTTTACACTCATCTTTAGTGACAGCAGTCTAACCTGCATTATTGCAATACTAACTTTCTCAGATACAATCAGACAATGACGACGGCGTGCAACTGCGCTACACTCTGAGAGGTCCAGGAATTACAGAGCCACCTGTTGGTTGTTTCATTGTAGACGAGTACAAAGGCTGGATCCGCATCACACGGCCTCTGGATCGTGAGGAGAGAGAAAAATACACTGTGAGGATAATGAACACATTAATTAAGATACAAAACATATAGTACACAGTCATGTGTTATATTGTAGACTGTCCAGTTGTTGCAAGGGCTATAACTCAGTAACTTTTAAGGTTTTGAATAAAAACTTGATTTTAAAAACTGGATCTTCCTGAAAACTTTTGTAAATTCAGTTGTTCAAGGTAAAATTACAATATCATAAAATGTTTGATGCAGTTGTTTAAAAAGTTAAACTTTGATTAGCAAAAGCATTAAAGGGGTTCACCCAAAAATGAAAACCTGTCATCACTTTCTCACCCTCAAGTTGTTCCAAACCTGTATGAATCTCCTCCTTTTGTTGAACTCAAAAGAAGATATTTTGAAGAATGTTAATCAACCAGTTGACAACACCTATTGACTTCAATAACAGCAAAACAAATACAATAGCTACCTTCAACTGAATGGTTACCAACATTCTTTAAAACATCTTCTTTTATACTCAACAGAAGAAAAACTCATAAAACTCATTCAGGTTTGGAACAACTTGAGGGTGATGGCAAAATTTTCATTTTTGGGTGAACTATCCCTTTAATATCTAGAACAGTCTTAATGGGGCAATTGTAATGAATTTTTTTTTTTTTTAAATGTCAAATTAATTAATTAACTTATTGATTACAATATTTGTTGGCTAAAACCATTTATTTAAACTTTGTATTGTATATTTTGTATTATTATTGTTTTAAAATTGTGACAGATGTTCACGGTTAAAACGTTTAATACTCACAAACTCCAAATCTAGATGAGGTCTTTTCAAGGTAATTCATAAACAAGAGTCATATCATCATAGAAGCCTTTTTTATTTTTCTTCACCTTTTTTTCCTGCATTTTTTTGTCTTGTAGCTTATTGGCACTGCATATTTCCCTAATAACTCCATAGCTGAAGATAATATTGCAATAAACATCGTCGTGGAGGACGAGAATGATAACTCGCCAGTTTTCATCAAGCCAGAACGAAGAAGCATTTACGAGTTGAGTCCAGTTGGTGAGCCTGATTTTCTGTATTTAGAAATGAAAGATCCTTTACCTTAAATATTTAGTGAGATAGACTTGTTTTTGTAATTGCTGTGTCCTTTCTAGGGACCTTTGTAACAAAAGTTGTGGCCAGTGATGCAGATCAGCCAAACACTCTTCACACTAAGATAGCGTACAGCTTAATCAAACAAGAGCCAAACAACGGCAAGCTTTTCTTTGCTGTCAATAAAGACAGTGGAATAATCTCTGTGAACGACCCAACACTTGACAGAGAGGTAATTGCTTCGAGTTATACTGGTATTTATATGTGTGATTAGGTGTCTGTAGTTTCCAAAGAACTTTTGCCAAACTGTTGAGATTGATTAAGTTCCAATTCTGTTGAACAGGAACACAGCTCTTATGTTCTTACGGTGCAAGCTGCTGACATGTATGGAGGTCCTCAAGGAAGATCTACTACAGCTACTCTAACTGTAGACCTCATGGATGTTAATGACAATATTCCCACTTTGGAGAAGGATGAGGTGACTATATGCATTGGCTAATCTAATCAGGAGGTCACAATTCTGACATTAAATAGTGTTTTTTTTTTTTTACACCCTTGTGAAAAAGACGTGCACTTAAATGCATTGAATGTGCACTTAAAGTGTATTTCAAACCTTTATAGTAAATTTTAAAAAATTGTAGTTGCATACATACTATTATTAAAATAAAATGTGTATTTAAGTGTATTTAAATTATAAAAATTAATATAAATTAATTAATATTAATTAATTAAAATATAAATTGTAATATTAAATCAGTACATTCAGCAATAACTATATTTCAAAGACAATTCCTAGTTTTCACATGAAGTGACACCAAATGTCCACCTGGAGGGCAAAACAAGGCTTTCCTCCATTGCCCGCCAATTTGTTTTCTAGTTTTGTACTAAATACTATTAATATCACTGTCTTACTAAAGACCAAATTCAGTATACAACTTATTGATGTTGTATACAATGAACAGGCAAGCAGATGAACCCAGAATATAAACGGTTTCTCATTAAGTGTTTTTCTTAAAACAGAAAGTCTTCTAGTTCAGTGAAATTGCACGCACAATCCAGCCAGTTGTCAGGTGGCGATAAATACATGGAAAATTGAGCGGCCACACAGCATTTGACCACTGGAAAAAGTCTTTAAAAAAGTCATTTCACTTTTAAGAAGAGCTTTCATTGCAATATTGCATACTGAATCAACACATTTATTATTGTTTGAATTATAGCTCAGTGTCCGTTAACACTGTATTGCCATGTCTTTGGAAGGCTTTTGTTTTTCAAACACATTTTTATTTTTATTATTCTAAAATGATTTATTTTAGTTTTAAATATTTATGATTGTAATAAAGTAGTTCAAAAGTAATCAAAAAGTAGTCAGATTATATTGCCAAAAATGTGTAATGTAATGGATTACTTCAATTTTTGTTATGTAATTTGGAATCAGCAACAGACTACAATTTGTCTACCCAGCACTACCTCTTAATTATATAGTGTAGTATAAGAAAATGTTTAATAAAATGTTAAATGAAAAAGAGTGTGAACACTTTTTCTGGTTTCATAGTTTTCAGTAAGTGTTGATGAGAATGTGGCACCCATGGAGGTTTTAAGGATCCAGGCTCTGGATATCGATGAAGAAAGGACAGACAATTGGTTGGCCATGTTTGAAATAGTCTCTGGAAATGAGGATGGACGTTTCTCTATTGAAACTGATCCGAGGACAAATATGGGTATTTTGTACCTGAACAAGGTCAGTGCATATTTTGTACACAGTTCTAAGTTCATGTGAAGGAGATCAGGGCTAAAATGTAGTAAGGGTGTGCTGTGATAATGTAATGTACACGTATGCTATTTACACACATATTTGTTACATGGTTTGTATTGAGTAACCAATTGCACTTTGTTCTCTCCTTTAGCCTGTTGACTTTGAGTCAGCATCTAATCTGAAACTGAACCTAGCTGTTACAAACAAAGCTTTTCCAGGAGCCCCTCTAGGGAGTGGAGCAGGAGCAGGAGGTGCAAATGGTGCAGGTGGAGCTTCTGGAGCCGGTGGTCAATCTGGAGCTTCTGGAGCCGGTGGTCAGTCTGGAGGATATGGAGCCAGTGGTCAATCTGGAGCTTCTGGAGCCGGAGGTCAATCTGGAGCTTCTGGAGCCGGAGGTCAATCTGGAGCTTCTGGGGCTGGAGGTCAATCTGGAGCTTCTGGTACTGGCCCTGAATTTATGTTTTGGGGAGGAAGCGGTAAACCAGGCTACAGTGTGTCCAAGAAAAAGTCATACTTAGTGAATATCAATGTGAGAAACAAACCAGAAGGCCCAAAGTTCAAGCCACAGGTCAAGCCTATATCTGTATCTGAAAACACCAAAAGTTCTATTCCAAGAGTAATTGACACCTACACTGCTGTAGAAGAAGACACAGGGAAACCAGCAGAAAAAGTCAAGTAAGTGTTCTTCAAGCATGTTTTGTGAAAAACAACAACAACAAATGTTTTGGTTAAATAAGTAACCCTGGTTCCCTGAAGGAGGGAATGGAGACATCACGTCAGTATCTGATGAACTGAGATCTCACCTGAGAGTACTATTACCTTCGACTGTAAACTAACCGAGCGTGGGAGATTAGCATTTCGTGTTAATACCCGCAGCGTGGGTATAAATGAGGAAGCGGGTGTAAAGCACATTCATATTTTCTCTGAGGAACTGAGCCAGTGACTAATGTGGCCATCGTCTGACCGAGGGAGCGTGCAGTGACTTTCATTGCTCATAAGGGCGAGGTCCGTTGCTGTGTGCAGCTCCGGCATCAGTCCTGGGTCAGAACAACCCTTGGGCAGCTCTTCAAGTGCCCAGATTTTGTATACTTGCAGGAGAGCCATGGTGTTCAAGGTGGAGGCAGGCTGTCCAGCGACTCAGTAAGCCTGGTCTGTTGGTTGAGTACTTTCAGGTCTTGGATGGGAGACGTGGGTTACCCCTCCATGTGGCAGCACTTTTTGGACATAATTGCATCGAAACAGCGTGCTCCACCAGGGAGATAGCCACACACCCCTTGGATGCCCCATCATCGAGGGTAGTGAGGGAGGAGGTACCAGAGAAAGAGAAGAGAAAAGGGCCATCCATGATCTAGTAACCTCCTCATGCTCTTCGGGAAAGAATGGCACTGGGAACCAGCCCGGGTTGCCCATGAGATACCAATTGTCCAGCCTCGAGGTTTCGGGACACAGTGGAGGTCTCCACTCGCTCCCCACCCTCTCGGCAGCCAGGGAAAGCACAGCCGTCATATATCTGGGTCAGGCTTGGGCAATGCTACTCCCCCAGAAGGGGGTAACTTGAGTCTTCATCCCCGGAGGACTCCAGCTCACCCTCTGACGCAACATCACACCAATGTTTTGCTCTTTGAAGGAAATTTAAAATCTCTTTATGTGCTGAAGAGCACAGGGGAAATGGCCGCAACACAAGATAGCAGGGATTAGTGCCGCCTGCATTGTGCACAAAGCTCTTTGAGGCTGTATGAAAACAGCAGGAACATTCTCTGGAAGATCATGACCACCGCTCACACCAACACCAGAATTGTGAAGGTTTCTTCCCGAAAAGCACTCACAGACACTCATAGAACACTCTTGAAGTGAAAGATAGAGCAGAACAGTAGAACTGCTCGGCTCCAAAGTGAGGAGCGCAAGATGGAAATCTCGCACGCCAATGTGCATTGGCTTGATTAGTTTACACTCAAAGGTGATCTCAATTTGTCAGTCACTGATGTGACGTCGAACGTGACTGACTGAAAGGGAATGTCACTTTCATGATTTTACAATCTTTCAACAAAATTATCTGGTTAAATATGCAGTGCATTTCAACTGCTCAATCAGGGGTGTTGAGAATCATTATTACGCCTTAGTTTTACAAAATGTGATTGAATATTAACAATTCCTGTTATAAACTCCAAATGTAGAATTTAAAATTGCAATTAGTTAATGTTCCATGTTTTTTTAGATATGCAAAGGGATATGACCCTGACAACTGGATTTCTATTAACACGGACACTGCTGAGATCAAACTCACCAAGGTACCAGATCGTGAGTGTCCATTTGTGGTAAACGGGACCTACTATGCCAAGATCCTCTGCATTACAGATGGTTAGTATGAACAAAGAGTCAGTATATTATGTTGGGAACCTTTACATTGCCAGCCAAATGTTTGGACATACCTACTCTATTTATTGATTTATTTTTAGTGTTATCGACAATTTACATAATGTTTAATTGGTCTCAACCAGCATCATGGAGTGTGTCCTTCTGGGATGATTTTGAAACACTAGTGAAAGAGTTTCCATGTCAAATATTAAAAGAAGATTTAAGAAGGTTAATTGTAACATGTTTTGTGCTTGTCGTACATTTTAGAGCAGCCCTCTCAGACATCTACAGGGACTATAGCTTTGCAGGTGGAGGACCTGAATGATAACTGCCCTAAACTCCTTGATAATGTGCAGACCATCTGCAGTGATGCCAGAGTAGTGAATGTCACAGCAGAAGATATTGATTCATATCCCAATGGAGCTCCACTGGAGTTCAGTTTGATACATGAGAAGACAGACGGCAAATGGAACTTGCAGAGAATAAATGGTAATACTAAAGAGAACTACTAGCTAACCTCTGTTTTTCAATAATATCTTCTCAAACATATTCAGATATTCATGTAAATGTCTGATTTAATTTATTTGCAATGGTCTGAATTATGAAAAAAGTATACTTTTCCAAATATTTAATATAATATTTAACAAAAATAAACTAAGTTGTTTTTAAGCATTATCCACTTGATTTAAGAATTTTTTGGTTATAATAAACTGAAAGCAACATATACAGCAGATAATCATTTTTTGAGTTGAAAGTAACCCCATCATCATGTCTCTTACTGTTTCTTACCCCTTCAGATGTAAGCGCTTCACTGCTCACTGAAAATGACTTATGGTCTGGTTTTTACCAAGTCACCATGGAGATCAGAGACATGAAAGGACTGACCTGTCCAGATGAGCAAGTCCTCCATTTAGAAGTTTGCACCTGCACTGAAGGAGTGGCTTGTGGTGGAAAAATGGCAGCAGTACGCACGTCATCAGCCACTCTTGGAGTGCCAGGAATTAGTTTCCTGATTCTGGGATTCCTCTGCCTAATCTGTGAGCATGATGTTTAGTTCTATGGTCTACAACTGTAAATACAAAGTTTAGTTAACTGTAAAGTATACATGATAAATTAGTCTGGATAAAATTATTTGTGGAAACATTTTAAAATAGACATAGGATTTATGTGTGTTTGTTTGTATGTCTGTACTTTTAGTGGTGTCCATGGCCTTAATAAAATGTCAATGTGGAAATGCTGTAAAACATTTTATTGACATGCCATTTGAAACCAAGCAACACCTTATGTTCTATAGCACAGAGGAAAAAGGAGAAGACAGGGTAAAAAAAATTCTTCATGATATCAAACAGCTCATAATTACTGTATATTCTGATGGAACAAGTCACAGTGTAAAAAGCTTTTGTAGTATGTAATAATTTATTCTGTTTCTTTCCAGAATGTTCTTCTGTTGAGCAGCCACCCAAAACTCCACAATGGAGGGTGTGATGGAACAATGTCCAAGGAACCTTTAAGAATGATGGCAGAATCATTACATCATTCTGGGAAAGTCCTGGAATCAAACCAACCTGTCTATAACAGTTCTAAAATGGTAGGGATGATTCAAGACAGTGCATTTGGAAGCTTTTACTGTGATACTGATGGAGCAGACATGGAAAACTCTGCCATGTGTCAAGAAGAACAAGCGGTCTTGTTTGATGCACTCCTAAATGAATACTTCATGCAAGTATGTGGTTGTTGTTGTTATTATTATTATATAGAGGCATTTTTTAATCTAAGGAATGGCTCACCCAAAAATGTTTTTTTTTTACATCTCATGTTGCACCAAAACATGAAATCATGAAGTTGTTTTGGAACAACACGAAGACAAGTATTAGATGATTTTCATTTATGGGTGAACTATGCTTTTAACACTTCATGAAGTTACACTGAAAATGAGATTTTCTTTCATTCTTTTGCAGAAATGTTGGTATATAGGAGACTGTAATTCTCCAGAGGAAGGATTAAAGGAGTATGATTATGAGGGTGAAGGATCTATTATCAGTACTATTGACAACTGCAGCTACAACGAGGTCAATGATGACCTGGAGTTCTTGGACAACCTTGGTTCAAAGTTCACCACCTTGGCTGAGGTTTGTGGATTTAGACAGACTCAATCTATGTCTCAGGCTGACCCAAAAGTTACTGTAAGTACTGTCGAGACAACACCGCCTACAGCAACGTTTACTGCAGTATCTTCCAATCAAATGACCAACACTGTCCAACCCAGTCCTGAGGAGATAACTAAGTCACCACTTGTCCAAACTGCACCTAGTCAGGGGATGGTCATACAGGAGCCTATGTACTATGGTTTCAATCAACCAATGCAAAGCAACGCCTTGTTGTCTGAGGATGGTCTTCGGCAAAGTGTTTATATAATTGATGACACTCGAGAAGCTGACAGTCTTTTCACTCAAGGTAACGGCCATGCACTTGTACATTTCGGTAGTGGACAGCAGGGAATCATTGGTGATTCCATCTTGTACTCTCAAATTAATCTTCAAAATCCAGTCATGATTAATGAAGGTTTAGGTGAAGTTAATCCTGCAGTAATCCAGAGCTTTTCACCAACTCCAAACCTTGTAATGATGCCACAGCAACAACTAGATGGAACTGGTTCGCTGCAAATGGTAAAAGTACCTGTGGGATCGGTTGTATCAAGAGACAGCGGGCAGGCTAGAGTAACTCTTCGAGATGGTTCAGTCAATGGAGGTATGGTATTAGTTGGCAGTCCAAATCATAGTCCCATGAGCCCTCAACCACATTACCAAGTAAATTCTCAAGAGTTCAGTGGACCCACACATATGGATCAAAGAGTAACTGATGGCTCCTTTTCCAACCTTGTAATGATGCCACAGCAACAACTAGATGGAACTGGTTTGCTGCAGATGGTAAAAGTACCTGTGGGATCGGTTGTATCAAGAGAGAGCGGGCAGGCTAGAGTAACTCTTCGAGATGGTTCAGTCAATGGAGGTATGGTATTAGTTGGCAGTCCAAATCATAGTCCCATGAGCCCTCAACCACATTACCCAGTAACTTCTCAAGAATTGAGTGGACCAGTACATATGAATCAAAGAGTAATTGATGGGTCCTTTTCCTCAGGAGAAGGTAGAGAGAGTAGACTGTTGGTTAGTAGTCCATCTATTCCAGAGGGGGGTGTCAATGGAGGTAGCTTCTTGGTTGCTGGCCCAGGCCAGTATCCTGTGTCCATGAGTGCAGGTACTCGAAACCTAGTGAGCATGCCTCAAGTTGCAACTGGACACGTAAATAACAGTCAGCTATTGGTAAGCGGCCCCTTCTCGAGTGTTCAGAACATTGTAGCAGGGGAAGGCGGACAGAGTAGACTATTGGTTAATGGTCAGTCTATTGTAGAGGGTGCAATTCAGCATCCACTTCCATAGGTCCAGGAGCACTTAGTTCAGTGGGATTGCTTCAAGTGGCAAACAAACAGTTATTCCGCTCTACAGTGTCCAAAGTCCTGACTTCTATGGTTATGACACCAAATCCAGGTCTTGCAGCGAATGGGCACCTGAATGTTTAAGAAAATTCCCATTTTTAATACCGTTATTTTTCTCTTGGCAGAACCGCTTACAGAGAAGCACAGAAACTATTTTAGGTATTAGATGAATTAGATGTACTCAACATTAATCACAGTAAATGACAACACTAAGTGGGTATCAGCATTTTTGAGAAATCTAAATACACATTTAAGGTATCCTATTTCTACAAAGTAGATTTCAAACAAAAAGTCAACACATTAGACATATGTTTTATAAGGCAATAAATAACTTGATTAACAAAAAATTAAAAGGATAGTTCAGCCAAAAATGAAAATTCTGTCATTAATCACTCTCCCTCATGTCGTTTCAATCCCGTAAGTTTTTTGTTCATCTTCGGAACACAAATGTCTTGTGACACAAATGTCACAAAAATCTTTTTGATGAAATTTCAGAGCTTTCTGTCCTGACACTTTGACGCTTCAAAATTAATCCATAACTAAAAACTAATCCATATGAACTGAGTGGTTTAGTCCAAATTTTCTGAAGAAAATTCACATAATATGTTTCACATAAACATTCATCAACTCGCACATCAGTTGTGGTAAACGGAAGAACAAGCATGTTTGCTTGATGTGCGAGAACCAATGAGGTTCATTCGAAACGAAAGTCTTGCAGGTTTGGAATGAAATGAGGGTGAGTAATTAGTGACAGAATGTTCTTTTTTGGGTGAACTATCCCTTTAAACAATTTATGTAGCCATGTATTATGTAGCACTTAAATGTATTGTAAAGCTTTTATTTTCATAAATTAAATATATTACATTACATTTTGAACCATTTGAATGTGAATATTCAAGCTGATTGATTTAAAATTAGTGTTATTATTTGTCACTAGTCAGTTCAGATAGAGAATGCAGTCACATGATTTCATGTAATTCATATCATCTCTATGAACAGTGGGGAGGAGTCTGTTGAGGTTGAGTCCTGTGAAAATCAAACCACAGAAACTACTGTACTCAACATTTACTTAAGTATTTTTAGGCCCTGAGCACCAAGGTGCGAGGACCCTCTTGGAATTGCTGTTTTAAAATATTGTTTCCGTTGGGGTTTTTATTGGCTAACACATCTTTGGTTAAACTACGACTGGGCTTTAATACATTGTAATAATCAACAGTGATGTTAGTTTGTAAGATGGCCATTCTGTGTTTTTAGACACAATGTTGTCTTGTGCATGTTATTTTTTCAGTAGCTTCAAAAATCTTCCCTTCATTACTTCCTCACTGCAGGTTTAATGTACTCTATGAATTATTCAAGTTTATTGGTATAGCACTTTTCATTGCATATTGTTTCTAATTATATGTGTTTCTATGTATTTGGACCTCTATTGTTACCACTATAAAAGCAATAAATACATATATGGCTAGAGTGTTATTTTGTGATTCACACCATCTAGTGATATGAAAGTCTATTGATGTTTTTAACACACTGGACAGGCACTTTCTGTTTTATGCTTGGGGCGGACTACATTTTGGTGAGAGGTGTAGCACATGAACTTGTAGTGCAAGTGAATTCTCAAAGTTCTTTAAAGTGTTTAAATATCTGTTGAAATATATTTAGACACTATTATGTTGCAAAACATCAAACCAGCTGCCATTTGTTTTAAAAAATGTAGTCCAAGCTATTTTCAAGCCAAACCTTCACAAAAAGTGGTTTGTCAGATTTCAAATGCTACACTACTGAAGTATTGTGACATTTTGCGATTAGGTTTTAATATTTTGCAATCTACGCCATGAAATTCCTTTTTAAGGGACACTATTTCATGTTACATTTGCACAACCTCACATACAGTCTTTTTACAGTTTAAATCTGCAGTATTAGTTTCCTTCATACACAATGTGTATAAAAATGCACAGAACTCTCACACTTGGGTGTGAACAAGAGAAAGTGCTGTTTCAGATGCCCCACCCAAAAAAGTGATCGGTAACCTGCCCCCCACTTCAAACCCTTTCCTCAAACCCTCTACACAAGCACAGCTCTGATCAACAGCTCAGGAATTGAAAGAGAAGGACTGGAGAAGATATGAGAAACAAGGACTGACTGCTTGCATCTGATCTACAGCTGTCATGTCTCTCTTTTGGCTTGGACGAATATGTTTGGTGCTGCTGCTGTGCAGGATTGTGGTGAGTGACACTGAACCAACAGATGTTTTGGAATCAAATGAACTGAACATGCTCGATCTGGTTTCTTTCACACGCATTTAAGCAATTGTAATCATTACAGATAATGAAAAAGCACTTTTATTATTAACATACTATACACACTTGACACACTATCTTGACCACATTAACTCTTAAAACTGTTTTTCTTCACAAGAAACAATTTCATTTTTATTTTTCAAAGCTTTTTTCTGAAATTATGCAGTGTTAAATGGATAGATTTGGTCTGATGAGCTCTCAAAACTATATATATTTATATAAAGTAAGCAAGTATATCATTATAGTAAAATGTGTAAGATAAAAGTCACTAATTGTTGTGGCCTATTGTTATCTTAACCACTGGGAGGGAGAGGTACCACGAATCACGGTTAATATAAAAACGCCTGTGGGCAGCATAATGTCAAGTTTAAACTTGCACTCTGTGCTATAGCTGAAGATTCTTATAGACAGAAAGAAAAAATACATTACTGTCACCTCAGAACAGTACTATGTGTACTAATTCAGTTTACAGTAAAGAGGAAAGGTTTACAGTGCTTATATGTGTTTATATGTATGTATATGTATATTTATACTACCATTCAAAAATTTGGGATTGGTTAGATAGATGGTTAGATAGGATGTTTTTAAAAGAAGTTTCGTCTGCTCACCAAGGCTAAAATACAGTAATATTGTGAAAAACTGGATTTTTTTTATTTGAGTAGAATTTTCAGCAACATTACTTCAGTCTTCAAAAATCATTCTAATATGATGGTTTACTGCTCAAGAAACATTTAATGTGTAAAATTGTACAATTGGACAATTGTAATGTAACAAACGATTATATTTCAAATAAACGCTGTTTTGAACTTTCTATTCATCAAAGAATCTTGAAAAAAAAAATTGTACAAAAAATATTTTGTACAATTGTACACACTAAATGTTTCTTGAGCAGCAAATCAGTATTAGAATGATTTCTGAAGGATCATGTGACACTGAAGACTGGAGTAATGATGCTGCTTTTATTCAGCTTTGATTACGGGAAAAAAATCGCATTTTACAATATATTCGCATACATTTTAAATTGTAATAATATTTCACAATATTGCCGTTTTTGCTATATTTTTAAATTGCCTTGGTGAGCAAACAAAACTTCTTTTAAAAACATTAAAAATCTTATTTTATACTTATATACTTATATATATATTAGGGGTGGCACGGTTCACAAAACCCACGGTTCGGTTCGTATCACGGTTTTAGGGTCACGGTTTTCGGTTCTGTACGGTTCTTGTTGTTATTTTTTCTTTTAATCTTTAACACTCCAGAAATTTCCTTCAGCATATGATATATAGCTTATTAGCTTAATTATCCACAATTTAGGATACAGTATTAACATTTTTGTAATGTAATCATGCACCTACTGAATTTGACTTGACTTTAAGCACATTATTGGGACCATCTCTGAGTAAAAGCTAGGAGAGATTTTGATACAGCAAGAGAGAAGACATTGATGATGACATGCTTTTCGTTTGTTTGGCATAAAAAAAGAGCATTTGTATTGTTATCTCTACAGGAACTTTTGCCTTTTTAGTACACAAAGATTGAAATTAACTTGCATTTATCAAACTGCCAACTTCAGTGTAGCTCTTACAAAAAAAAATATTTTAAAAGACAAAAAGAGGAACTCTTAAAGCTCTGTCTTTTAAACAAGTCAAAATACTTTAAAGATAAATATATAATATAATGTAATAACATAAACATCCCCAATGCTTTAGTTATGGCTATTGCCCGGTCCGACTTATCACTGAGAGGTTGCTTAAAAAGCTGCGTACAGTAGAAGTTGTTTCCAAAAACGACACGAGCGCATCCGCCAACTCCGGGCAGCCTTCATTAGGGGCCGTTCACATATCGCGCCTAAAAAAGCGTGGAAAGCGCGGGCCGCGTTGCTTCCATTTTAAGTGCGCTTGCCGCGCGCCTACATAGGAAATAATGAATATGCGCGTGCAAAAGACGCGATATGTGAACGGCCCGTTACTCCACTTTTACTGTCTATATGTATGTTCGCGCGAAACTGTCTGAATACGGGGCTACATTGCGCATGCGTCGAACCGAACTGAGACAAGCGAACCGAACGGTTCGAACGGTTTTTCATGTACCGTGCCACCCCTAATATATATATATATATATATATACAGCTCTGGAAAAAATTAAGAGACCACTGCATATTTTTTGTTATTTTGACCAGTTGTTGCTTTTGGCAAATAAATGCTCTAAATTACAATATTTTTATTTGGAATTTGGGAAAAATGTCAGTATAGAATAAAACAAAAATGTTAATTTTACCCAAACACATACCTATAAATAGTAAACCCAGAGAAACTGATAATTTTGCAGTGGTCTCTTAATTTTTTCCAGAGCTGTATATATATATGGAAACAGTTGTGCTGCTTAATATTTTTTGAACCTGTGAAGCTTTTGTTTCAGAATACATTGATGAATAAATAGTTAAAGAACAACATCTATTCAAAATAGAAATCTTTTCTAACAATTCTAACACTTTACTATCACTTTATCAATTTAACACATCCTTGCTAAAGAAAAGTATTAATTTCTTTTTAAAAAAAGGTTATTAAAAAATTAAGCAGCACAACTGTTTCCAACACTGATAATAAATCATCATATTAGAATGATTTCTGAAGGATCATGTGACACTGAAGACTGGCATAATGATGCTAAAAATTCAGCTTTGCATCACAGAAATAAAATATATTTTAACATATATTAAAATAGAAAAGAATTGTTTTAAATTGTAATAATATTTCACAATTTTACAGTTTTTTCTGTATTATTGATCAAATAAAAACAGGCTTGATTAGCATAAGACACTTCTTTCAAAAACATTAAAAATATAAATGTTTCCAAACTTTTGACTGGTACCGTGTATATCATATCTTAGCACGAATACTGTTGACACGTCTGGTATGCTGTCACAGCAGGCCATAAATAATTCACAAAAGCATTTACAAGCATAGAGAGAAAGATAACTGCTTTCACAGAATGTACGGTGTACTCCAATAGTCCATAATACACTGTTGTTAGTGTTCACACACTTGAAAATAGCACTTGGATCTATTTTTATCAACATCAGCGGTTGCCAACCATAAACAGTATATCAAACATGATGAAATAATCACTAAAAAGTATAAAGACAAAATCCCAAAGATCTTCACATTAATTGTAGGATTAGTAGTACTGTAATTATATATGATGACTAGACAATTTTAGTCTCGTACAGATAAAATAATACATTTTTCATGTATGTAATTATAAACAATACTGAATGTATGGTCAACGAAGTTAGGTGCTTAATGTCGTACATTCTGAAAAAATCTATTTCTTTAGGCATCAAAAGCCAACAGCAGATCTAATCGAAGGAAACGAGAGTGGATTCTTCCACCAACAAGACTGGAAGAGAATGTTGACTACACAAAAGAGGAGTATGTGGCAAAAGTAAGCATTTTACACTTGCTTTTTTTACTGTTCACAACTCAAAGGCATATTTTAATGTTAATCTTTTCCTGTTTGTGCCATCATCTGAAAAAAGTTGAGATCCGGATCTACTGGTTCTTAACGCTTCAGATTTTCCCCTGTTTCAAGCCGCCCTACATACTGTTCAATAAATCCTCCTGAGACCAGAAAAATAAAGCTGAAAGCATGTTTTAAAAATCTATTTCAGTTAGGCCTATATTTTTTATATAATTGCATACACTTGAATTAGAAGTGCTGTCGCCAGAACATATAGACTGTTTTTTGTCTGACTGCACTTTCCAAGAAACATACATTCACCAAAACAATAACAACCCGTATTTACAGTATTTTTCTAATTGCTTACACACAGTTTTTGAAACTATGGCTCCACTTCTGAAACCTCTACACACAAAACCACAAAATACGCACACAACATGCAAAACGACACACATATCTTTTAAAAGCAAACTCTTCATTCAAAACTATTTGAACTGTTCTAAAATTTTTTATTTTTGTGTATTAACTCTACACACAAACCTAAAATGATACACACAGATACGACAAATGTGTCTTTTGCTTGTTCAGTCTACAGTGGAGTGTACAGGAGTTTGTCATAGCAGTCGCATGTACATATATATGCAGGGTTGGGGAGTAACGAAATACAAGTAACTTAGTTACGTATTAAAAACACAAAATTTGAGTAACTGTATTTCATTACAGTTACATTTGAAATGGGTGGTAATCAGATTACAGTTACATCTGAAAAGTATTTTAGATTACCAAAGTGATTACTTTGAATTTTAATGTCATTTAAACAGCAATTGGTGATTCTCTGACTCTGACAGTCTGAAAAAGCAGAGTTAAGTTTCATCAACATTTTAATACTTTTAAGAGGGATCATAAAAATGTTGTTATTTTTATTTAGTACTGTCCTGAACAAGACAAAATGACTGAATTTATAAAAAAAATTGCCCAACTGTCAACTTAACTGTCCTGTCATGACCTGATGATCCACGACTGTTTTCATGTTTTGTGATAGTTGTTTGTGAGTAATTTTATAATTGTAAAAAAGGTCACTGCAACTTTTTCTCATATTTTGTCTTTTTTCCCCTCACAATTGTGAGTTTGCATTTCATAATTATGACTTCTTTTTCTCAGAATTGCGAGATTTAAACTCACAATTGCAAGTTATAAAGTCAGAATTGGGAGATATAAACTTGTCTCATAATTCTGACTTTTGTCAATATTGTGAGTTTATCATAATTCTGACTTTATAACTCGCAATTGCAACTTTATATCACACAATTCTGAGGGAAAAGGTCAGAATTGTGAGATAAAAACTTGGAATTATCTTTTTTGTGTTTGTTCCACACTTATTAGTATTCCAAAGTATTCTAAAGTATTTAGATTAAGTTACTAAACTTGAGTAATATAACGAAATACGTTCCAAATTACTTTTTAAAGCATGTATTTTGTAATCTGTAGTGAAATACATTTTAAAAGTAACCTACCCAGCCCTGTATATATGTGTATATATATGTTACATGTATTTCTGTTTTGGACTGAATGTGCTCTGTCATTTGTCACATGTCTTCCTAGGTTCAGTTTTTCCCTCCTCTCTTGTTACTTTGGTTATCGTCATCGTTAGTGTCGTTATGTCCTTGCGTTCCTTTGTATATAAGCCCTCAGTTTCTGTGTAGGTGTAGGGCCCACGACCACGGTCTCCTGAGCTCCCGGCTTCGCCCTAGAGGCCACCTGACCAACCTACACCTACCCATGACCTCCAGCGTCATGGTATTACAACGTAAACATGAAACATGAGGACATTACTTTAAAAACTGTTTTTGGTTTGTCATAGTAAAATTTTAGCATATCGGATGTAATGGCTGCTACATCAAAGCAAATTTATCCAAGTCTAAAAATATTTGATGCATGTTGGTGATTTAACATGCAAATCATTTAGCTAAATATTAACCTGAATTGGTAAGCTAAGTTAATAGTGAAAAAATATGAAGTTGAAGCAAAATGGGTGGGCCTACTTACTTTGCATGTTGCCTTAAAGTTGGCATGAAATGGAATTGCGATAGTTGTTTCTTTTCTATTGTGACGCATTGTGACTGAAACTTTTCGAACAAGAAAAAAAATTAGGGAGGGGCTTGATTTTATCTTTGGAGAATTGATTGGATGGTTGTGGTTTGTTATTGGTGTGATGTCATGTGAGTGACAGGTTGCCCCGCCCTCTTGCTAGTAAACACGTCATCAGAGAACAGAAGAGATGCCGCTGCAAAGAAGAGAAGTCATTTTGATTAAAGATTATGAGGGCACATGAGTTAAAATGATGTGCACAGATAAATACTGCAATATTCCATCTTTAAAAAAGTGTCAATTTTGATTTCATGATTTTAAGTCCGGTCACGTACCACTGAGTAAGCATTACTTCACGCATCACTACCCTATTGACAATGGAGCAATTTCACCATGAAATTTCACTGAAGTTTTGCTAATGTGACCATTTTTACACTGACACGTTTAAATACTCAATATTCACTGATATTCTCAATATTGTCTCGATCTTTTTTTTTTTTTTAGATCCGGTCTGATAAAGATATTAACTGGCTGCTGGTGGAATATGGACTAAAAGGTCATGGTGCTGACAAGGCACCATTTAATTTGTTTGTAATCAATCCAGAGAATGGCTTTGTTAGGGTCACCGGCCTGCTGGACAGAGAGAAAACAGCCTTATACAATGTGAGTTGTGCCCCAGGTTTGTGTAATTAATTTCATGACTGAAATATTAGACCTTGAAAAACACATATTTTTCTCTTATATAGCTGACTGGCTCTGCAAGATTTCGTAACGGAACAATAGCAGAAGAAAACATTGAGCTGAAGATTAAAGTTGAGGATCAGAATGATAACACACCAATATTCAAATTACAAAGAGGATCTGTGAAGGAAAGCAGCAAGATCGGTGGGTTGCATTAATTTATTGTTCTTTCTGTTTTCCCAATCAACCATAGCAGTTTCCCAACTTCCTAAATTACACACAGCTTTCTCTGTTTGACAGGTTAAAAGGTTATGAATTAAAAACATAATGCTATTTTATTACATTGTTAGTAAGTTAGCCTAAATTAGCATACTTTTTGATGATGTTAATAGGTTCCTGCTCCAATAATAACTGGTATAGGCAAGTTATCGTGTTTTAAAGGGGTCCTTGATTATAATTTCACTTTTTTTTAAACTTTAGTTAGTGTGTACAACATCTGCAAAGTTACAACGATAAAAGTTCAATGCAAAGGGAGATATTTTCTTTTGAAGACAATCCTCATTTTGGCTGTGTGAGAATCTCCAGCTTTGTTGTTGTTGAGCAACTGAAGCGTGAGCTGTTAAAGCTGGAAACGGGGCTGGGAGCAGCAGCTCATTTGCGGGGCTCAATGGTGAGGGAGTAGGGCTTGTAACCTGAAGGTTACTGGTTCAATTATCACGCCAGCAGGAATTGAAGGTGGGGATTGTACAGCACTCTCTCCACCTTTGATACCATGACTAAGGTGTCCTTGAGCAAGGCACCTAACCCCTAATTGCTCCCCGGGCGCTGGAGCAATAGCTGCCCACTGCTCTGTGTGTGTGTGTGCACTTGTTCACCACTCACTGCTGTGTGTGCACTTGGATGGGTTAAATGCAGAGCACAAATTTTGAGTATGGGTCACCAATATGTCACGAGTTTCACTTAATACAAATGACATTTTTCTGTCAATGTTCTTATGAAACTACAGGAACACTTGTCATGCAGGTAACAGCTACTGATGCGGACGAGCCGGGCAGTATCAATTCCAAAATAGCATACAGTATTGTAAAACAAACACCAACAGAATCCAAAATGATGTTTTCCATTGACAAAGAAACTGGGAAAGTCTATGTGAAGGAGAAAACCCTGGATCGAGAGGTAATTGATTTGAAAACTGGCATTTAAACTGCATGATCATTTAAATACAGCATTTTGGCCAATTTTCTTTTACAGAGACACGACACATATACTTTAATAATTCATGGAGTTGATATGAATGGAGCTCCATCTGGAAACACGGGAACAGGCACTGTGGAAGTTCATATTTTGGACATAAATGACAATGTTCCTACTCTTGAGAAAGAACAGGTGAGATCTTAAAATATGAAAGCCAGGATTATTCAATGACACATAAATGTTTTTTGTGCTATAGTATCAGTTGTCTTTCCTCTGTTAGTATTCAGGCAGTGTTGATGAAGGTGTGACTGATGTGGTTGTCATGAGAATTAAAGCCCTGGACAAGGATCTGGCATTCACTGATAACTGGCTGGCAGTGTTTGATATTAATAAAGGAAACGAAGACAATCTCTTCACTATTGAAACGGACCCTAAAACGAATGAGGGAATTCTAAAACTTGTCAAGGTGAATGCTTTTCTTTACTATGGAAATAATCACCCTTAATTCATCTCTTAATTCATTCATAAATACATTACAAATGCAGTTCATACATGACTTTAATGCACCTCTTCTATGATTGGAATGTTTTTAACTGTTTTATTATTATTATTTAAGTTAAAAAGTGTCAGGGTGGTACAACTGTCCTGATATCATACTGATGAAAAATCAATATTATTAATTAATATCATCAATATAATTATTATTATTATATTATTATAAGTATTAATATGATAAAATTAAATATAATTATACACAGACACATATATGTGTGTGTGTGTGTGTATATATACAGTGGGTACGGAAAGTATTCAGACCCCCTTAAATTTTTCACTCTTTGTTATTTTGCAGCCATTTGCTAAAATCATTTAAGTTCATTTTTTCCTCATTAATGTACACACAGCACCCCATATTGACAGAAAAACACAGAATTGTTGACATTTTTGCAGATTTATTAAAAAAGAAAAACTGAAATATCACATGGTCCCAAGTCTTCAGACCCTTTGCTGTGACACTCATATATTTAACTCAGGTGCTGTCCATTTCTTCTGATCATCCTTGAGATGGTTTTGAGTCCAGCTGTGTTTGATTATACTGATTAGACTTGATTAGGAAAGCCACACACATGTCTATATAAGACCTTATAGCTCACAGTGCATGTCAGAGCAAATGAGAATCATAAGGCCAAAGGAACTATATATATATATACGTGTGTAGGTATTTATGTATATAATAAAAATATGTATTGAGAAAATAAAGATATCCAAGGAAAATGTTAAGTTTCCTTGATGGTTATACCATATCATTTTCAGTCATTAAATTAAAAATTTTCTTCAACATTTTGTACAAGTTTTTATTTGGCACATGCATTTTAAACCAGATTTTAAAAAAATATTGTTGTTTTTTTCTTGTATGACATCGACCCTAAGACATGTCTGATTCATATCCTTTTTTTCTTTTCCATGTCTATCTGCTTGTCTGAAGCCTGTTGATTTTGAAAAGGTAAAAGAATTGGACCTCAGTTTGGTTATATCAAATGTCGCTCCTTTTATAAATGGAAGTGCTTTAGAGCTGGACCTTAATCTGGACAAGGATGGACAAGGGGCTGGAGCCGGGTTAGGAGCAGGAGCCGGGCTGGGAGCAGGAGTGGGAGTGGGAGTGGGGTTAGGAGTAGGGTTAGATGTGGGAGTAGGTGCTGGACTGGATGCTGGACTGGATGCTGGACTGGATGCAGGACTGGATGCGGGACTGGATGCGGGACTGGATTTGGGTACTGGACTGGGTGTAGATGCTGGATTGGATCTGGGTGCTGGAGGGGATGCAGGTGGTAATATTGGACTTAAACCTGATGGTAAGCCTGGAGCCAAACCTGGCCCCTCACCTGGTGTCAAGCCTGGGTCTAAACCAGGAACAAAACCTGGCACAAAACCTTCTGGCAAACCTGGACCTGCGCCTGATAAAAAACCAACTGGGAAAGGTTATCCAGTCAAGATCAATGTTAACAACCTACCCGATGGCCCTAAATTCTCACCTTCTTTAAAAGACTTCCCAGTGTCAGAAGATCCAGGTAAAGAAGATTTCCCAATAGTGCTGGGTACCTTTGCTGCTTTGGATGGTGATACTGGAGAACCAGCTGAAAATGTGAGGTGAGCTTTAATACCCAAGTCCCTTTTTCAAAGTAATGAATGGTATTACACCGTGTCATAACCACACGCGAGCGACACACGTGGTTTTAGTCACTCTGGATGTACTTTTAAACAATGTTTAAATTCTGTAATATTTATGAATTTGATTATGTACTCCTCTATTTCATTGTGACTGGCGTGTGCTTCCCAAGAGTGTGCTTCCCGCCTTCACGCTCTTCTGATTGGCTGTGGTTTTTGATTGATATTGTCGTGTCTCGAAGTCGCCTCGCTTCTGGTGTGAACAGACAAATTGCTTGCCGCTAGAATCATATCGCATCGTGTTAGGATACGGTGTTATAAAGTGTACAGCTAGTTGTTATATTATTATATTAATGTTATATTACTTTTCAATACAGAATTATATTCATTGATTATATTTGTAAATAAAGATAGATAGTATTGATTTATATCATTGCTATTATTGAAGCATATTATGAAATTCAGTATCATTGTTTATATGGGGGCCTAATAATCTTTGATCCACTTTTTTCATGTCATTGTTTTGATCATTAATTGGATACCCAGGTATGCCAAAGGTCATGATCCCGATAACTGGTTAACCATTGATGAAGAAACTGCTGAGATTAAACTGACAAAGGTTCCTGATCGAGAATCGAAGTTTTTGGTCAATGGAACCTACTTTGCAAAGATTATCTGCATGACTCAAGGCAAGTATCACTTTTCATAGGTTTCATGTCTGTTTTGGCTAAAAAAAAGTCTGAAATGAATTTGAACTCCAACCTTGTCAGAAAGCTAAATGTTGATGTTCAAAAAAGCAGAGAGAACCTGTTAAACCACTTTCAAAAGTGTTCGGACTGGGTATTTTTTTTGAGTTGTAAATGTCAATAAATATCTAAATATTATCTTATAAATATTTAGTTTGTTTTAAATATCTAGATATTTAATCAATCTTATATTGATTTAAATTATCTTGATTAATCATTGCATTAATATTTACAGAATCTAATATTTATTAAATATCTATATATTCAATTGATATTTAGATACTTAAAATATCTAGATAATGTTTAGATAGTTATAATATTTAGATACTATATAATATATGTATAGTTACAATCTTGAAACATTTATTCGAAATCATTTAACACTTATTCTATCAATTGTGTTGCGTTTCCCTTTAAAATGTCTACATATTTTCTTTCAACATTTTTAGATGTGCCAGCTAAGACAGCTACTGGGACAATAGCATTAAAGGTAGAGGACTCAAATGACCACTGCCCCACATTGACCAGCACCTACTATCAAAGTTGTGAAAATAATAAAGTGATAAATGTCACGGCTTTCGACGAGGACGCTGATCCAAACGCCGCACCCTACCAGTTTGTTCTGGTAGAAGAGGAGAGTGTGGGAAAATGGGAGATGGTGCCTATAAATGGTAAAGACAATGCAAGTTTATTCACTTAAAACTTACTAGACTGGACAAACTCGAATGCCAGAGTGTAAATCTCTCTTATTTGTAGGAACAACTGTGAGCTTTCACGCACAGGAGGCTTTGTGGCGAGGCATCTATGAGCTGACAGTGAAGATCTCTGACGCTCAGGGTCTGTCCTGTCCAGACAGCCAAAAGTTTGTGGTAGAAGTGTGCAGCTGTGAGAAAACCGGTTCATGTGGAGCGAGGCTAGCCGCGCAACGTGGCTTCCCGCTCAAAATAGGAACACCTGCCATTGGCTTGTTCCTCAGCGGCGCAGCTCTGCTCCTGCGTGAGTTATCCATGTGCGCAACACGTTTGTACAGCTTATCATCCTTATAGAGCTTATAATACAAACTCTGTGTTGCTTGCATTTTTAGTGGTACCCTTCCTACTGATCTTCTGCCAGTGTGGGACCGTGAGCGAGTTCACAGATTTGCCCTTTGAAGCAAAAGAATGTCTTATTTCATATCACACTGAAGGCATAGGAGAGGACAAGGTAAGAAGAAACTATTTACTCAGATTCAAATTTAATTTTATATCATAAACACACTTATAACACATGGACTTGATTTTGCATATAGGAGGTTCCTCTTCTGAGCAGTCCTGTTGCTACAATTCCCCAAAAACAACTGTTCCAGGACGTCAAGGTCTCCAACACTGTATCCTCAATGCCCATTCAAGCAAGTGTTGCTAATGAAAGCAGAATGTTCAACCAGGAAACAAACAATGGGTTGACAGAAACTGACGGCACGTTTTGGTACCAGCAAAACACCCTTTTAACGTCCAACAAGCGCAATAGTGCTCTCTACTCAACACTCGTGCATGAAAAACAGGACATTTATGACGATATGGCAGTGGGAGATGAATTCCTGAACGAATACTTCTCTCAGGTATGAGATTATCTATGTTTTATTCATATTTAAATTAAAGTAATAACAATTGTGATCATGATTTCTCCGCTTAGCATTTGTATGATTGTTCTGTGGAAAATAAGAAGTAAATTTTTGAAGAATACCTTCGCATATCTTTTCAATATAGTGAAAGTCAATGAGGACTAGTGCTTTTTATTCGATAAACACCTTGACATCCATCCTAGGTATGTATATGAACGAATGATTCATGAACGAATCCTTCTTTTGAGTGAAACCTTTCAATGAATCAGTTGATTTAGTGATTCATTCTCAAATGGTTCTTGAAGTCACTGATTCAGTGATTCGTTGGCAGCATTTCACAGCCCACTAGCTGGGAAAGTTGTCTTTAATTAACATACGTTCATTCCACAAATCTATCATACGACTTTAAAAGACTTGGAATATAAGTAATTTTGACAATTTTTGCAATACTTTCAGGGTTTTACATTAACACCCGCCAACCAGCCAAATGCGGGTGTATTTCAGCAGTGGCGTGTAACGCAGTCACTCCTATTAGCCACTTTGGCGGGTTGAATTTTATAATTTTAAAATACATTTTTCAATTGTAGCCTTTTAAAAAGGCCCCTGAAAGAATAAACTAAGTGCAGAGTAGTATTGTCAAAAATATTAATTTTTTTCGATACTGAAATTTGATACACAAACCCTCCTCTCCTCACTTACTTGTTTCATTTGCTCCAGATGAATATTGTTGGTGTTACAGAGCTTGAATTTCAGATGGGATTTTTGTGTATTATGCATAATTTTACTATTTACAGCAGATTTTGTGCTTACACCTTAAGTGTGTACACATACTAAATTGAGTTCTTTTTCGCTGATTATTGTCAAATACCTACAAAATAATGTCAAAATGCTGGTCTTGGTGAGCATTCACATAAACACAGTCAGTTATGTTTTAAGCGAAAGTAAACAATTGAGAAAGAAAACTGTGTAAATGTGTGAAAAATGTGTAACAGTATAATGTATTTGTGCGTCAGCTTTTAAAGTGACAGCAGCCTAATTCACCTGCTGCCAAATTATGAGACAATATTAAAAATATCTATATGATAGTTTTCCCCAATGGTATCGATGTCAAAATTATGGCCAGTGAAAATGTTGAATGGCTAGTAACTTTGGAAAACCAGTGGTTGGTGTGCAAAAAAGTTAATGTCAAGCCTTGAATACTTTTATAGTGCTTATCGAATCTTGTTTGACAGCCCCAGCCTCTTATATTATATTGAAAACATTCTTCAAAAACAAATTTGTGTTCAATAAAAAGTAAAGGATAATTTACATAAAATAATTTTCATTTGATTCTTTATTGTAGAAAGCAAGCTGTGCAGCAGCTAAACATCCCCTGACAGACAGTCTTCTGGAGTACGAGTACGAGGGTAAAGACACTCCGGCTGGCTCTGTTGGTTGTTGCAACCTCCTTGAGTCTGACGATGACCTGGACTTCCTTGACAACCTTGGGACAAAGTTCCTTACATTAGCGGACATATGCCGTCCTCCAAAGCCTTGCTTACCCCCTCCCAAAACTGAGCAAGTAGTCAAATCGGTTGAATCCAGCTACAAAAGCGAGAGCACCAACAGTAGCACCATCCAGGTAACCAAAACCACTCCACCTCCACAACAGGTACAACAAAGCTCCGTTACCAAAGTTGAGACGGTTAATAAATCAGCCACACTTCCAAGGGCCAAAGCAAGCCAGACACTTTTCGTGCAACAGCAGCCTCTATTCTACGTGGTGGAGCAGCAAATGCCGAACACCGTTTTTGTTGAGAGTCCCACTCAGAGTTTGTATGTAATAAATGGCAACCCTGGGACGGAAGGTTTGATCCTCCAAGGCAGAAATGTTTCACAGGCGACGCTAAGCAGAGGACAGCAGGCAATGTATGTGATAAATGAAGCCCCTGTAGCTGCTCATCAGCCGATTCAGTTGCAAACAGAAGTACAGGAACAGGAGGCAGTGCTGGAATTTAGCCCCGTCTCATCTCCCATCGGAGCACCTGGTGGTGTACTTCTAATGCAGACTCATTTTCACGAGAAAGCAGTAGAAAGGGAAACCGGTAGACCACCATTGTTGCTCGCTGATGTTCCAGCACTGGCCAAAAAACATAAAAAGTAAACACCATCTCAGCCGTTATGTACTTAAATAGTGGAGGCAGAACTAAAAGAAACTGCATCATCTAAATAGATAAGAGAAGATTCAATAAGATAAGCACCTATAACAAAATTCACCCCCATTCAAGAAAAATGGGTCAAGTTGGAGTATAATTCTTTGACTATAAATGTTTTGCCAAATTTCACAAAAAAAAAAAAAAAAAGATTAGATAAACAGATAGCAATATCGACTGTTGTTTTCTGTGAAAAACTTATCAAATTATTCACATGAGGTTCCATTTGGGTTGATGTCTGTATAGACAGATGAAGACAGCTGCCCATTAGACGGCTCACTAAATTTTGAAACACCGCCAGTATCTGTAATCAGTAGAAGTCAATGCAAAACTTTAAGAGAGTGACTCTTTATTTCATAAAAGATAAGATCACTTTGATCAAATGACATTTAAGCCTGAAGCGAAATGCTGTTTTTCACACAGAAAATGTAAAGACAGAGTCAGGCATGCAAAATGAGAACAAGCCTGATAAGCACAACTTGAAAATCCAGCCATGTTGTCTTCAGCTGAAGCTTCTATTTATCAAAAATATGTCTTGATGGAGAAACATAAATGCCCTCTCTGAAAGATAATATTTTGCGCTGTTTAGTCCGTCATAGAGAAGGGTGTGTCTATGCAGACACCATCTGGGCCATTTGGCCTTGAGGTTCATCAGCATTCACATTACCACACATGCATGTGGCCAGATGTTCCGACAGATGATGGAGGAATCGATTGAGGGACAGCGAAAAGAACTCTGTGTGAGAGCTAAGTGTTGGCCTGTGGTGAGACAGTGTAAAATAAGCATAGGAAAAGTAAGAAATCCAGGCACATTGATGCTCACCCAGGAAGTGAGGGTTTGAATTTGACTTTCCCAGCTACATTATGACCTAAGAATGTTTGGCTAACGTTTCCATTAAGTTATGAAAACATTATTTTTGAATGTTCTCGGCTATTTTTAAATGTTTTTTTGTTTTTTTTTAATTCTTGTTTATGCGAACATTAAGGAAACATTCCATTTTATCATTCTTCAAACATTATGGGAGCGTAAATTTTAAATGTTTTATGAAAAAAAAAAAGTTATCCTACAAACATCCAACTCAGATGAATTACGTATAAACAATGTTTTTGCGTTAACATTTTTAAAGACCAGATAACTTTGACGCCATTTATTGTCTTTTATTTGGTCTCTTGTTAAATATACTTTATTTGTAGGGAGGAGGGTGCTGTTTTTCTTTTTCTCCTGTTTTTGGGTAAGTTAGGGAGTTAAGGAAGTTCTTTGTCTTTTTGTTTCCTTTGTTATTCCCATGATGGCTAAGTCAGATTTAAAATTGAGTTAGATATTGTTTTTGTTTATTTTGGCTATGCCCCTTCCTGAAGTCTTTTTGTGTTTTGTATTTTTATTCTTTTGTGTAATAAATCAATTCAGCAGTAGTTCTCGGATTGACAGAGTTCTTTAGTGCTGGGACTGGGAATTCAACTTAATCTAGATCCCCTAGATTAAGTTGAAACTTAGAACGTGACAATAGGGTGTCTTCCTGACATTCTCACAATCATTTCTTCTTATTTCTCTATTTCAATAAAACAGTAAAGGCCCAAAAATCTTTTGGAAAATTTGAAAAAAAAAAAAAAAAAAAAAAAAGCTGTATAATGTTTGCCAAAAATTGCTCAATTTTTTTTTTCTCAGTTTATTTATTTTTTTTATTAACTTCCAAAATGTATGTTTGTACTCACTGACTCATTTGTTTTCTTTAGAAGTAACATACTTGTAATTCTGTTTTTTTTGTTTGTTTTTTTTTCTGCAAGAATTAAAGAAAATCTTTTGTTAGGGGGATTTCTGACAAGTCTTCAATAAAATCCTTTAAAGCTCCAGTTCTGCAGCGTCTTGTTTTTCATTTGTTACTGCTGTGAGTCATGTGTTGTCAGCTTGACAGCTTTCTCGTTAACCCTGAGGAGCTGTTTCAAGAACAGATCTAATTTTCTCTCTTCACGCAACCTGCTGAAACCTGCCTTACCAGCAGTTTTCAAATGCAGTCATGAACCTGTAACTAGCCAGCATCATGCCACAGGGTATGAGCTGAAGAATGAGAATGACAACTTTCAGCAAACATTAGACTTTGTCGCTTATGATTTAAGACTATTAGGCCTACAAAGTATCCAGTTCCCATGCTTTGCCCAATTCAAACTGGATCATGTGAATCCATGCATGCCTGACAGTTCATGTTTATATTTAAACATATCTGATTGGATCTCATGCATAACTCATCAAAGTATTAATAAAAAGAGGAAGTCCAGAAGCATCCTGTCATAGTTTTATTTGTCCTCTTTATTTCATTATTAGCTTCTAGCTTGGCAGGATACACTTTCAAAGAAGCACCCAAACTTACTGGCAAAAATTATACATCACCATATCCAAATTTCATCAGTGCAATCAAGTTGCACCTTCTGTGCATGACACCAATGAGCCAGCATTTTGCAAGGAGCCAATTAGATTTGTTTTTACCCTTTTCCTTCAAATGTTGCTGTGCCTAAATTTGTTTAAAACAACAAGAACAGCAGTTAAAACTTTTAGTGGGAAATTACAATATATTCCAGGTTAAATTGCATTACTTTAACAGTAATTTCACTGTAGGACTTAATGTAACTGCACTCTCAGAAATGTATCGTAAAATCTACAGTACTTTACTGCCAATTTCACAAGTGTTTCACCCTTTGCCAGGACTTTGATTGACAGGAGATCTGACCAATCGTGACGCTAAATCATCCATTTTGTCCAATTAAGGTCGATGGACTTCAACTTAAAAAATGGTGTACCACAAATACCACAAAACGGTATTTATTGAATGTCTTAAAAAAAATGACAACATTTCAAAGCTGAGACTTAGTTTCATACCAAAAGTAAACTGTTCTGTCTGGTCTGTTGGTGTGTTGTCAGTGTCTTTTTTGCTCCACAATGTATTCTGTGGCGTGAGAGCGGACAAAGTTACTTAGGCCGGCAGATCTTGGTGAAGGGTACTGTAAAAAAAAGCTTGGTTTTACTGTGAGTTTACAGTATTGGAAAACATTACTGTAAAAATTACTGTAAACAAACAATATCATATTGTATTTCTAGTGCATAAGGTACCAAGCTTGCAATGCAGCATGAATAGGTTAAGCTGTAGGGTTTTTTGATGCTTATTTTTGGTTCACTTTTAGCAGTTTGTGATCTTCAGACTTTATCTTTTTTATTATTAATTTTTGTTTAGTGTCACCATTGTTGTTGTTTGTAGTATTGATGTATTGATGTCTGTGCCTCATAGGTGATGCTTGTAAGAAAAAAATCTTGAGTTGCAAGACGATGTCATCTTTCAAAGATATATTTGATAAGCTGCTTCACTATTGTGAAAGGTGAATCTACAAACAGTTATGAATTTGAAATAAGATATTGGTAAATCTTCATACTAAAATAACACTAAAACAAAATCATTATATTCATGGTAAGAATAGTTTGACTAACTGAAAATCAGGTTATTAGCTTATTTTATGTTCTAGCTAGTCGTTCTTTTAACATGTTTTCATTTGTCAGACTTCCAACTTTGACCAGATCAGAAATTTGAATATGAGTATACAAGGACCAAGATCCCAACCAAATTGAACATTGTGAACAAGTGACTTCGAAACAATTACAGTGGTAAACCATATAATTTCTTACAGTGGTATGGTTAAAGACAACTTTATAATGTCAATTCAAAGTAAAACAAGATTTGCTGTTGATTAACAGTAATTTGAAAGGAAAATGACCCAACTTACATTAATTGCACTGTAAATTTCTGCCTACAGTAATTTATTGTAAAATAATACTCTTTAATCGTGTTAATTCCTGGCAATTTTTTAGTCTTCCATATGACCCAACCACGGGCCAAATGTGAATTTATGGAATTTATTTATTTATCAAAGGAATTCTGCTGTTCTCTACTTAAAGATACAATGCCTTTAGCAATACAGCTAACACATGAAAATATGTGAAAAACAAGTGTGCACTCGCCTCTCAAGGGGTATCTGTACACTTTTCTTTGAACTGTCAATAAAAGCTCAGACCCTCAAATTTGTGCTGCCCAGAAATATTTCACCGGTTAGCTTGAACTAAATGTCCTCAGAAAGTAAACAGTCAATGAATCAGATCTCACACAGAATGGAGGAACTTTGGGAATTAACATTCATGAAATGCACAAATTCCAAGGACAGGGGTGCTGTTTGTGGGCTGATGCCCTTGATTGTTTCCACTGGATTAACCAAATTGTATGGAGTTACTCATTCCCCTGTCTATTTACTGTGTCAACAGTGCACCTCAGACACCCCCTCGAGTCACCTGACGACGGGGTCGGCAGCTGTATAAAGGGCATTTTGGGTATTATCGCCCACAGTCGTGCTCTAATATGGCTAAAGCAGTGATTTGTGTGCTTCTCGCATCTCTGTTTGCCTGCTGTAGATGTGCTCCAGTGGTAAGTTCAATTGCTTGGGTCTCTAGAATAGAGCTATACCATGGGAACTGGCACATTTTTTAATTTTAGCAATGAAATGTAACCTTTTAATATCATTAAAGTGACCAGTTCAAGGCTAAAAGCGAGTGCAATTGTATGCATTCTTACCAGGGCTTGACATTAACGTCTGCCAACTTGCTAAATGTGGGTGGATTTCAGCAGTCACTCCTACTAGCCACTTTGGAGGTTGAATTTGATATAAAATATATACATTTTTCAATTGTAGTCTTTTTTAACTGTATTTTTTATGAAATAATAAACCAAGTGCAATGTAGTGTTGTCAAAAATATTGATTTTTCGATATATCGATATTGAAATATATGGCAGAATAGATAGACGATAGCAGCTGCTCTTTCTCTCTCTCTCATCTCTCCGACAGCGTGTCGACAAACAATCGCTCCTTTCCTCACTCGCTCGTTTCTTTTGATCCAGATGAATATTGTTTGTGTTACAGGGCTTGAATTTCAGTGGGATTCCGCATAATTTCCCTTACTCAAGCATATTTTGTGCTCACATCCAAAGTGCGCACACATAAAGCCGCCTCTCAGCGCTAAATTTCGCTGCTTATTGCGCTTAAACAGTTGAATACACATAAAATAATGTCAAATAATGTTGAGTATTCACGTAAACAGTCAGTTTTAAGGGAACGTTAACAGTTGAGAAAGAAAATGTGTAACAGTATAATGGATCCGTACGTCAGCTCTTAAAGTGACAGCAGCCTAATATAAATGCTGCCAAATTATGAGATAATATTATAGATAAATATCTATATGGCAGTTTTTCCCCAATGGTATCGATGCCGAAATTGTGGCCAGTGAAAATGATGAAACTTAAGAAAACCACTAGCTATAGTGGCTGGTGACCAAAAAAAGTTAATGTCAAGCCATGATTCTTAATATGTTGAGACATGTCTCATATCTATTCTGATGTACAAAACGTTTACAAACCCTTTATTTTTAAGTCTACATAAAATTTTTTTTTTATTATTATTGTAATATGTCCCATAAAATGCCATATTCTCTGACAGATACTACATGACAGATCACACCTGTCTTTGTGGCATCCATAGGCTCTCTTTCAGCAAAATCTGCTGGTTTAAGCAGTTAAGTAAACTGGCCAATCGAAAATGCTTTCTGCCTCATTTGGCATGGGTGGGTTTCAGACGTCTTTGGAGGGCGTAATTTGGAAAAGAGTCTGTGAAGTTCACTGGCTGAAATCTCTTACAGCACCTTTAAGTTATATTTAACTTGGCACTGAGACAAAATCTATGAAATGTACATGATAGATAAAATGTCTCCTAAGTTGGCCCCTTCGGGGTGAGACAAGGTACTTTCTGTTGTTGGACAGGCTAACATAAAGGTCACAAAGTTATCTGCACTCTGCCATACTACAAAGTGCTGCAGTAAACTCTACCCGGTAAACACACATATACACACAACTGTACGTCCAGGTGGTCACTGACCCAACAAACAGTTCTGCTGATACATCTGCATCTACTTCCATTACGTTTTACATGTAACCTTTTATCCAAAGGACTGAAAAATGAGAAATACAACAAGTGATTCATCTTAAGACAAGATCATCTGAAGCACTAAATTCTGTTTTGGGCCTAAACCAGGTCAAAAAAAGACTAAGCTCCATACTTACACTGAGCAAAACCCAAAGAGCATTTAAGTGCACATTGATTGTGAGCCGCTTTGAATGTGTTCCAGGGATTTCATGGTGGATCAGATGCTCACTGCCCTCTGACGGTAAAGATCCTGGATGCTGTGAAGGGGATTCCTGCTGGAAATGTAGCTCTGGGTGTATATCGGCAAGATCAAAGTGGGACATGGGAAAAGATTGCCAGTGGGTAAGATCACATTAACCATTAATAATAATAATAATAACAACAACAATAACAATATCACACTCATAACCGTGCGATGTGGCTGTGATTTAGTCGTAGGTAACAGCGTGCTGATATACAGCCATATCATACGTCTACTAGTGTGATATTGCGTTTATAACAGTTTGACGGCACAAGACAGTAAATAAATAAGAAACAACAATGGAGTGTCTTTAAAACCCGTTTTGTGTAGAACTACTTCCTTCCGCCATGGATTCAAATCTGAAGTTGACAGTTCAACAGTTGAGCCCAAGCCTCTGTTACGAATTCTAAAATGTCACTTTAGAACTAGTAACGTTGAGTTGCTTCATTGAAGCTTTTTGTATGATGTACAGTACAGTATTATGAGAGTCGACTAAAGTGTATTACCTGCATCTGATATAGCATTCATTCTTCAGGTCGATGTCCATAATATTATATCCATTATAAAAAATCTGTTTGAACGTCCACTGAGGAAAGTGATATCTTTGTCTTTGACCTTTTAAAAGATTTCCCTTGACAGTGCTAAAACAACTTCCTTGTTTACAACCAGTCCCTTTCAATGTGCAACTGACTCACTCATAAAGACAATCTTTGCTGTCATCTAATGGCATAATAATATTGCAATTGTTCATAAATGTAATTTATTCCTGTGATGCAAAGCTGGATTTCAGAATCATTACTTCAGTTTTTAGTTTCACATGATCCTTCAGAAATTATTCATGATGATTTGCTGCTTAAGAAAGATTTATTATTATTATCAGTGTTGAAAATAGTTGTGAACAATTTTCCAGGATTTTTTGATGAATAGAAAGTTTAAAAGAACAGTATTACATAAATGCAGCCTTGGTGAGCAAAAGAGAGTTTTAAAAACAAAAAAAATCTTACCAATCCCAAAATTTTGAATGAAAAGTTTGTGTGTGTGTGTGTGTGTGTGTGTGTGCATATATATATACACTCACACACAAACTTTTCATAAATACCATTGCTATTCATAGTCATTTTAATAGGAATGTTGCTTCTATTTGAGCTCAGTTTGACTTCAGCAATGACCTTTTTGACATTCACATTTATAACACAAGAAGTGCTAGCAATATGTTTCAAGCATTATCCAGAATATTATTTATCACATGCTGTACATCTCTATACAGCTTTATTTGTCAGCTGGGGTCTCTGGACAGCAATATAATATTGTTCAATTGGACAATTTTTGGTTACACTTTATTTTAAGGTGTCAGTATTACAGTGTAATTACACATTTAAGTACTGAGTAATAATTAACTGCATGTACTTACTGTAGGTTTAGGGTGAGGGTTTGGTTTAGGGTTAATTGCATGCAATTATTTCTAGTTAGTACTACAGTAACTACATGTAACAATGACACTGTAAAATAAAGTGTTACAGTACTTAATTTGTTACCCAATTTTTAATAAATAATATTGAGTTAATAATTAGTTCAAGTATTATAGTGAAGAACTACTAAACTACTATGCAAATACAACTACAATGTATGTTTTGAGCTGTTAAAAGGGATTATCTCTTTCAACAAAAAAGTCAAAATTGAGAGTATATGATCCGTCCGAACAGATCATAGCTCAAGTATAGCTACTCAAATTTAGAGAAAACTGTTAAAATAGATTCAATTTGAATCATTTGTTGCAAATATTTTTTAGTTCCAAACTTGCCGTAGTTGCTGCATTTTGTCTTTGTATGAAATTACTGCTCTATTCAAACTCCTTCACATTTACCTGAAAATATACGAAACCACCTCAATGCAACTACAACTACGTTGTATAAGTAAGCCGTTACTAAAATCATATTTTGTAAAAACTGAGTATATGATCTGCACGGACAGACTTTGACTCGATTATATGCAGATGTAAAAAGAAACTGAAAAATGTATGCATTTTGATTCTTTTTTTATTATTCAAATGAAAAAAAAAACATCCCCTTTGTTGAGAAGTTTTGCCTGCTCTATTCACTCTGCTGCACATTTTCATTTTAGTCACATCCGCATAGTTCCTCTTTTCCCGTCATTGTCATTAATAAACTCTTCCTCTTATGCAGGAAAGTGGATATGACGGGTGAGGTGCACAACTTGATCACTGAGCAGGAGTTCAGTCCAGGTGTGTATCGTGTGGAGTTTGACACTAAAGCCTACTGGAAGGAAGAGGGTCGTACACCGTTCCACCAGATGGCTGATGTAAGCAGTGCTGTGATGACACAGTGTTTATTGGTTGCTAAGTGATGGGTTATTGTTGCATCAAGGCACCAAACTACAAAAGCGCACACAGTCCGAAACCCTTCATTAGGATGATTTGGGACTACTCTATATAATTTAGTTCTCTTTTCTAAGAGCAAACTCCTAGATATGCACACAGCTCTTTCTTGCACCAAATATGTAAATTAATACCCTGAATGATTGTCTTGGATGTGAACCAAGAGCTATATTAACTGTGGGGAGGCAAATATTTAAGAACCTATATCTTGTTTTCTATAGACACACAGTAAATGGAGCGGTTTTAGATAAGAGGACAGAGCATTCAAGGACAACATATGCATGCACGCACTGACATATGGAGCACATAGGCACTGACATATATGTACGATTTTGTAAAAACCCTTTTGTCATTCCGATGTGTTTCTTGTGTGTTGTTGCAGGTGGTGTTTGAGGCTCATGCGGACGGGCATCGTCATTATACTCTGGCTCTTCTTCTGAGCCCCTTCTCGTACACCACAACAGCTGTGGTCGTTAAAGCACATGATTGACATCACACAGAAAGTTGGTTCAAGTCAACTTAAAACACATCTAGGGTCCGAGATTAAGGGTCTTGCAATCCCAAATTGAGAAATATTACTAGCGATTAAACTACTTTTTTTTTTATTTAAAAACAACTCTTTTGTCTATACATTTTCCTTGTATATGTGAATGTAATGCAAGGAATGTTCCACACAAATAAACATCTGATGGAACGAATTGTTATATATACAGTATCAGACTATTCTTCAACCAGATTGATTGATGGATGGATGGATTGATTGGATGGATTAATTGATTGATTGACGGATAGATAGACCTGGCAACCCTGGCTGAAGAAGAAAAGTCTGATGCTTGGGAGAAGGGATTTAAAAGCGTTTTGTTATAAACAAGGATAAAGTTTTCAGAAAGCATCAATGAAGATATGATCAGTTGTCTTAGTTTTCATACAACTCACATTACTCTGTTAACTGGCTAAACATTTTTACATTTTATATCATGGTAAAGATTAGAAGTGAACAAATCCTTTAAAATGACCTCATGTCTCAAAGTACATAACATTACAATAATAATGAATGTAAATAAAGAGAACTGACTGCTGCAGATTCATTTCCGCATTGACAGTGTTGTAAAGCATAAATTCGAGTCACAAACTGCTCAGAGTATAACGTCACGGGTTTCCATCTCTTTCAAATTACTGTAGTTATGGCATGAATGCAGCATAAGGTCGTTGGTTTGGTTCAGGGGGAGCTGTAAAACATGGTTGCTGTTTTGTTTGCGGTGCTCGTGACTGGCATCTGTCTACATCTGCAAAGCATGAAACGTGCTGATGACGTATGATATCTGCGCGAACAGGGTGCTCAAGATTATGTAAAAACGTACGTTGACAGGCAGGTAGGACATCCTATTCTATACCTCAGTCCAATGGATACGACTGGATGAATATTTTATGGTCATACGCCTTCTACAGATGATATAAATAGATATAAATACATTTAGATCACTTAACTTAGTGATTGCTATGGGAATGTGAAGACACAACAAACCTACCCTGCCTTTAAACATTAATAAGTGTCTTTGTGGCTTGCCTGTAATAAAAGCGAGTAAATATTTATTCAACAAAGCCAGTTTTCACTTGCATTTGGTGCTTGCGAGAGTTAATTTTGTACCCTGATTATACCCGCTCACCCTTGGAACAATTGAAGAGATCCCACTCAGAATAAGTTTTCAACTATAAAGTCTTTTAATGATCATTACAGAGTGAAACGCAGTGAACAGACCGGTACAACAAAAACAAAACAAAAAAAAAAGTCTGGAACCAGGATTGTACATGTCAGTTAAAGCAGCTGGCATCTCAAGACATTCTGCTTCTCATACTGGTGTTACAGTTAAAGTGGACCCTCAACGTTGGATAAACACAGGAGAAAACCCTCATGTTGTGTTTTTTTTTTAGTTCCCACTGAATGACCAGCAGACATATTAGATTTATAGACAGCTCCAGATTTAAATAAAAAATTGTTAAACAAAAATTTAAATGTGCTCCCGATTCTAATTTTAAACACCATCCACACGCACCCCACTGCACATCTCAACAAACAATGCAAAATTGAAAAAAAAAAAAATAAAAAATAAAAAAAAAAATCAAGGCACAAATATGAATACTGCAAAAATTTAACACTCTACACATTACAGATATGTAATGGTGAATAAATCTTTTAAAATATTCTATTGTTTCTTCTGGATATTTTCAAAAGACAGCTGAACAGGATGGGGCAGCTATGAGAGGGCTTGGTTTGGGGTGGAAAATGAAATGAGATGAACCTAAATTAGGAGACAAATGACAGCACTGAACAAAACTTCCTCAAAAGCTACAACTGATTAACCACCAGATCCAAACACACCAGAGCAGTCTCACCAGTATGCTTCCCATAATATTAAAACGGCACATTTCATATCAGGGGAATGGGGTGTGACACCACCACCACAAAAAAAGTTAAATAATAATAACAAAAAAATTCAAATCAACAACATTCAATATTCATATTGCAACCCACCTCACTTTAAGAACAATGTGTAACTTTCAGTAACAATGCGTGTAACCAAATAAAAGCTAATGATTAACAATACATAACAAGCCTATCCGACTCTGTATTGCATCACAAGACCACTTCTTTACTCCGGTAGCACATTAACTGCCTGCAAAACAAGAAAACAGTGCACTGTGAAGATGGAATGATACTCGTTTATTTGAGCATTCTGGAAACTAGTACCTGTAAGCCATACTTCCCCTCTTCGAAAGCCTATAACCGGTCTACAATGCCTCTATTTCTATATTAATTATCTCACCAGCTGCTTCAACATGAACACAGGGCGTAAAACAACAGCTTAGCATCCCACATTGGACGCCAACTTTGCCTAAACTTTGCTTATGTAAATTTGTTGGCCCCGTGCAGTGGAAAAGCGAGGCGAGGGTTTTTTCAGCCTTCATTCTATAGCCTAAAGCAATCCTCTCACACTAGACCGCATATGACACAAACTTGCTTCACACATACCAAAAAACACTCGCAGATCTTCAAAGTGACTGGCTCAAGAAGTCCTAGAGCTACATTTTACCACACAATGCTGAATGAGTGAAAAGGAGGTGATCAATGACGAAAAGCGGAATTTGGCACCAGTAACCTCCATTTAAGTATATTCAGTTCATTTCTGAAATGACAGAATTCTTCAATTCCTTGACCGAGTTAGTCAAATGTTTTTTGTAACCCGTAACCACAGTAAACGGATCTGGTTAGACCCGACTGCGAGTCTGATGGTTTAAGAGGAGACTGTAAACAACAGACTGGGCACTGGAGATCACGTCGGGGTCACCATCAATGGAAAAAGACCATAGTAGGGTTTAAGAAATCATCCACTCAGAAAAAGACAATGCAAGCAGAGGACCTTAGATATGCCATGACTACACTTCAGAGACATGCAGATGGAAAGAACCTACAAAAAGCCTCAAAAGCAGGCGCAATAAAGCGTTTTTGTGAGCTGTGAATGTCTCAACTTCAAGTGTCAGAAAGTCCAGTTAATGTCGCAAACCATGCTGCTGACAAAATCGCACTCTCGATGTGTGATTCTGAGTGGATGGACACACATACAACACGCACACAGACAGCATGAGAGGATATGAAATAGCAGTTTTAGGACATTTATATGATAACTTAAAATATACACACAAAAACAAAACTAAAGTATATCGACAACTCCAAAAAAATAAAATTATATACAAAAGGCAAACATATACCAACAGCTTGTAATGCTCAAAACTTTAACAGCATAAAGTCGTCATGGCCCAAGGGTACTCCGAATGCCATTCAAGAGCAACGGCGACATCGCTCTCTCATCTTGGCCCTACAGGAGTGCAACATCACCCAGTACTTCATACTGAGAGCTACACACACAAACAGACAAAAACACAGGTTGAGACACGCCAAACCCTGCGAAGGGCGTTTTGGCTTTAGCAGCTGCGAACCTGACTGACCAACAGGTTATCCTGCGAACGTCTTCGTTTCAGTCATATCTTTCACTTACCATGGAGTGCATTTCAAAAATGAGACATGAGAATGGTTATGCTATTAACAAAAGCAAAGATGAAGAAAAAAAAAAAAATGACTAAAAAATTAAATTCCTTAAGACACAAAATAATCCTTTAGCAAAAAATAAATTAAGGCATGCAGCAAGTAAAGATATCTGTATTTCATTTTTGATTTTTTTGTTTGCATTCTAGTCGTCACTGATATTTTTTTTGACCGGCAGTCGTGTGTCCCAAGCCATTGAAGAATAATAAAAAAATTAACAGAATTCAAAAACAACAATTAGCTGCCAAAAAGAAGAGTGTTTCCACTGGAATCACAGGCGTCTTTTGGGGAGGGGACAAAGCTAAAGCATTGTTTAAAAGGCCAGTTATTTACAAGGGAGTCAGGGCCATGCATGCAACTAGTCACAGCCTTCTGTTTAGCCATGGAATTGGGGGGAAAAATAAAACTGTAGCACACCGCCAAGGTGAAATGTATATTGTAATACAAGAACAAAACGTGAAGGACAGATTTAAAATACATCCATTTAAACTGCATTGACGTCTTCTTTTTTAAAAAAAAACGTTATGTATAAAAAAGTATACTAACAGAACATGACAAAATGTCTATTGGCGTCAAGAGTGCTGTTGAAATGTAAAACCAAGCTTTCTACAATGTAGATCTACTGAGTTTGATAGCCTATAAAATTCAATTAAGGCTTTGCAGTAAACATCTGATTTGTTGATGCTGGCACTCCCCACCTTTTTTAAAATGTGTTGTGATTTGATTCGCTAAAGCCAGCATGGACACAGGAACATGCAATTAAACACGCAGTCACGCTAATACACTTTCACAGATATGATCAAGTAATCGTACACACGCACACACACACACACACACACACACACACACACTCACACTCACGTCACGCGACTAACTGTGCATTAGACAGGCCTTTGCCCTCTTCACTCCTGTTTTTAAGGGCATTTGGCATCACATTTTCTGACTCGGAGTCACGCCGATGAGGCGAAGCCTGTCAGTACTCCGCTATGGGGGCGAGCTCGGGATTCAGATTGACCGTGATGTTCTTATACAGGCTGCTCAGAGAGATCTCCGGAGAGTACTGGAGATTATTCAAGCCGTCCAGATGCTGTCGCTCTTTAGAGTACCTCAGCAACTTGTACCTGAGGGGAGGGCGAGATGAACGTGGGTTAGCTTGTCCTTGAAGTAATCTGCGACAATATGCAAAGATCTATACGTGTATGACCACAAATATGTTTGTGTCACGCATAGGTCAATCCAATCTCGGCTACAGAGAAACAGATGAATACAACTTTTGTTTAAGGTCAGGTCAAGTGTAAGCAGGTCAGAGGTAAAGATCGAGCACTGCAGTGAAAAGGAAGCCGTTTTCCACCCTCCAAATCTTAGTTCTTGAAGTTCTAGCTTCCAGAAATTGGGGATGAACAGAAAGGAGATTGAGGAAGGTGAAGCATTGCCAATTTTCCTTCACAAAGTGCTTGTTTATATAGAACATATAAAGGTGCTTCCTCAGTGTAGACTTGACCCTCTGCTAAGCACGCAGTTCCTGTTTTTAGGGCCAAAGCCCTGAAAGGGGAAAGACCTATTCTCCTTAGGATTATATAGGGCCCAGCTCTTAAAACTTTACATACACGTTGAAATCGTTGGCTATTAGGGCCAGGCACAAGGGCTCTACAGTGCACCCTTTTATATGATGGTATTTGAAGGGGCTCTGCAGCGTTCCCCTTTTCACCTACAGTAACCAAACTTCACAGACTCATAGATCCTATATCTGCAAACATATCGTATCGTGCCGATAAATGGTAATTTTTAATGTTATCGTTATTCCACATTTTCAAGAAATTACAGTGGCTGTAGCATTTACATAAAGAAGTGGCCAAATATTAAAGATTAGGTAAAACATTTGACACATATTAAGGATTGGACCTTTGACAACAACAATCACAAGGCTGTTGAAGCGCTCTGCAGGTATTTGTTACAATACACTTTCTATTTTTATTACCAAAAAAAAATGACTATTCAATTAATCGTCAAAATAATCGATCGATTACTCAAATACCAAAATAATTGTTTGTGACATCCCTAGTTAAATGCAACATGTGCAGCACAAATCTGTCATATAGGCTACATAAAATTATGAGAACACGACTGTAAAAGAATGAATTTGTGTACAAAGAACGTGGGCATGGAGTTACACCATTATTACAAGTTCGCTTGTGCATTCGCAGCCATTTTAATTGTAATGTGTTTATTTTGTGTAGATATATATGATTAAATTGCTTGAGTTTAATTAACGCTTCAGCAACACTCAAACAGCAATGTTAATAACTATGATTGGGACTGTCATATACATAAGACTATAAATGTATACAGTATTGTAATAAAAAGTTGTAAATTCTTTGGGTTTCGTGTTTCAGCATGCTTTTTGTGGGGAGCGGATACCTATATTTCGTTTCATTTCCTTTTTCATGTGGAGGCTATTTCCTTTTATAAATCCATGGTATATGCATTTTGTTTCTTTATAGCCTAATGTTCTCCAATGACTTTTTTGGCATTATTTTATTTTATTTATTTATTTTTTAGGCAATACATTTTTTACAATAAGGTCTCATTTGTTAATGCATTAACTAACAGAGAGCAATAACCTTTGTTAATGTTAGTAAATAAAATATTTGTTCATGTTAGTCCACAGTTCTGATCTCAACTTCTGATCTTAAAAAAAGTTGAGAATAATATTAACTAAGAGATTAATAAATCCTATAGAAGTATTGTTTATTAATTGTTAGTTCAACGCTAACAAAATGAAACCTTATTGTAAAGTGTTGCCTTTTTTTTTTATGAAGAAAGTTGGCCATAGGAGTATAGAATAAGTTTTTAAAAACTAATTAAAACTAGGCTCTTCTACTGTATGTGTTTGATTTATGTTGATGTGTTTGGGACATGGCTTTTAATGGTGAGCCTTTTGTTTTTGTAATCAGGTTCTAAAAAGTAAATCAAAACTTGGATTTAGATTCATCTGCCAATATATAGGTTATCGGTTTTCAAATATAACGAATCGTATCGAAAATCAGTGCATCGCTAATCAGCCACATCTAGTGGTTATGTTTGTGTGCGCACTGACCTCCCCAGAAACTGCACTTCTCCTCTGTGGTGATGGGGGATAGATTTGTATTTGCCAATATCACCTTCTGGCCTGGTCACATTGAAACCTGCGTAATGAACCCTGAGAACAAGAAACCCACCCACATAAATGTTTCTGTTACATACACATCTATTTGTTTATGATAACATGATGCATACTTTAGTCATGCAATAAGCAATAACTTGTTTTCACGCAAAACTGGATAGTTATAAACAACGTGTCATGCCGCTCTTAATATGCACATACGTCAAGTTAAACACAACTGACCTGTTCCAGAGATCATCGTCCTCTCCGCCCCAGCCCCAGAATGCATTGGGAAAGCCATTGATCTTGAGGAATTGTTCGACAGTAAGTCCACTTACTCCACCGAAAAACTCATTGTAGGGAAGGCTGAAAACATACACACACACACACACACACTTCAACACTCAGTAAACTAAAGTACCATCGTGCAATCACTTGTAAAAATGTCTAAAAATTAAAACAAACAAGAAAAGGAGCGGGGAAAAAAAAGAAAAAGAATAAACAGAAACCTTACCATCAGGAATCACTTGAAAGCAATAGGCAACAAAAAACAAGCCTTTTAATAGCACAGACTATCATGCTACTTCACAAGGTGATGAGGAGATATGGCACACTTTTACTTCCTTGCGATCTGCCCACAAAGCACTTTTGATTTCAACCGGAACACGTCCACATGAACAACCATCCTCTCAAACTCAACCGAATCAAAGCTGAACCACGGGGTCTTAAATAAGTCCTTGGTCACATGCAAAATAAGGGTGAATTCTTCAACTACCCCAAATACTTTTGAGAGACAATTAGAGCTGCGTTTACACCTCATTACACAAATGACAATCTGCATAGCAAACAGTCCTAAAATCACCATGTCCCAAAAGCATTTCAGTCCTACATTACATCAAAGTTCCCTTAGCTGGTGTGAAAACACAAAAAAAAAGAAGAAAGAGAAAAAAATGCAGCCCAGCATTTATTTGGCCAAATATGTGAGCTGGTCTATCTATGGTCAAGATCAAGACACACATATGCCGAAACAATACACCAGGAAATGAACTTAAGGATCTGGAGAGTTTTTCAAGCCCTTAACATCTACAAAATGACAGAGGTTTCCTGAAACCCATGAAAATTATTTGGACAGACATGGATTAGATGGTTGAGGGAAAAGGGAAATGTTTCAACATTCCTTAGAAATGTAAAAAAGAAAAAGGCTAAAAACCATGACATGAAACAGTGGAGAGAGAGAGAGAGAAAAAAAAGAATGGCTTAGTTTAAAGGGTTATTTCACCCAAAAATGAAAATTCTGTCATTAATTACTCGCTCCACATCCATAAAACCTTCGTTCATCTTCAGAACACAAATGATGATATTTTCAATGAAATCTGAGAGCTGTCTGTCCCTCTTTGGAGATCCGAAAAAGGACAGAAAGACATCATTAAAGTACTTCAAGTGTCTCCAGTGGTTTATCCTCAATTTTACGAAATGACGCGAGTGGTTTGTTTGGGCAAAAGAATGTAATTTACCACTTTATTTACGAAAATACTCATCTGCAATGCGAGCTCACGAGAGCATTGTGACGCATACGTTTTGTGTTCACATGAGAGCTGACATTGTGTCAACGCTTAGAAAATAATTTTGAAAATAAAGTTGTAAATGATGTTTTTGTTGCGCAAAAAAAGCACTTGTGTCGCTTCATAAAATTGAGGTTAAACCACTGGAGTCACATGGAGTACTTTAATAATGTCTTTACTACCTTTCTGGAACTTAAAAAGTGGTAGTTGCGCTGAGTCTCTACGGAGGGACAGAAAGCTCTCAGATTTCATCGAAAATATCTTAATTTGTTAATTTGTTTCTTAATAATTAATGACAGAATCTTTATTTTTGGGTGAACTAACCCTTAAATGACACATTCCTTAGGAAACGCTAAATACAATTTTTATAATCACATTTTATATCAAATTAAAGCTGCATTACAAATGCTAATATTGAGGAAATCACAAAGGTTTTCTTCATATAGTTTTGTTTTAACTAATTCAATTAGTTTTGCAAGCAAAAAGGCCATTCACACGTTCACATCTCATGATCAATGAAGTGACGTGGCAACATACGGCAAATCTAAAGAGACAACAAACCAAAAAAAAAAAGACACTGGTTAATAGTGAGAGACACTATAGTGTTTTCACACATTATCTGGTGGCATTCAAGATTAAGCTTTAAACAGTCTTGACTCAGTATGTTTTTCAAATCTTTCCAGTTTTTGGGTACATGAAATTAGTTCTTAATCAGAACGATAAAACTGCACAAACACATCCAACTAACAACCAACTAACTAAACACAAATGCAAATATCCCTTAAGATCCGCAAGGGTAGTGGATTACATCACAAGAGTTTATACACTCACACACACTTAAACACAACATCGTGTGCTCTAAAACACTAGAATTGTTTAAAACACGAGCCTAGAATTATTTAAAATATGCACTTTGAAAACAAACTGAACAACTTATCTGCATTAAAAACCTGGAACATCAAGAGCCGGGCAATAAAGAAAATAAACGTTAAACAATCAGAAAAAATGCAGAAAAAGGAGAGTAAAAGTAGTGAAAAGAGAGAATAACTCTCTTTATAGAGATAGATCACTTACATGTACATGTACTTGTCGAGCTTGGCGGCGAAGTGTCGAGGCATCTGACCACAGCCGTAGTAATTACGGTCGTTTTCTGGGATGTGATCGACATCGTGAAATACCACACAGTCCCAGTCCAGGTCTTTCATGGCCTCTTTAAAGCCCACGTTAAACAGCATGGCACGGTTAAACGGCTGAGTACCCGCCTGAAAGCACAAACACATGACTGAAAAAATACACACACAACTTGAAATCCATCCCATTTACGTTCTCAATCATCAGTGCATTAGTTGTTTCCATATTAAATACATCTCTGGAAGTCCACATGCTTATTCCACACAAATATGTTGTTCTGGCGATAAACATTTGAAGTATTAGTGTTCACACCTGTTCAATGACATAAAAGGCAAACTGCAAGCGTTGGCGTTGGAGCATAGGGGCGAGATGCTGAAAGAGGATGGGAAGATGCTCATGGCGATTCCTAAAAGGGATTAGTATGGCCACCTGAGAGAAAGACACAAAAGATGTCATGCTGATGTCCTGATGACCTTTTTTGAACGATGTAACCACAACAGTGACACACCTTCCAGCGTGGTTTGCAATCTTTGGGCTTCCAATGGCCTCCGAATCGAATGTCCAGTCGTTTGAGCCTCAGTTCGATCTCCTCCATAGGAACCTCCGTCGTGTTGACTTCCATCTGACCCTCTGCAAGGAAATACAACAGCAAGCAAATAAGATTTGAGAATAAAACCAGCTAAAATACAAGCTTTTGACAGCCAAATTGATAGGTGTTCCTCACAGAGATAAATGAGAGGGCGTACAATTGGGATGTCTAGATTAAGAAGCGAACTGGCTAGAAAGTGTTTTAGAGAGCAACATAGTAGTGTTAATTTCCGTAGTAGTGAAATACCATTTCCGATGTCATGGGAAAAACTGCCATTTATACTGCCATATAGATCATTTGAACGGTCAAATACACACTTGTGTGTCAAAATGCCATTTTTGGGATATTGTTTTACCATGGACACTTAAACAATTACTGCATATATTTCCCTCTGTGTGGATTTAGTTTTTTCTCAGCGTTATTAAGAGTTATATAATTAACAAACCATATGTAACAGAGGGAATTAAAGATTGCATTAAAGGAAGAAAATGTCCAGCAGGTTGGGGGAAACTGGGACTCAGGGCAGTATAAAAAGACCTTAATCAGCAATTGAGGACAATACGGACACAATATGAGGAAAGGGCTGAACAACATGTGTGAAAATGACACACACAAAAGAACTGTGGAACTCTTTTCGGTGAATGACCCCAACAAGGAGGCCATTGTTCGCCGGTAACGAAACTGACAAGCCAAGTGAACTGAATAACTTTTATATGAGATTCGAGACTGACACTTTTAAGGAATGTTGTTACATTGTATGTAAAATTAATTGTAATGTCAGTGATGACAGAATATTTATATATTCAGGGTATGTTATAAGGATTTTTAAAAATCTATTCTCTCGTAAGGCAATGGGACCAGATGGGTTGTCATGCTTCTTTTAAGCCGGGAACACACCAAGCCGACACCGATGAACTAGTGGTGACGAAAGCAGACTGCGGGGTTGGCACACGTCGGCAGCTTCTGGGTCCAAAGTTGCCCTGACACACCAAACCGAAGCTCGACACCCACGTATAAAGGAGATAACTGTCTATTTAAGCAGATATATTTGTCAATATTCGTCATTCAAAAAGGGAAAGCGAAACTAAGACTGCATGTATACAAACCATAAAGAAAGCAGCGCTCGCATACCGTTTTGAATATCAATCATGCTGATCGCGTTCTTTATTCCACTCCACTCATGTTATTATGAAAATATTTGTGCATGACTTCTTTGCTTGCTTTTATAACTTTTGCTTATATTCGCGTGAACTGACTTGTTTGCTATACTGAACAGCCAATCAGAGTTCTCTCTCTCACCGACGGCCTGACGCCGATTCAACATGTCGAATCGGCCGAAAAAAAGCAGACGAGGACCGACTTCAGCCAATGGTGCAGAACACACAGAGAAAACTTCCCAATGGCCAACAGTCGGCTTGTTGTGTTCCTGCCTTTAAAAACATTTGCTGAGGAGCTCTCAATTGATATGCACAGTACCAGAGAACCAAAAATCTATTATAATCCCAAATTCCAAAAAATTCATGCCCTCAGGACAATAATGACTATAGGACAGTAGCCTTAACATCGAATGTAATGAAATCATTTGAGAAGATCATAATAGGAGAGCTGTGTAAGGAAGTGGAGCCATTCGTAGATCCGCAGAAATTAGTTCATTCACGAGTTAATCCTTTTACAATTAATTGGTATTATTCCTTTTCAACAAAATTGGATACAACAGATGACATTTGATTCTATGTTGTCTGATGTTGCAACAAATGACTGTTAGTCAGCAGTCAAATCAATTCATTATGAAATATTCGTATGACACTATATTATTGCACTTATTCATGAGCGAAAAGGTTTGTGGGCTGGTGTGACGACCATTATTTGCAGATTAAAGATAAGAAAACTGAAGAGGTCATTATTGACCCCAGATGAGGGGGGGACAGGAGCTTCATGGTGAAGATATTAAACAGGTTGCTTCTTATAAATATTTGGGAGTCCACATCGACAGTGAGCTCACACGTGTCAAGTGTTTGCACAAGAATCCATCAGTGCCTACATTGTTTATGAGTAGGAATATAATGCTAATGTCCATTTTATGATATGAAATCATTGTTTGGTTTGGGAGTTTAACAATAAAACTGAGCGCCCAAATAAATAACTTGGTGAGAGTGTCAGGAAAAATCATTGGGATACAGACAATCAGCTCTTTACAAGAGCTTTGCACAATCCAGCAAGATTTTATTGGACTCTTCACGTGTTGTACCCTGAGTATGCGCTGATGAACTCTGGTTGGAGACACAGGATTCCATTATGCAGGCATAATCGATACAAATACTCATTTGTCCCTCAGTCTGTTCAATTAATTAATGCGGCAGGATGTTTAAATAACTGCAATAGCTCGTACAATAGGCAACCGAGGGTTGTGTTGAGTGTTTTCTCTAAAGTAATTTATTATTTTAATGGTATTGTTTTTATGATTATAGGATTAGTATGGTTGTTAATGGTGTTTGTTATATGTGTTGATGTTGCAGCAGTTCTGTTATCCAAAACAAATTATTTCTCCTAAGGGAGACAAATACTATCTTGAGCTTGATGTAGCACTTATTTAGTTTTTCAGGTAGGTTTTATTTGTCTATTGTAAAACTGTTCTATTGTAGTTTTTTCCTATTGCTTGTAAATAGTTTCTTTGTTCTTTATCGACTGTTTACTTATCATTAAGCTTGAGATTTCTTTTTTACTTCAGTTTAGCATTGTAAAAAAAAGTATATAATAAAAAAAGCTTATTTTGAAAAAAAAATTGTGATATATATGTGTATATATATATATATATATATATATATATATATATATATATATATGTGTGTGTGTATTTATATGTGTGTGTGTGTGTGTATATATATATATACATGTATATGTATATATGTGTGTGTGTGTATATGTATATATATACAGTACTGTGCAAAAGTTTTAGGCAGGTGTGAAAAAATGCTGTAAAGTAAGAATGCTTTCAAAAATAGACATGTTAATAGTTTATATTTATCAATTAACAAAATGCAAAGTGAGTGAACAGAAGAAAAATCTACATCAAATCAATATTTGGTGTGACCACCCTTTGCCTTCAAAACAGCATCAATTCTTCTAGGTACACTTGCACACAGTTTTTGAAGGAACTCGGCAGGTAGGTTGGCCCAAACATCTTGGAGAACTAACCACAGTTCCTCTGTGGATTTAGGCAGCCTCAGTTGCTTCTCTCTCTTCATGTAATCCCAGACAGACTCGATGATGTTGAGATCAGGGCTCTGTGGGGGCCATACCATCACTTCCAGGACTCCTTGTTCTTCTTTACACTGAAGATAGTTCTTAATGACTTTCGCTGTATGTTTGGGGTCGTTGTCATGCTGCAGAATAAATTTGGGGCCAATCAGATGCCTCCCTGATGGTATTGCATGATGGATAAGTATCTGCCTGTACTTCTCAGCATTGAGGATACCATTAATTCTGACCAAATCCCCAACTCCATTTGCAGAAATGCAGCCCCAAACTTGCAAGGAACCTCCACCATGCTTCACTGTTGCGTGCAGACACTCATTCGTGTACCGCTCTCCAGCCCTTCGGCGAACAAACTGCCTTCTGCTACAGCCAAATATTTTGACTCATCAGTCCAGAGCACCTGCTGCCATTTTTCTGCACCCCAGTTCCTGTGTTTTCGTGCATAGTTGAGTCGCTTGGCCTTGTTTCCACGTCGGAGGTATGGCTTTTTGGCCGCAAGTCTTCCATGAAGGCCACTTCTGACCAGACTTCTCCGGACAGTAGATGGGTGTACCAGGGTCCCACTGTTTTCTGCCAATTCTGAGCTAATGGCACTGCTCGACATCTTCCGATTGCGAAGGGAAGTAAGCATGATGTGTCTTTCATCTGCTGCAGTAAGTTTCCTTGGCCGACCACTGCGTCTACGGTCCTCAACGTTGCCTGTTTCTTTGTGCTTCTTCAAAAGAGCTTGGACAGCACATCTGGAAACCCCTGTCTGCCTTGAAATTTCTGCCTGGGAGAGACCTTGCTGATGCAGTATAACTACCTTGTGTCTTGTTGCTGTGCTCAGTCTTGCCATGGTGTATGACTTTTGACAGTAAACTGTCTTCAGCAACCTCACCTTGTTAGCTGAGTTTGGCTGTTCCTCACCCAGTTTTATTCCTCCTACACAGCTGTTTCTGTTTCAGTTAATGATTGTGTTTCAACCTACATATTGAATTGATGATCATTAGCACCTGTTTGGTATAATTGTTTAATCATACACCTAACTATATGCCTACAAAATCCCTGACTTTGTGCAAGTTTACCTTGAAGAATTGATGCTGTTTTGAAGGTAAAGGGTGGTCACACCAAATATGGATTTGATTTAGATTTTTCTTCTGTTCACTCACTTTGCATTTTGTTAATTGATAAATATAATCTATTACCAAGTTTATTTTTGAAAGCATTCTTACTTTACAGCATTTTTTCACACCTGCCTAAAACTTTTGCACAGTACTGTATATTGTATATATATATTGTTATCATGAAATACAATTACTCATATAATAAGATTATAGATTAAAGAAATAAGATCTTGGTCATATCGCCCGCCCCTAGTCTAAAACAAAACTCAAATAATTTGAGTCAAGCAGACAAATTAATTGTTTAACTTACTCATAGAAGGTAAACGTTCAGGACAGGGCAGGTTCTGAGCATATGTGAAGTTCTCAGGGAGGTATGTGGTTGGCTGAGCGATATACTCGCTAGAATTATTTCCATCTGGATAATCTGTTTAAACAAAGACAGACACATATTAAAGTTAATGTGAATTGCCGTTCCCATTTTATTTCCATAATGTGACTTATTCATGAGTGAAAAGGTATTCAACAAGAAAAATGTGTGGCAGCACTTGGTTTCATCCATTGGGTATTGAATGGACAGTGAAAAGAATTGAGCAAGACTGAATGAGACCGTTCAAAAAGCTCTTTGGCTGTTGGTTAAGAACATTCGACAGCCTATATGTATCTATTACACCAGATAATTTATGTTTCTGACTTCAAAGATTACAAGTACATTTCTTGCCATGGAACAACTTGATTAATAGTTCACAGTGAGACCAGGAACAGGATCTACTAAGCCGAAAGTATACTACCCTTGTCAATGTTCCTTTCCAGCCTGTGGGCAATTTGTGTGATGTAAATGTCATCGTCCATATAAACAAATTTTGTGTACACAGACAACAACAATACATGTGCAAGTAATCTGAGCACTCAAAAACAAAGGCCCAGGACATAGTACGAACTCGCTGAACACATCCATACGCATTCACGGTCAATGGAGTGTACTTTGAAAGACTTGGACACTCAACTGTGTGCTACACAAAGCAGAACGAGGAATATTAGCCTATACCTGGGCCTTAGATATAGGGTTCAGTTCAAAAATCAGTCAATGTTATGAAGAGACATTGTCCTTGACTCTTACCTGTACCGTTGAGAGTGCTGTTCTTATTGGTGTATAGCCTGATCATGTGACCAATGGTCCGCACATTGTCTCGTAGCATGATACCCTGAGCCTGTACCATGAAGAAATATGTGTTGACTGAAACAAAGAAAGAGAAAGTGTTTAAAGCATTTCCCATATGATGTAGAGAGGAAACGGTGTTCGTCCTCAGAAGTACAGAGTTGCTGAATGACAAAATTATGTAATAATGTGAAAATGTCCACATTGTAAAACATTTGTAATTTTGTAAAACGCTTTCTAAAACTGGGACGCTCTTAAGAGCAGCATTATTGGAAAACAGCAAATGTTGAATCTATCTATCTATGAATCTCTCTCATTTATAAGCATTGATGACTCTCTGCAGTTTAGTCTTGGTTCTTGTCAGTGTAATGTAGTTTTGTTTTAGTTTAACTGCTACAGTTAAGATTATGTCAGCATTCCCTAGTCCAAAGTTTCCGTGTCCAGATATGAGGGAGAAATGAACCGAGATCAGCAGAATGCCAACCATTATGTTTCAACCTAAGGTCTGAATGGAAGTCTTAACAGAGTTTCACATCCTGCTATGGGACAAACTATATAAGCAGACAAGTACAGACCAACGATATCAGTGTGGACTAAAATCTAAATGACCGAATGATCTTTTTACTGCATGTAAAAGGACAATCTTGCTTGTATATATACATAGAAATATTTATTTAAATTTAATATTTAACCATTTAAAAACTTGGGGACAGTATATTTTTAAAATAAATTAATACTTCACATTAACGCTGCATTAAATTGGTTAAAAGTAACTGTAAAGACATTTTTATAATGTTGCAAGATTTGCATTTTATACAAATGCTTTTCTTTTGAACTTTCTATTCAAAGAATACTGAATTAAAAAAAAAAAAAATCAGTTTTCTGTATGTATCAGTGTCCATAAAAACATTAAGCAACAGAACTATTTTCAACATTGATAATAATAAAAGTTTCTTGAGCAGCAAATCATCATATTGATGTCTGGAGGATCATGTGACACTGAAAACTGGAGTAACGATGCTAAAAATTCAGTTTTGACATCAGAGAATTAAATTACATTTTAAAATATACATAAAAAAACAGTTATTAGGTCATTCCAAGTCAAATCAACCAAATTTCAGGAATGTTCCCAGCTTGTGTTAATATTTTTTATGAAGAAAGAAACAAATCGTGATAAAAGCCAAAATATTGAATGCTATGGATATGCATTTAACAGAGTAGTCCACTATTTTGTAGATAGGGGTCAAAATGACCATTTTCAACTGAGATTAGGAGCCAAATTACAGGGGGATTAAAATGACTTTAGAAAGATGCCATCATCTTTATTTTATATTTACACAGTGAAAAAACGGACAAAACCTTCATCCCTCACTCTACCATCGTTGAAATCAGTCATTCTAAAAAAAAAAAAAAACAGAGTTACAGCCGAGATAGTCCAAAGCGCAAGCCATTACAAAGAAAGTAATGGAATTAATTGTACTGGATAACCAGCCGTTTACCGTTGAAGAAGACCAAGAGACCAAGGTTTCCGCCGTCTAATGGCGCACATGGATCCACGATACACTTTGCCCAGCAGACGATACATTTCGGATGTGGCTCTACCCGAAATCTACAATGTTATGTCAGCTTATGTTTAATGTCTACTTAATGCTGAGGTCAGATACATTAGTTTTACAAACATCTTTGTTTTGAGTGTTGAATGTGTTTTGATTGTATTGTTTGGATTGTAGAACCATGCAGTTGTTGCCTTGGTTGCAGTTAATGTTTTCATTAGACAAAATCCAGTTTGACCTGTTAAATACCAAATAAACATTGTTTATGTATACTTTCATTCTTGTTTGTTGCTTGATAAAAAAAATAAATAAATGGAAATTGGTATCAGCTAGTTTGCTTATAAAAAAAAAAAAACCTGAATCTGCCATGAAAAATCATGATCGTGCATCACAACTTCTATGCCTAATTGATGGAGTGTGTAGCTTTTCATTGCTTGAACAACCATGTAGGAAGACACATCATGAGCATATTCCAGGATGACGATGTCAAGATTCATCAGGCTCAAATTGTGAAAGAATGGTTAGGAGGGATCATGAAGAAGCATTTTCATACAGCCAGTCCAGACCTTAAATTCAGTGTAAGTATTTGGGATGTGCTGGAGCAGACTTTACAGAGTGCTCACCTCTTGCATTGTCAATACAAGATCTTGACCAAAAATCGATGCGCCTCTTGATTACCACATTTATTTCCATCAAAAGGTGCATGATACGATCATGATACGTCTTCCTACATGGTTGTTTAAAAAAAATTAAGTTACACACTCCATCAATTAGTGTTAGAAGAACTGTTCCCAAACATGCTAGAAACAAACAGCAATGATTTTTGGCCGGCCAGTGTATATTGGACATAATAGTCTAAATAAAAAAGATTGTATACACAGTTTTGAAATAAAAACTGGGTTATTTGGCAGTCGGACTTAAAGTGGCTGTATGGAAGTAGATTCCCAACACAGCAGCCACTAATGGAACAAAAAATTAACTCCAAGCCTAGGGACAAACAAACACATTGGTTCTTCCTAACCACCCAAAAAGCACTTCATATTAGACACAGTCCAGTGAACAGCAGTCAAACAACACTGAGGAAAAAAAACATTACGTTTCTTGGACACTGATTATACAAACACAGAAAGCTATTAAACAGACTTTGGTTGTGTGTTGCTGGTGTAGTGCATGTGTTAGAGGGTTGCTTGGATTTTTAAAGAAAGATTTTAGTAGACACGGAAAACAGAACAGGCTGATGTTCACAAATCAACACATAACTGTGATTCAAGGCCGTGAGATCCCTGCGTTCTTCACAATTCTAAGAGGACAATGACGTTAAATATTACAGAATATTAACATTTGTGAAGACATTCAGTTAAGCAAGTCGACAAACTACAAATGATTTAAGATTCTGATTCTTAGTTGAGAGAGCATCCCAATACAGCTATAAGTAAAAGGCCACTTAAGTGTAAAGAGCACTTCATCCAAACATGCTGTAAAGCGCTACGCACATTCAAATCCCGATAAAACAAGACATTGCAGTTATTCACAATCACTAAAGATTATAATTTGCATGCGTTTTAAAGCCTTGTCGGTTAAACATTTTATTCACACAGTGTTCTGACGTGTGTAAACAAGAAGTGCGTGCACATTAAAAGCCTGTCAAACAGCGTGAAAGTGTTAAACCAAGTTATCTTTAAAGCCACGCTGTGCTTAAAATTTTAAATACACACACGTTTTAAATTAACAGTCAAAAATATCTTAAGTGAATGTGAACACTTGGGGGAAAACCAAAAGCATGTCTGTATAATAGATCTGTGCATTGGGTCTTAAAGTGACAGCAGCCTAATAAACATGCTGCCGCTTGTCATTAATGTTAATCAAACAACAAAAGACAAAACACTTACTGCTCTTCACTGAATACCTATAAAATAATTTAGACAGTGAAGTCGGTAACACTTTAGAATAGGGTGTTTCAACTAGTTGCTTATTAGCATGCATATTACTAGGATATTGGCTGTTTATTAGTACTTATGAAGCACATATTAATGCCTTATTCTGCATGACCTTATTCTACATTCTTAATCCTACCCAATATCTAAACCAAACAACTACCTTACTGACTATTAATAAGAAGTAAATTAGGAGTTTATTGATGGAAAAGTCAAGTGTTCCCTATTCTAAAGTGCTACCGTGAAGTCTAGTGTTTCACTTTTACATTTTATTCAATTCCTTACTTGAACACTACTGTTAAATACACCTACAGTGAAAAAATAAATGTATTTAATTCGTATATTATATGGTATTTGTAATGTGCATCTTTGTTCTTATTTTTTTAAATAAAGATAAAATCATGAAATACATATTAGGTCACTCCTTTGGCCTAAATGGTCTGTCCTTCTTTTTTTCTTTTATATTTTGTTACCTTGTGAGGGGCCGTTCACATATCGCGTGGAAAGCGTGGCGCTTTCGCATTCTTTCCAAAGCGTTTGCGCTCCCGTGGCTATGCAACCATGAGCTGCGCTCTCCACTACTATGAGGAAGTTTCAGCAAAGGATAAATTTAGCCCTTGCATTAGCTTTACTACTAGATATATTTATGGAGAGGAGATATAACAACAACAACCTGTGCAGCTATGTTCAGCTGTGCTTTCGATGTTTTTTTTACAGAAAGGCCGAAGTCGATTGGTTGGTTTTTGTCACATGACCTGCACCGCGCTTGCGGCATTCTGAAAAGTTGAGAATTTTAATCTCGCTGCGCCTGGAAAACGCACCGCATGCGCGCCGCTTCCATTATGAGCGCGCCTACATTTGAAACAACCAATTTGAGCACGCAAAAGATGCGATATGTGAACGTCCCCGCAAGACTACATTTTTAAAATAGGGAAATTAGTTTGGCTGTGCGAAATAGTAAAACCAACATGGAAAAAAATCGTGATGCGTTTTATTTTTCCATATCGCCCACTCTTAGGTGTGATCCTTTTTGGGTAGGGGTGTGTTTGTTTTGGTTATTTCAAATATCAACAGCGTTTCTGAGAAATTGCTTACTGCACCTTTAATTGTAAATGTCATAATAGCAAACATACCAAAAGTATTAGAGGAAGGAATCTACTTCATGTTAGAAGTAGAACAGTTATAGTATATAAATGTATTCATGGAGTGCGTTTCACGACAAATACTACTTTGTTTTATAGAAAGAACACTGTCATAAGCAACCATAACTCTGTGTTTACTATTACAAACACCGCTTATAAACTTCTGTTATTTTCAAAAACTGGCTCAAACTTACATTCTGTATGTGGTTTATGATGTGACCAGATTCAACAAGAGGCAGTTGAGCTTTACATAAACAAATTATTCAATAAATCTCCAATACATAAGCCTGTAGAAAATAGTTGCTGGCAAAGGGAGTTGTCAACATAACCAGAAACCGTTTAATGGTGGAAAATGAAGTCAAATCTGATTTAACTGTGCTCGCCGACTGCATCTCAAAACCTCTGAGCCGCCTAACTAGATGGCATTGTTGGCATTTCTGAGCATCACAGTAATAGCAACACAATGGATGCTTAGTTAGGTAGCTCAATGGGTTTTTAAAACACAACCTGTCACTGGTGCTTGTTTTGGGAGGTGGGGATCAGTATCTGGAGTCAGTGATGTATGAAACACGATTAAAGCGTTTAATCACATCCCTCGCGATCAGTCACATGAGCCATGCTGGGGAGATATCATACGCACTCACCTATTCCAGGAGCCACATAGATGAAGTAGAGGCAGGTCGTGGACATGGAGAAGAAAAAGATGAAGGCCATTAAGGAGCGGTTGGACAACCGCATTAGCCGCCTCCACTTCCACATTTTATCCCGGCTACTAGCTATCCGTCACTCCCATATAAACACACAGAACGGAGAAAAGAGATGCTGTTTGGTGTGGTGAAAGGGTCATCCGTGGGAAATGTGGTGCTAAATCAGGGTGCTGGTAAAGTCCGCATCGTTCATTCAGCTGGATGCAAGGCCGCAGTGCTCGTTCGCTCTCCCAACAAAGTCAAGAAATTTCCAGATCAAAAAAATAAATAAATAATAAAACGTGCTACATCAAACGGCGTCCGGGCTTGGCTTGCGGTCAACGCGATTCATTTTGTTCGGTGCCGCCGCTGCTGGTTTAGTGTTGCGGTATGTTTCTAGTGAGCGTAGACACGCCTCGTCGCGTTGATGATGATGATGATGATGTTTGGAAATGATGAAGGGAGTGAAAGTGATGATGATGATGATGAGGGACCTGCCCTTCCTCCCTCTTCCCTGCTCTCTGTGAAATCCCCCCACGCTGCAGCGATTAGTCCTCAAACACGGCGGCGTGAAAAGGCGCGCGACCCGCAGAGGAAACGGGATGGAAACGGCGGTGAGCGGGATGGGAGTGGGAGAGCCGAGAGAAACGTGACGAGGCTCGGAGAGGGATTCCTCCGATTTCGGTTCTGCTGTCGGTGCAGGTGCAGACACCGTTTCCGGTAGGCGTGACCCACAAAATGGCTGCCAGTGAAAGGCTCACCCTTGAGGAATGCTTTCAAAATAAAAGTCTTTACGGGCCGGTTGCAGAAAATATCCAACATCAGATAAAAATGCTGACAGAAAATCAAAATACATTAAACTAATTTACAATTTCAGCAAAAGTACCTAAGTATTTTTATATAACTGACTGAGGTGCTTAAAAAATTTCATCCATTGCCGATTTTCAGCATTATTTTGATAAAATGTTTTTGAGCTCCTGTCTGTTTATGGGACGTCACATCTATAAATGATGTGCAATAAATGCAAGAAAATAGAGAAAAGAGGGCAAAAACTGCAAATAAAACACAAATGTTAATATCTATGAATGTGTTTTCAGTTTGTGAACTAATAAATAAATTCATCAAAATGAAAATACTTAAAAAGTTACGTCTAAAGGAAATCTGAATACTCGGCACATTCATTGCTGTTATTTTTAAATAATTTTACTATTGTTTTAAATGCATGATCTATACTTGGAAACGCATCCTCAGCATGAGGTCACGCTATGTAAAACATAGTGTTTAAAAATTCAACAATTTCAAAAAGTCTTGAAGGTTGTATGTCTGATGCTTGACAAGTGCTCTCAAAAAGTCTATATAACGTGATCGAATGTTATATGGGGAATTCTTCCAATGTTTTTTCATGATTCTATTTAAACATATGAAACATATTTTCCCCAGCTGGACCATTGTCAACTGTTTTTGTTCATTTTGAAACAAAGTCTTTTTCAATTTATTGTGTTAAAATACTAAAACATCAACTGAGCTACATGGCATATGTCTGATTTACCTAAGAACATTGGCTATATATGTTTAATATTAAAAAAGGTGGTAAGATAATTAAGTTCATAATAAACCTAACCCAAGAAATTTTCACTTGGCTCCTTTACTGAACACCATTATTACACAATCATTATTCAGAAGGGTGGGTTCGGCTGGAGTTGTAGTCATCAAACATCAAAGTGTAGTTATTTTTCTCTAATCGAATGAGCTTTATTGATTCATAGCAACTCTACCGGACTCCGTCTTCCTGATTAATGATTGTTAATTACCGTTTACACCTTATAAAGAGCAAAAATGAATTGCCGTAATGAACTACTTTGCAAAGCACATTCAATAACATCATAAACTCAGAACTGAAACTCTGACCACATTTTGTTGTCTTGATTTAAACACTTTGATGCTTCGTATAAACTCACTGAAGAATCACACAGCAGTTGTGGAGTTTTTTAGTTCATTTCTTAGGTAATTCAGTTACAAAGCCCTAATTCCTTAATAGTGTTATTATATAACATAAATATGAATAAAAATACAAGCAATTATTGTTCGTGACCACTGAAGACTACTGGAAAACATTAGCTCAAATACAATTATTTTACACTGAGCACTAGCTCTTCAAATCTGCATGTAATTGTGCGTGTTAAAAAACTGAAAATACATCCGAGTTTCCATAAGGACAAATATTACAGGTCGTGTTTCATACGCACAGTATTTGCTTAGTTCTTTGTGTTTCATTGTTGTATTACCTTACTGATAAGTGGTGGTTACCACGTGTTCTGCATAAACAAATAGTTTCCTTGTGTGTTGTCTTGTGTGTGAAAGTCATTCATTTTACTGAGTATTAATGTGTAGGCTATTGTTTATTTACTAGGTCTGTAAAGTATGGTCTGTCTTACATGTGTAATTTAAAAATTGAAGTATTAATTTCTGTGTAATAACCTATGTGGAAAAAAAATCGATATATGTTATGACCTACTGTGTTTGCTATTACTTACTGTTTGACATATTACTGTATTTTTCACTGACAAAGTGTGTGTGTAAATATTGTAACACCACATGACTAATGACTGATTGTGAAATTGGAACTTTTAAAAAGTGTCTTTTATGAAATGCTACTCTTATCATTTGTTTGAGATGTTATCTATTCTTCCTGGAAAATAGAAAGAGACACATTGTACATCAAAATATCTAAGCTGCAATTTGACTATAGGAGTTTACAGATATTTTAATATCTTAAACTAGAACTTTAGTAGGCTATTTATTTTCTTTTAGGTTGAAAGATTACCAAATGAGCTTTGAAGATATTCACCTTTATATTTTGGATGGAAATAATTCAGTAGGCCTGTAGAAGCATCGGATCATTAAGCTTTGCTTTGACTTCTACCATCTGAGAGCAGTCCAGTAATTCCTCTTGGAAAGCAGTTTATTTTCTTCTTTGCTTTGTACGGCACACACACACACCAGCACATTTACACTGCCGTTGAAAACTGGTTCACTCCCCCCAGGTGCCATTTCCTGTCACTGATTAAATATGCGTCACCATGGGGGGCTCCAATAAGCACATGGAAATATGCATAAAATACAAAAGGAAATAACACAAAAATAATGCATATAAATGAATATTTATCATAATTATAATAAATAACTAATTTCACTCAGGGCAAAAATGAAAATTCAAAAATAAGAATGAAACATCAAAGTGGCCAAAACAAGGTCATATGACTTTTTTCACAACATGCAAAAACATAATTAGACAGCTCTTCACCCTTTATCTCAACACCCTTCACACATAAAAGAGCTTCACAAATCAACAGCATCTGCATTATAAAAACTTAACCAGAAAAAAAAGCAACAGTTTGCATCAATATTTTTAAGTTATGACAACTTCTAATAAAATTATGTTCAACCAACAAACTACAACAAACTTTTAAATGTCAAACACAACAGTAGTCTCTCCCTTTACGGAAAACACATAAAATAATGTTTAATTTCAAAATTTACTCTACTTATCCACACCTATGCAATTTTTAAAATTACGAAGACTATTAGACAAGAACAAGTTACTAAAACTTAAAGGGTTTGTTCACCCAAAAATGAAAATTCTGTCATTAATTACTCTCCCTCATGGCGTTCTACAGCCGTAAGACCTTCGATCATCTTCAGAACACAAATTAAGATATTTTTGATGAAATCTGATGGTTCAGTGAGTCTCTATTGCCAGCAAGATAATGAACACTTTCAGATGCCCAGAAAGATACTAAAAACATATTTAAAACAGTTCCTGTGAGTACAGTGCTTCAACCTTAATATTATAAAGCGACGAGAATACTTTTTGTGCGGCAAAAAAACTAAATAACAACATTTTTTAACAATATCTAGTGATGGCCGATTTCAAAACACTGCTTCGAAGCTTTATCTTTTCTTTCGAATCAGTGGTTCGAAGTGTCAAAGTCACGTGATTTCAGTAAACGAGGCTTCACTAAGTGTTTTGTGGTTTCAGTAGTTTACGTGACTTTGGCATTTGATTCACGAACTGAACCACTGATTCGAAACTTAAGATTCATGAAGTTGAATTTTTGAAATCGGCCATCAATTAGATATTGCTGAAAAAATTGTCATTTTGTTTTTTTGGCACACAAAAAGTATTCTTCTCGCTTTATAATATTAAGGTTGAACCACTGTACTCACATGAACTGTTTTATGTTTTAGTACCTCTGGGCACTGAAAGTGTTAATTACCTCATCAGAATGATTTTTGCAACTTAAAATGTTTAATTAAATCAGTAAATTTGGATTTTTAAGTTGCAACCATGCACTTATTTAAGTTGTGGCCCCCTGAATTTCTTTTTGAAGTGCATGTGGCTGCTGAAACTAACAAGAGTCTTACAGATAATACCTCTATCTGTGGTGGTAACACATGCATAACACAAAGTGCTTGAATAACAACCTGACATTCTTACAGCACACAAACTAATGACATGGAGGCTGATCATTCGAAGCAAGAACTCCATTTAAGGGAATGATCAGATCCCATTTTCATCCAAGATCATTCCAAGGTCTTATAAACAAGAAGCTCTAGATTTCATATTTTCAGAAACAAGGCTTAATGGCTGCTGGAGGAATGCCAGCCGGCAAAGTGCCTTTAAAAGCAGCTGATGCATCACTGGAGATCGAGATGAAAATGAAAACCAAAGGACACTGGGGAAAGGGCATAAGCTTTTTTTATTATTATTATTATTGCAATATGAGTTTAAATGTTTGCATTGATAGGAAGGAAACAAACATCTAAATTGTGGTTATAACTCCCTACTTGCACAGAAGCTTCTTATCCAAAGCAATTTACAGACTAACCAGAGAATAACTGAGGTTCATGTTACAGGGAGAACATGATAAGACAGGAATGCTGACAGCATCTGAAATTGTCCTGTAGCTGGTTCAATACAGCATTGGTCACGTGATATCACTATGCGTGATTTATTATTCTCTGCAGTCTCAAAAAAAATAGTTTCTAAAATGCTCAGAACTGAACAGCATATTAACTGCATGTTGCCGACAGTTACCAATCCTAAACAGATTGGGACAGCCTAATACAGCTTCATTAATTTGCTAATTAAACAATTACACCATAGCCTACATAATACTACTACTTTTTTTTAGCAATTACTTCAACTCTCAAGTTACTCTCAACCACTAAACGCGTTTGCTTTTAATGAGAGTATCAAGGCTATTATTAATAAATGCATGTGGTATCAAGCTGGCGTAACTTTTGGTGCTCTAGCGGTTAATAAACAAAACTACATGCGTCTTGCGGAAGAATATTGTAGCCGGAACTACTTCTTTCTGTTTATATCAATGACGAGTCACGCAAGTATCCTGCTACTCCGCAGCGGTACGAATAGGACAGCAGCTTTTTTAATTAAATCCAGGCATTTATATTATGTTGAAATTTTAGTATATACAATTCTTTTTTTATTTAGGCAAACAAGTTTGATTTATTCACTTTACTGAAGTGAAAACAACGTTTCGTTATTTCCAAAGACATTTGGTACAAGCTGATCACTGTATTGCCTAATTCCGACCTTTAGATGGAGCCACAGCGCACTAATGCTCTCCTTGACGTCAACTTCCGCTGTGCAGTTACAACATTAATCAAATAATTAATGCAGTCATCGCCTTTATAAACCCAACAGGAAACAGTATGTAAACAAAGTTATACACATTTTATTAGCAAATCTCTACATGCTAATTCAATATAAATTTTATTTTTCCAATTCATCTGAATGGCATAAAGTGTCCCAATCACCCTGAATTCACGACTATATTTTCATTTTCATGAGGTTTCAGCTTTCCGCAAGACTTTTGGAAGTGAATAGACACAATTGTCTAACTTAAAATAAAGAGAAAGCAGCAATCCAGATGATGTATGATAATACCCATTCAAGTGTCATGTCACAAATTTGCCACCAGAGATCACTATAGTATGAATTCTCATCTTTAATTCTCATATTTTCTCATAATTCTCACACTTTAATTTACTTTTTTGCCTTATTGTACTTTTCCATAGTCAATTTTGCTTGGATACACTAATAATAATCTAATAAATAATAACTAATAATCAAGTCATGCCCCCTCAGAGCACTCTGATCTCAGTTCACACTATTCATTGATACATTTACAACCTTTAAAGACTTGGTAGGCTATATAGCACTGAATGATACAGTAAAAAAAATTAGGTAATTTGTACTTTGAGAGTTTGAGTGGAAAATGGTCTTAAAGTACAGAGTATTTTCACAAGAACAAAATAAAGAGCTTCTTCGTCACTGGCAAACTAGGATTCATAGGATGCAGGCTTGTAGGTAAATACTCACTCCCTCCAGTGATAGTTGCAAGGTGCAATAGAGCTTTTGTGTTCTTATGTGACTTTCTTTTTAGTGGCATATTGTCAATTTTCAAAGAATAGCTGAAACCAATGGGGTCAATGTTACTCTCAACACAAATGGGGTACCAGATCATCTTCAGCAAAACAGAAGGGTGTCACGAAACACTCGTGTGAATAGCATGAACAAGAATAGGAATAATGTTATTCAATTACAAAACTATCAAACAGGAAACTCACAGTAACACATCTTAACATTGACGAGAACAGATAAAGAATGAGGAAGAACACAGAGTATAAATACATGGAACAAACAACGCAAACTAATGAGTAAATTAACAAGGCACAGGTGAATGAAATGACTAATTAACAACACAGAGAAACACAAGACATGTTACAGAGGGTTAAGTTTAAGTGTTACCGAGTGAGAATTCCACTGCATTTGATTCAGTCCGCATATGAACTGTCCGAATCATTCAGACTGAACCGCGAACCGATTCACACTGCTTTGACAAACAGACACGCTCATTAAAAAGAACTAAAGACTATCAATCTGTGAATCAGTCATCACTGGTTCTGATTCTAATCAGAATATACAAGACACATGTTTGATGAAATCTTTAGGGAAATGTTTGTTGTTATCAGTCAAGGATTTGTCAGTAAAAATATTGCTCATCAATACTGTACTGTGGCAATACTGTTAAAGGATATCTACCAGCAGGCCAACTTCCAGCCAAACCTTGAACTTAAAAGTCTGTAGTGAAATATAATAATCTATACACATTTCTTGCTACTGGCTATAACTATTCTCACAAGGGCATGTAAAATTACAAAAGTGTAAATATCTCAAATTACTGGCCAACTTGTGCAGGTGTGGAGACTTTATGCTGTGTTTTGGACCTTCACTGTTTGCCTCAGTTTCACTTTTAATATACAAAACCAGTTAGCTTTCCATTTCCCTGGAACCAGTTCCCACACCCCACAAACCAGTATTTTTATTTCCTTGAACACGTCTAATATATAAAGAATGCCGGAACTATTCGAACTCTTTAGTTGAAAGAACCTGCAGGAAGTTATTGTTGAGCTGTTGTTGAGTTCATATGCAGTGAAATGGCAGAAGCCAATATCTCAGTGGGACAGGATGAGTTCATCTGTCCAGTGTGTCTGGATCAACTGAAGAATCCAGTGACCATTCCTTGTGGACACAGTTACTGTATGAGCTGTATTAGCGGCTGCTGGAATCAGGATGATCAGAAGAGAGTTTATAGCTGTCCTCAGTGCAGACAGATCTTCACTCCAAGACCTACCTTATGTAAGAATGTGGTGCTTGCTGAAATGGTGGAGAAACTGAAGAAGACTAAACTCCAAGCTGCAGTTCCTGCTGGATCTAGAGATGTTGAGTGTGACGTCTGCACTGGAAGAAAACACAAAGCCGTCAAGTCCTGTCTGGTGTGTCTGGAATCTTACTGTCAAGCTCATTTTCAACGTCATGAAGAATTTCGTTCAGGAAAGCCGCACAAAGTGATCGATGCCACTGGACGACTCCAGCAGATGATCTGTCCTCAACACGGTATAAAACTGGAAATCTACTGCCGCACTGACAGCCGCTGTATATGTTACCTGTGTACAATGGATGAACACAAAAACCACAACACTGTAACAGCTACAGCAGAGAGGACAGAGAAACAGGTAAATACAATAAATCACTGTCTTAGAATATCTAAATAGTTATTGTTTTTTTTTATTTGTCATTATAAATTTAGCATGAAATATGTAAAGTATGCTTCACTTTTTTTCTGGTTCAAATACCATTTGTGCACCAGGAAGAAGTCATTTTTGGGAGGGCAGTAACGAAATAAAGGAGGAGGGTGAACTAAAACTCTGGGGCAGGGTGCTGGTGATGACGTGGCAAAACGGTCCATGAATATTAATAAAGTTATGCATGAAACATGATTGTTTAATATTATGATGAATAGATCTGAAATATTAATATCAGATAACTTAATATCATTTTCCTTTTACATTTGTCGAGTCAGTGCTTTCAGTATGAGTTGTTAAAATATTACTTTTTATTTTAATAACCGAGAAACATTAGAACAAAAAGTGGTCTATTTACATATAAATATCACAAAATTACACTTATTTACATTTCATATGTCTCTTATGCTTAGTGGAGATAACGGCTTTAATAACAGTTATTATTAAGAAGATCATTTCTTCACTTTACTGATATTTCTTTGGCAACAGAAACATCTGGAACAAACACTAAGAAACTTCCAGGAGAGAATCTGGCAGAGAAAGAAAGATCTTCAGGAGCTGAGAGATGTTGTGAAGACTTATAAGGTAAGTTGGCTATGCTGGTAGAAACATTCATTGTCAGGTGAGACTGTCCTCTAATCAGCGAGGATCCTAGCGCACTTCCAGTCTCGCTGAAGCTCATTGTGTCTTGTGTCCTAACAGCGCTCTGCACAGAAAGCAGTGGAGGACAGTGAGAAGATCTTTACTGAACTGATCCGCTCCATTGAGAGAAGCCGCTCTGAGGTGACGCGGCTGATCAGAGATCAGGAAAATGCTGCTGTGAGTCGAGCTGAAGGACTCTTGAAACAACTTGAGCAGGAGATTGATGAACTGAGGAGGAGAAACACTGAGCTGGAGCAGCTTTCACTCACAGACGATCACATCCATTTCCTGCAGGTAACAGAGCTTGAGAAACATAGGACAGATATTATTATGTCTCTTTATCTGTCTTCATTTTAATGTTGTTTGTCTCTGTATGACTTTATGTAGAGTGTCAAGTCTTGCTCAGTTCCTCCCAAAACTACTGTTGTGCCCAGAATCACTGCAAGCTCTCACCTCTTATATGATGATGTGGGAAAATCTGTCCTTCAGCTAAAAGCGAAACTTGAGGATTTCTGCAAAGAAGAGATAAAAAAGGCATCTGATAAAGGTAAAGGATTGGAGATATTCAAAATTAGAGATGCATTATGTAACGCATACGATATTTTGCAAAAGGAGTGTTTGGAAAGCTAATTAATTATATATACACACAGATCAGGCATAACATTATAAGCACTGACAGGTGAAGTGAATAACACTGATTATCTCTTCTGTAACGAAGGGGTGCGTGACAACGTGGGTGTAGAGCCAAGTGCGGGCTTTATTAACAATGAGAGCGTAGTCGTGCAGGCAATGGTCAAACGACAGCAAACAGAAACAGCAAAGGACAGGCAGAATTGTGGACGTAATGCAGGCAGAAGGTTGAGACAGGCAGCTTATAATCACAGTCCAGTAGCACAGGCAAGGATCACGGCAGGCAGCAAGGAAACAAAACAACATGTAACAGACAGGGTCACAACAGGCAGGCAAAACGGGGTAAACGCTCAGAGATGTAAACCGTGGTAATACAAGACCTCGCAACGTGTACTAGGCAGAATGCCTCTTAAATAGTCCAGGTAATACGCTGCAGCTGGCTGGGGTGATCAGTGTCAAGGTACGGGGCTGATGGGAAATGTAGTCTGTGTGAGAAGTGAGGTCTGAGGTTGAGTGCCCTCTAGTGGCTGTTAAGGGCACTCCAGCAGATAACCCTGACACCTTCATCATGGCACCCATTAGTGGGTGGGATATATTAGGCAGCAAGTGAACATTTTGTCCTCAAAGCTGATGTGTTAGAAGCAGGAAAAGATAAGGATTTGAGCGAGTTTGACAAGGGCCAAATGGTGACGGCTAGACGACTGGGTCAGAGCATCTCCAAAACTGCAGCTTTTGTGGGGTGTTCCCAGTCTGCAGTGGTCAGTGTCTATCAAAAGTGGTCCAAGGAAGGAACAGTGGTGAAGGGCCGAGGCTCATTGATGCCTGTTTGGAGCGAAGGCTGGCCCGTGTGGTTCGATCCAACAGACGGGCTACTGTAGCTCACATTGCTCAAGAGGTTAATGCTGGTTCTGATAGAAAGGTGTCAGAATACACAGTGCATCAGTTTGTTTTGCGTACGGGGCTGCATAGCCACAGACCAGTCAGGGTGCCCATGCTGTCCACCACCAAAAGAGCCAACATTGAGCACGTGAGCATCAGAACTGGACCACGGAGCAATGGAAGAAGGTGGCCTGGTCTGATGAATCACGTCTTCTTTTACATCACGTGGATGGCGTCGCTTTCCTGGGGAACACACGGCACCAGGATGTACCATGAGAAGAAGGAAAGCCTGTGGAGGCAGTGTGATGAGCTTTTGATGGGCTTTTGGGAAACCTTGGGTTTGGCCATCCATGTGGATGTACTTGGACATGTACCACCTACCTAAGCATTGTTGCAGACCATGTACAGCCTTTCATAGAAACGGTATTCGCTGGTGGCTGTGGCTCTTTCAGCAGGATAATGCTCCCTGACAAAGCAAAAATGGTTCAGGAATGGTTTGAGGAGCACAACAACGAGTTTGAGGTGTTGACTTGGCCTCCAAATTCCCCAGATCTCAATCCAATCGAGCATCTGTGGGATGTGCTGAAACTAACAAGTCCGATCCATGGGGGCTCTACCTCACAACTTACAGGACTTAAAGGATCTGCTTCTACATCTTGGTGCAGATACCACAACACACCTTCAGGGGTCTAGTGGAGTCCATGCCTCGATGGGTCAGGGCTGTTTTGGCAGCAAAAGTGGGACCAACACAATATTAGGAAGGTGGTAATAATGTTATGCCTGATCAGCATGTATATATATATTTTGAATATATTGAAGCATTTAATGAACCCAAGACTTTTGTTTTATCAGTTTCCTCTTTACATAAAAATAACACTTTAAATGTCTGTTGGTTTCCATAGTGTCATACATTGAGATTATTTCCACTTCTGAGGACAGCATGCAATGTAAGTCTTACTTATAAAATGCACACAATTATTGATTCCTTCACTATACTCATGCAACAAAAAAAAAAAAAAAAAAAAATCATCTTGTGATTATTCAATTCTATATGCTGTATAGATGTATTCTAAACCAGCTGGTACACAAACTCTTTCAGTTAAGGGTAAATCTAAAACTGTTTTCCTCATTGTCTCTAATTCAAGCTAATAATTATAATGAAATATGCCAGTGGTTTGTCTTCAAAGCATTTATTACTGTTCGACATAAATAGCTTGCTTTCCTTCACAGCGCCACAGTCATGGTCCTGGACCACAATGCCAGGGTCACCATCCAGTCCCTACCCAATGCTAGGATCACCGACCAGTCCCTTAACAAAGCCAGAGTTGCGACCGAGAGGCTTTACAATACCAGAGTCACAGCTGGGACCCTTACCAATGCCAGAGTCACGGCCGAGAGTTTTTACAATGCCAGAGTCACAGCAGGGACCCTTGTCAAAGTCAAAGTATTGGAACTTCACTGAGCCATGAGTCACAGGCCAGACTCTCCACAGCACCAAAGAAATGGTCCAAATTATTGCTGAGTTTTCCTCACAAAGACAAAGGACATTTCTTATGCTGCTCAAATATGATTTTTAACATATGATTTTTGTTTGAATAAATACACAGAAAGTTTCCTGGACAATATTTCCGACAAATATTCTTTTTATCTGTAATTTGTATCTAAATATTTGGTAGTGGGGCAGTATATTACAACAATATTTCAATTATTTTTAGTAAATAAATGGTGTTTTTATTCTGTTGGAATTTTTGGTTAATCCAGTTGTCTTTCTATTTAGAGAAATGATTTACCTTGTTATTGTAATGATCATCAGCTGAAGTGCCCGTAACTACCACAAGAGGGCACTTCAGCCTGGACTTTCACTAACACACACATGCAGATCCACTCTCGGACTTCACTTCCCACAATGCACTACACACCCACTCACTCAAACCTGCGCACTACATTTCCCAGAGGCCTTGTCCCCTGTCACTGATCACCCCAGACAGCTGCAGCACATTATCCATCATTATTTAAGCACCATTCACACACACACAAACCGCGAAGTCTTGATTAGTGAAACCCCTGTCATTTCTGAGCGTTTTCCCTTGCCTTGTTTCCCGGTCTTGTTTTCTGCCTGTCTGTTCCGTTGTTTGATTGTTCGCTGCCGACCTTATTGGATTTACTGCTCTGGATTACTGGACTATTGCTTGCCTGCCACCGGCCTACGACCTACCCGCCTGTGTACTGTTTATGATTCTGCCTTATCTCCGAAATCCCTGTTTGCTACCATTTGACCCTGCCTGTTACACCATTCTGTGCTTCATTAAACCCTGTATTTGGATCTCATTCGCTGACTCGCCCTTTCATTACAGTTATTGAGGTTAAATGCAAAAAATATAGTATTTATTACTTTAATATAGGTTTATAGGATAGTGAAGAATTTATTTATAACAATCTGTTCTTTGTTATAAAGAATCATCCAATATTTTACTTGGTGAGAACCCACTGCAAACCATTCAGTCCACGTGTGAATGATTCAGATTGAATCGCAAATCGATTCTCACCTGTTGCTAAGCCATTTGACCTATTAATTGAAAAAGAACTGACTCAAAACAGTGATTCATTCATGAATCAGTGATAAGTGATTCTGTTACTAATCAGAAAATACACTACACATTGGGTGAAATTGATATGTTTCTAATTGTCAAACAAAGTGTAAAGCTTTACAGAAGTATTTTAGTGGTTTTCTGGATATATACCAGCAGGGACTAACATTCTGAAGCTAACCAAACAAATATTGATCTTGAAAGGCTTTACATTTAAACTACAATAACCTAGACACTTTTAGTTTCTATAGATAAGAGTTGACTTTCCAGATTCCTGAAGTCACAGTCACACCCTACAACAAACCAGTCTTTCTTTTACACGTCTCAGGAAACTACTTCAACTCTTCAGCTGAAAGAACCTACAGTAAGTTTTTGTTGAGCTGTTGTTGAGTTCATATGCAGTGAAATGGCTGTAAGACTCCTTTTGCAATGACTCCAAACCGCTAGAGTGCGCTGTCTGTCTCACTCCTGTAATGACTCTCCCAGCCATTGGTGGGCACCCCTGCTCTTCACTGTGACGACTCTCAGAGCCTCTAGGCAGCACCAGCTGCTGTGAACTCCTTTTGTTAAGACTGTTAATCAAGTTAATTTAGTCCACCTGTGTTTAGTCTTATTTAAGTTTGCCAGTTTCATTGAGCTGTGTCCAGTCTTGAGCAAACCCTGTGTGGATTACATGTGTTCTCAAAGAAGTTAAGTAATGTTTCTCTGATGCCCTTTGGCCTACTTTATGTTTTGTTTATAAAGCTATGACTGCTCTTTTGTTTGTATGAACAAACTAACTTCAAGTAAAGACTGCCTATGTCTGAGCGACCAGAGCCTCCTTGTTTATCTCTCCACTGCATTTGGGTCTTCTAAACACTGTCTTCCCCGGTAGACCAGAGGTAGGGAAGTAGCTTTCCCAGACTGGGAGACCTGGGTTTGAGACCCACCTCAAGCACCGTTACAATGGCAGAAGCCAATATTTCAGTGGGACAGGATGAGTTCATCTGTCCAGTGTGTCTGGATCAACTGAAGAATCCAGTGACCATTCCTTGTGGACACAGTTACTGTATGAGCTGTATTACCGGCTGCTGGAATCAGGATGATCAGAGGAGAGTTTATAGCTGTCCTCAGTGCAGACAGACCTTCACTCCAAGACCTACCTTATGTAAGAATGTGGTGCTTGCTGAAATGGTGGAGAAACTGAAGAAGACTAAACTCCAAGCTGCTGATAATGCTGGATCTGGAGATGTTGAGTGTGACGTCTGCACTGGAAGAAAACACAAAGCCGTCAAGTCCTGTCTGGTGTGTCTGGAATCTTACTATCAAAATCATTTTCAACGTCATGAAGAATTTCGTTCAGGAAAGCCGCACAAAGTGATCGATGCCACTGGACGACTCCAGCAGATGATCTGTCCTCAACACGGTAAACAACTGGAAATCTACTGCCGCACTGACCGCCGTTGTATATGTTACCTGTGTACAATGGATGAACACAAAAACCACGACACTGTAACAGCTACAGCAGAGAGGACAGAGAAACAGGTATAAATCAAATTATATTACTAATTTTATACTTTAAAAAAAATTACATTTCACATATTTAAAGTGAAAATGTAAAACGCTCCTACAGTCTTTCTGGTTGAAGAATATTTTAATATTTGGGTGTTTGTAAAGAGAGAACCAAAATGCACTTTTTAGATGGCAATAATGATTATTGGCTATCGGTATACTTCATTATAAAAGATGACATTGTGTTTTTAAATCAGCATGTATAGATGAAAGCTAGATTTTAGGAGTGTAGCCATTACATTTTAATGAATTACAGGTTTTCAGTTTTTAGTAAGACTTTACTGTTGGTTTTGTAACAGGATGTGAGTGCATACTGTAAGTGCAGTTACATAAACAGTGTTTGTATATCGTTAACATTACATATGAAGTCAAGTGATTTAGAGACTCAAATAATTCTGTTAGAGCATTTTTCAACAATTTCTTTGTTCAACAGAAACATCTGGATCGAACACAAAAAAACTACCAGAAGAGAATCCAGCAGAGAGAGAAAGATCTTCAGGAGCTGAAAGAGGTTGTGCAGACACATAAGGTGAGTTTTCTACATGTTGAGTGAGCGCAGTGGCAAGAAGACACGCAGTCTATGTGCAACCACAGTAAGAGCTGACTGTGATGTGTGTCTTAACAGCGCTCCACACAGGCAGAAGTAAAGAACAGTGAGAGGATCTTTACTGAGTTGATCCACTTCATTGAGAGAAGCCGCTCTAGGGTGACACAGCTGATCGAATCTCGGGAAAAGGGTGTACTGAACTCAGCTGAAAAACTCATGAAGCAAATGAGACAGGAGATTGATGACCTGAAGAGACAAGATGCTGAAATTGAGCAGCTTTCACACACAGAGAGTCACATCCTTTTCCTACAGGTAGTAGAACAGGAGAGTGATATATATGCTGGATGGTAGGTAGTTAGTCTACTGAGCTACTTTTTGTCTTTATTTGATGACTGTTGTTTGTCTGCAGAGTTTCAAGTATTTCCTGTTTCCCCCCGACTCTACAAATTCTTTCATGCTTGCCATCAATACTCGCATCCGTTATGAAGATGTTAGAAAATCTGTCTCTCTGCTACAAAAGAAAGTTGAGGATTTCTGCAGTGAGGCGATAGGAAAGGTATCTGGAAGAGGTAAAGTACTGCAGATGTTCAAATATTAGATGTGCATCTTGTAACATATAGATGTGATTGTTATAAAATTTCTCTTTGAATAAACATCACAATTTAAATGACTGTTGGTTTCCATAGTGAGATACATTGAGGTAAGTTTCTCATCTGAGGAAGAAGACGAGGATGAGGACGAGGAGGACGATGAGGAAGATGAGGAAGATGATGATAAGGACAAGGAGGTCTTACAATGTAAGGGTTACTAATAAAATGCACACACACAATGTATGCTTGTAGGCAGTACTGGATAGTAACTGATTATATGTAATCTGGATTATGTAATGTTATGTATGTTCTCAGTCGGAAAAGGGTGGCTTGTCCTCTTCAGGTTGGTGGAGAGCTCCTGCCTGAAGTGGAGGAGTTCAAGTATCTTGGGGTTTTGTTCACGAGTGAGGGAAGGAAGGAGCGTGAGGTTGACAGACGGATCGGTGCAGCTTCTGCAGTAATGCGGTCGATGTACCGGTCTGTCGTGGTGAAGAAGCAGCTAAGCTGCAAGGCGAAGCTCTCGATTTACCGGTCAATCTACGTTCCTTCTCTCACCTATGGTCATGAGCTTTGGGTCATGACCGAAAGAATGAGATCCCGGATACAGGCGGCCGAAATGGGCTTTCTCCGCAGGGTGGCAGGGCGCTCCCTTAGAGATGGGGTGAGGAGCTCGGTCACTCGGGAGGAGCTCAAAGTAGATCCGTTGCTCCTTCACATCGAGAGGAGTCAGCTGAGGTGGCTCGGGCATCTGTTTCGGATGCCTCCTGGACGCCTCCCTAGGGAGGTGTTCCGGGCATGCCCCACCGGGAGAAGGCCCCGGGGAAGACCTAGGACACGCTGGAGAGATTATGTCTCTCGGCTGGCCTGGGAACGCCTCGGTGTCCCCCCGGAAGAGCTGGAGGAAGTGTCTGGGGAGAGGGAAGTCTGGGAATCTCTGCTTAGACTGCTGCCCCCACGACCCGGCCCCGGATAAGCGGCAGAAAATGAATGAATGAATGAATTATGTAATCAGGTTTCAAAATGTACATGTAATTAGATATTACATTATAAAATGCTCATTATCAGATTGCAGTTACTTTTTTATTGACGACATGATTACACGTTTTCTTTCATCAGTCATTTAATCATGTCTTTAGAAGGGTGTTGTCTTTAACACATACATTAAAAACAACAAATTGTCATTTCGTATTAAATGTAATGCAAGAATTCCCAAACGTCTTTTGTCTGCAGAGCCTCTTCACTTGATGTTCCCCCTGAGTTAATAAGTAAATAGGTTAAAAAATTAACAACATATTTGCATCATGATCTGTCAAGGTATTGCAGCATGTAATGCAGTCCCATGTTGACTGCATTATCCACTAACCCGTTCATCTGCTCAATAAGCAAACTGAAGGGGTTCTAGCAAAGGTCCAGTGATATTCTTCAGGTGGGCCAATACCTGGCTCTCAAATGACTTTATGACCATAGATATTAAAGCAACAGGTCTGTAGTCATTCAGTCAAATCTTTGGTTTCTCTGGGATGGGGATGATGGTGGAGCATTTGAACCAGGAAGGGACTCTGCACCGCTTCAGAGATCTGGGGATGTATTAGATAAACTTTCTATCTTAGGTCTTAACTTAACATAGAAGTTATTTTAGGATTTTTCACAAATTCGTTATATAGAAGCAAATCTGAACTTGATTTAGGATTCTTATCCTATCTTACAAAAGCTTATCTGTAGTTAGAAATTCTTAAAGTGCTCCAAGTTTGGTAATCAACTGTCAGGTCTGTTACCAAGCAACCAACGATGCCCAAGCAGCTACTGTGAAGTAAATGCTAGAGATTAAAAAGGACAAACAAAATGGGTGTGTTTTTAAAGGGATAGTTCACCCAAAAATGAATATTATTCCATGATTTACTCACCCTCAAGCCATCATAGGTGTATATGTCTATCTTCTTTCAGACAAACACAATCGGAGAGATATTTAAAAATATCCTTAGTCACCCAAGGTTTATAATGGCAGTGAATGGTAGCCCAAATTCTGAAGACAGAAAAGATTTATCCATCGATTAAACAAATTAATCCATATGACTCCAGGAGGTTATTAAAGGCCTTCTGAAGTGAATCGATACGTTTGTGTAAGACAAGTATCCTTATTTAAAACTTACTAAAGACAAAACAATAAAAAAAGAACTCGTGGAACGTCTCAGTGGCTTGTTTTCTATTACAAATTTGCACTTTTGCTTGACTGAATGTTTAACTTTTGACCATGATCTTTACTCAACAGTGTCACGGCCTAGATCCTTCAAAGGGTCATTGTCCAGGAGCTTCAGAGATCCAGGACCACAACCCAAACCCTCCACAACATTAGAGTCACAGACCAGGAGCTTCAGAGATCCAGGGCCACAACCCAGACCCTCCACAACATTAAAGTCACGGACCAGGAGCTTCAGAGACCCAGAATCATAGCCCAGACCCTCCTCAACACCAAACTGATGAACTAGACCCTTTATAGCAGGGGTGCCCAATTCTGTTCCGGGATATCTATCGACCTGCAGTGTTCAGATCCAACCTGATCCAACATACACTGTAAAATGTAATAAGTTGACTTTACTTAGAAAAAGTCAGGAAACCGATTGCCTTAAAACTACGTAAAGTGAAATAGGAATAGTATGTTGTACTGACAAAAGCTTAGTAAGTATAGTTGACTTGCACGCAAGTTCTAGTGACTAAAAAAGAACTGTAGAATGTACTTGATGATTTACTTTAAATAAAATTTAATGGTTACCATTGTTGTGTTTAGCATGCTGAATATTGAAGTCTGTGTGACACAAGTGTAGTCAATTTCAAAATATTGTCACAAATTTAGAAGAATTGTATCAACCCACTGTTCATATGTGTTTATAAACTCTACTATTAACTTAATAAATGATCATTATTTGTAATAAAGTAAGAAAGTCACATCATTCATATATAACACATATATTTTTAATTCATATATTAATAATATATGAATATATATAATATTCATATATTTATATATGAATTGTGAATATGTTTCAGTCATATATGAACTGTGATTACTTGTTGCATCACTGCATCAAATTGGACTTACAAGAATATAAATGAAGTACCCAAGCAAAGGAAACACCATCCACCATAATGATTAGTCCAAAATAAAACATTTTAGGAAAATCAATGTCAATTTATGAAGTCAGCTTATGTAATGTTCTCTCAAATTTTTCAGTTGAATTGACAATTAAACATTTAAGATGACTTTGGGAAATCAGTGAATGCAAACAGAGACAGATAACTGCAGAAGTGCAGGAAATGAGGGAAAAGTCTATTAAGAAAAGCCCCGCCTCAAAACTGTTTTTTTTTTTGCATTGATTATCAAAAATAAAGTAAAAACACTAATATCGTAAAACTAAATTATTTCAATTTAAAATAACTGTTTCTGTACTGATATACTGTACATACATGTGATACTTTTTATAGGATTCTTTGCTCAAATTTCTTTAATTTAGAAATCTTTTGTAACATTATAAATGTGTTTACTGACACTTTTGATCTATTTAATGCATCCAGAAATCTTACTTTTGAATGGTAGTATAGTTCTGTTAATTATGTAAAGTCATGTTCATTTATTCTGTCCATCTCACACGAACTGTCTTTACTCTGCAGTACATAAAATAAGATAATTTGATAAAATGTCTCAATGTTTTTTCTTGTCATTTTTATTCATATAATGAATATCAATGGGACTATTAGAGAATGGTATTTTTACGTCAGGCACCAATCATCCTTTCACAAGTTTTCCTGTGGGAACCTCAGCAGCGGTACAGTAAGATCAACATCAAGCAATGTAAATATTAAAGGTACAGTAAGCGCTTTCTGAGAAACACTGTTGATATTTGAACCTTTCCTCATCCCCCAAATGGGACCAATATGTAGAGCGTCATGAAAAATAAAGCAAAGATGATGAACGAGCGACAAGGAGAAATAAAAAAATTAACATACAGTACGGAAGAGTCTATACAAGCAAGAGTTGGTTGTTAGTCTCCTGCAGACAAATAATGACACTCCAAACTGTCCTGTTACTAGAGCTAACGTCACAACAACGGCATATCTAAATGACTAAATGTAAATGACTAAATCTTGAGAAACATAGCTGTGGTTTTCTTTGCATATCACATGCATGAAAACAAAAAAAAAATTTACATTTTGAAATTTTGGCAGAAATACTAAATTATATGTATTATATGAGAATGACTTTGAAAGTCTTTACAATTCGAACTATAATGGCCTAGATACCTTTCTTAATACTGCCATTGAGTGACTCCTCATAAAAACATTATATTGATTATATTGAATGCTGTGATATAGCAAGCGCCTTGAATTTCTCACAGACTTGCAGATTTCAAAGATCACTGGATGACTTTTGCAGAATCATTCTGGTTTGACAAGCTCTAGCTGACAAACAAATAAATGGTGTTTGAGCGCCCTTACTGGCCACCTTTAGCTCTGCACTCAGTTTCGGTTTCTAAAAGTTAACTTTTAACCCATTTCTCTGAAGTCACACCATTCAGACACGCCTTTTTGCTCGAGTCTCTTACACAAATAATCAGGAAACTGCTTCAACTCTTCAGTTGAAAGAACCTGCAGGAAGTTATTGTTGAGCTGTTGTTGAGTTGCAGTGAAATGGCAGAAGCCACAATTTCAGTGGGACAGGATGAGTTCATCTGTCCAGTGTGTCTGGATCAACTGAAGAATCCAGTGACCATTCCTTGTGGACACAGTTACTGTATGAGCTGTATTACCGGCTGCTGGAATCAGGATTCTCAGAAGAGAGTTTATAGCTGTCCTCAGTGCAGACAGACCTTCACTCCAAGACCTACCTTATGTAAGAATGTGGTGCTTGCTGAAATGGTGGAGAAACTGAAGAAGACTAAACTCCAAGCTGCTGATACTGCTGGATCTGGAGATGTGGAGTGTGACGTCTGCACTGGAAGAAAACACAAAGCCGTCAAGTCCTGTCTGGTGTGTCTGGAATCTTACTGTCAAAATCATTTTGAACGTCATGAAGAATTTCGCCCAGGAAAGCCACACAAAGTGATCGATGCCACTGGACGACTCCAGCAGATGATCTGTCCTCAACACGGTAAACAACTGGAAATCTACTGCCGCACTGACGGCCGCTGTATATGTTACCTGTGTACAATGGATGAACACAAAAACCACGACACTGTAACAGCTACAGCAGAGAGGACAGAGAAACAGGTATAAATCAAATTATATTACTAATTTTATACTTAAAAAAAATTACATTTCACATATTTAAAGTGAAAATGTAAAACGCTCCTACAGTCTTTCTAGTTGAAGAATATTTTAATATTTGGGTGTTTGTAAAGAGAGAACCAAAATGCACTTTTTAGATGGCAATAATGATTACAGGCTATGGTATATTTCATTATAACAAAGGATGTGACATTGTGTTTTTAAATCAGCATGTATAGATGAAAGCTAGATTTTAGGAGTGTAGCATTTACATTTTAATGAACTACAGGTTTTCAGTTTTTAGTAAGACTTTACTGTTGGTTTTGTAACAGGATGTGAGTGCATACTGTAAGTGCAGTTACATAAACAGTGTTTGTATATCGTTAACATTACATATGAAGTCAAGTGATTTAAAGACTCAAATAATTCTGTTAGAGCATTTTTCAACAATTTCTTTGTTCAACAGAAACATCTGGATCGAATGCAAAAAAACTACCAGAAGAGAATCCAGCAGAGAGAGAAAGATCTTCAGGAGCTGAAAGAGGTTGTGCAGACACATAAGGTGAGTTTTCTACATGTTGAGTGAGCGCAGTGGCAAGAAGACACACAGTCTATGTGCAACCACAGTAAGAGCTGACTGTGATGTGTGTCCTAACAGAGCTCCACACAGGCAGAAGTAAAGAACAGTGAGAGGATCTTTACTGAGTTGATCCACTTCATTAAGAGAAGCCGCTCTAGGGTGACACAGCTGATCGAATCTCGGGAAAAGACTGTAGTGAGATCAACTGAAAAACTCATGAAGCAAATGAGACAGGAGATTGATGACCTGAAGAGACAAGATGCTGAAATTGAGCAGCTTTCACACACAGAGAGTCACATCCTTTTCCTACAGGTAGTAGAACATGATTATACAGGTCCTGGTCATATAATTAGAATATCATCAAAAAGTTGATTTATTTCACTAATTCCATTCAAAAAGTGAAACTTATATCTTATATTCATTCATTACACACAGACTGATATATTTCAAATGTTTATTTCTTTTAATTTTGATGATTATAACTGACAACTAAGGAAAATCCCAAATTCAGTATCTCAGAAAATTAGAATATTACTTAAGACCAATGGCCAGCTGAAAAGTATGAACATAAAAAGTATGAGCATGTACAGCACTCAATACTTAGTTGGGGCTCCTTTTGTCTGAATTACTGCAGCAATGCGGCGTGGCATGGAGTCGATCAGTCTGTGGTACTGCTCAGGTGCTCTTTTCACAATATTCTAATTTTCTGAGATGGGATTTTCCTTAGTTGTCAGTTATAATCATCAAAATTAAAAGAAATAAACATTTGAAATATATCAGTCTGTGTGTAATGAATGTATATAATATACAAGTTTCACTTTTTGAATGGAATTAGTGAAATAAATTAACTTTTTGATGATATTATAATTATATGACCAGCACCTATATATATATATATATATATATATATAAATGTATATGCTGCATGGTTAATATCTTGTCTACTTTTTTTCTTGGTTGATATCATGGTTCATATCTTGTCTACTCTGTCTGCAGAGTTCCCAGTGTTTCCCATTTCCCCCCAGCTCTACAAATATTTTCACGACTGTCATCAATACTCCCATCTGTTATGATGATATTAGAAAATCTGTCTCTCTGCTACAAAAGAAAATTGAGGATTTCTGCAAAGAGTCAATAGGAAAGATATCTGGTACAGGTGAATATCTGCAGATGTACAAATATTAGATGTGCATCATGTAACATATAGATGTGATTGTTATAAATTTTATCTTTGAATGAACATCACAATTTAAATGACTGTTTGTTTCCATAGCGAGGCACATTGAAGACAATTTCTCATCTGAGGAAGCAGAGGATGAGGAGGAAGATGAGGAGAAAGATGAGGACGAGGACAAGGAAGAAGAGGAGGAGGAGGAAGAAGAGGATGAGGAGGAAGAAGAGGATGAGGAGGAAGAAGAGGAGGAGGAAGAAGAGGATGAGGAGGAGGAAGAAGAGGATGAGGAGGAAGAAGAGGATGAGGAGGAAGAAGAGGATGAGGAGCACTTACAATGTAATGTTTACTAATAAAATGCACACACAATGTATCCTTGTAGGCAATGCTGGTTAGTAAATGACTATATGTGATTTGAATTGTGTAATCGATTGATTTTATATTGCATTATAAAAGCTCATAATCAGATTACAGTTACAGTTCTTAAATACATGTAATGCAGGTATTACCAAATTTTGTTTTGTCGGCAGAACCTCTTTGAATTAATATACTCACTTGAAGTTCCACCTGAGTTAATAATAGTCAATAATTTAACAACATATCCATTATCACGATATGTTAAGATTTTGCAGGATGTAATGCAGTGCCGTGTTGACTGCATTATCCACTAACCTATTTTCTCAAGCAAACTGGATGGGTTCTAGCAAGGGTCTAGTGATAATCTTCAAGTGGGCCAATACCAGGCTCTTAAATGACTCCATGACCACAAACATTAAAGCAACAGGTCTGTAGTCATTTAGTCCTGTGATCTTTGGATCATTTAGGATGGAGATGATGGTGGAGCATTTAAACCAGGAAAGGACTTTGCACTGCTCCAGAGATCTGTTAAAGATCTGGGTGAAGATTGATGAAAGCTGATCTGTACAGACTTTCAGACAGGTGGATGAGACACTGTTTGGGCCAAGTGCTTTCCTCATCTTCTGCCTTGTGGTTGGTAATGTCCTTCAGGCTTTTTTTTTTTTTTGCAGGGTCGGTGGCTGAAAACTTTTTCATCTTTTCAGAGTAGCACTTGTAGCTACATTGTCAGTGTCTTTTTGGCCTAATTACTCAAGATTTATACCCACTTCTGTAGACATCTTCTTTGGCCTCACTAAGCTGTTTGAGTTTTGCTATAAACCAGGGTTTGTCGTAGTTATAAGTTCAATAAGTCCTAGTGGGAACACATATGTCCCCATAGACACTGACATAGGATGTCAGATTAGTGGCTTCAGCTTCAAAACCTCTCCATTCAGTGGAGTCAAAACAGTCTTGTAGATCCTGCTTCCCTTCGTAGGTGCATCTCTTTACAGTCCTTACTGCAGGATTGCCAGATTTCTGCCAAGTTTCTGCCTGTAGGTCAGGGGCAGATGAACTAGGCAGTGATCAGTCCCAAAGCTGTTCTGGGATCAGCGCAATATGCATCCTTTATTGTGGTGTAGCAGTGGTAAAGGATGTTTCTCTCTGGTGGAGCATGCAATGTGCTGTCTGTATTTGGGCAGCTCAAGGGAAAGTTTTGCTCTGCTAAAGTCCCAGAGAATAATTATATCAGAGTCTGGGTGTTGTTGCATGTCTGTTATCTGATCAGCCAGCTTTGCATTGCTGCACTCATGTAGACTTGAGGAGAGATGCTCTGAACAGATGGAACCCCAGCAGAAGTAATCTACTCTCCGGAATACATTAGTCTAGCCAGGTTTTTATATAGCACAAAGTAGCAGCGCTGGAAATGTCCTTATTTGTCCAGGTGAGGAGAAGAGTTTCACCAGTAGGTGAATACTCAACAGTGGGGTCTTAAAGTTACACTGTTTGAGCTTTACGGGCATTTTCACCCATGTCCCTCATTTGGGTCTTTTGGAGCATGTGTATAGAATCACCACTCCTCTGACTAAAATGTCCAGTGAAATGTCTAAATTTTAAAAAATCAGCAAAAACATTGATAAGTGTAAATTTCCTGAAGACTTGCAGTTCATCCACTGTAAAAAATTATGGGGGAAAAGTTACTAAAGGCAGGACAAAGAGACAATAAGAACATAGAAACTCAGAAGCTCCAAACTGAGAACTCATGGAACATCTCAGTGATTTTTTTATTACAAATTTGTATCTTTGTTTGACTTAATGTTTAATGTTGGACCATGAACTTTCCTCCACAGTGTCTAGACCCTTCGGAGTGTCAGAGTCACAGTCCAGGTTCTTCAGAAATCCAGGGTTACAGCCCAGACCCTCATCAACCTTAGAGTCATGGTCCTGGAGCTTCAAACGTCCAAGGCCACAGCCAAGACCCTCGCCAACCTTAGAGTCATGGTTCAGAAACATCAGTGATCCAAGGTCACAGCCAAGACCCTCGCCAACCTTAGAGTCATGGTTCAGGAACAACAGAGATCCAAGGTCACAGCCCAGATGCCCCACAACCTCAAAGCCACGATCCAGGAGGTTCAGAGACCCAGAGTCACAGCCCTGACCCTCCTCAATACCAAACTGACTGAAGATCTACCAACCTGCAGAGTTCCAATCCAATCCAATCCCGATCCAACAAAGCTGTATGTAATCATCATGTGATCCTGAATATCTTAATTAGAGGGTTCAGGTGTAGTTGATAGGGTTGGAACTTGGAGTTGTTATTTGCAGGAAGGTAGATTTCCAGGAACAGGATTAGGCACCCCTGCATTACAGTGTCATATCATGAATATTATTTGAATGCAACCAATCTGACTTGTGATGCAGCCGGAATAAATCACATCGTATTCATTTGTTGGCCAGAGAGGAACTGGACCCTCAACTGAGCCTGGTTTCTCCCAAGGTTTTTTTCCCCCTCCTTTTTTCTTTGCCGCTGTTGCCTCTGGCTTGCTTCAGCACACTTATTGTAAATAACAATTGGATGAGAACTTAGAGAACATAGTTGGATGATGACATAACTGTTTTCTGCAGAGGTGCTTTATAGGTGAATGGAACTCATTTCATAATTGAAGTACTTTACACAGTTAATGAACCAAGATGAATCAACACCAACTGAACTGATTCAATTGAATGACTGTTTACTACTGTCGTTTTATAGCTGCTTCACAGCAGAATTGAATCATTGTCTGTATTGTATAAAGTGCTATATAAATAAAGATGACTTGACATGACACACTGAAGTTCCAGAACTACAGCCCAGATTTTAGCACCATTTCATATTATTATATTCAGAGTCTTTTTTTGTTTATTTTTTTTTATTATATTTAGAAACACAAGTCTTACCTCAAAGATTTTCTATTTGCCAAAACTTGGTTTTTAGTTCAGGAATGCATTGCTATTAGTAAGTTGGTTGTTTATTAATTTTATTTGATTACTCAGATTCTCTTGTCTGTCTTCCTAGGCTTTCTCAGCAGATAATGTAACTAACCTGGGTAAGTGGATAACCTCAACTTTTGGTTCCAAAAGTAGAGGTAACTTTCAGGGTACGCAAGTAGCAACTAAGCAACTTAGTCTCTGAACATAACCTGCTCTGGAGCAGGCTTAGTTTACTTAACCCTTCTGCTGTGATGAAAACCTTCCAACACCTTTTGTGTTCCTGGTCAACAATGACCAGCCTTTTAAAAATTGCCAGTAAATCGCTCGTTATTATATATTTTTTCCAAATATTGAAATATTGGATTCAATTTTTTTGTCAGCTTGTTTTCTTTCAATTAGGACAGGTTTTGTATTTGTTTTTAGAACTGATTGATCATAGGCCTCATTGACCTGAGCTGATGCGCCTCCGTTTTTGAGTGAATAAAAGCATTATTTGTGGGTAAATGTTTCAATATCCAACAAAATATGGGAAAAAATGCTCTGTTTATTACTGTCACACCCATGGACTGTTGTGTCTAGTCTTGTGATGTCATCCTGTTCATTTGCCCTCTCTGTGTTTACCTGATTAGTTAATTACCCGCACCTGTTTCTGTTCTCCTTGATTAGTTTGTCCCTCGTTATCTCCCGTATATATTCTCCCAGTTATATTCAGTCCTTGTCGGTTCTTGTTTGTCTATGTATGCTGTGTGTTCCTGCCCGTCTGCTGTACCTGACCTGTCTGAATTAAAACCCTTTGATGCATCTTCGTCGTCTTCGTGTGTTTGCCCTAACCCCAGCGTGACAGAAGAACCGACCACAAAACTGTGATAGTTTTGCAGCATTTTCCTCCGTTTTTGTTTCCCGTTTTTTAGTTTCGTTTTTGTTTGTTTCGTTTTCCCCAGTCTGTTATGGATATGCCCGGTGTTCGTCTCCTACTGCTGGAGCAGGAGGACCAAACATTGGAGGACCACACGCGGACCTTCTTGGATCTCGCACATCTGACGCACTTTCCGGACGACTGCCTCTGCACGTTCTACCAGGTGAGCTTAAATGCCACATGCAGAGCGCAGTTGTCCGGAGAGGGTCCGCGTGTGGACTTTGAAGCATTTGTGGAGTGGGTGCTGGCGAGCTGCAACTCGCTATGCACCGTCGGCCCGGAAGAAGACCGCGCCAGCCCCACTCCGGACCCAGAGCGAGACCAGCCACCATCTCGCGGCGCGGAACGCCCGCACGAGCCATCGCCATGTGGAGCGACAGAGCCAAGGAACGCCACGGAGTCAGACCAGAGAAGTGAGTGTGACCAAGCGCGTGAGCCGGCTACAGCGCTCATGAGGGAGCCTGCGGTGGAGAACGAGGGCCAGGAGGAAGGCCCCGCCCACTGCACCGCCGCTGAGGGTGAGCATGGACTGTGCTCCGAGGACTATTCATTAATTACTGAATCTTCGGAATCATCTGCCTGTCCCGAGTCAATTGAATCATCTGCCTGTCCGGAGTCAATTGAATCATCTGCCTGTCCCGAGTCAATGGACTGTTCTGAAATCCCACCCAACCTCCCTCTCCCGCCTCCACTCGTCCACATACCACCATCTCCGCTGCATCTTGCCAGCCCCTCTGCTCACCCTCTACCCACCATCAGCGGCGTGGGCGTGCAGTGGGCCTGCCAATCTACAGCTCCATCGGGGGCAGTGGATCCTCGGTCTTTGCCTCCCACCTCGACCAGGACTCCTCCTCGACCCGTCGTTCCACCGACTCCTCGTTGGCTCCAACCTCCCTCGTCTCCACCGTGGCCCCTCAGTCCACCAGCTACGCCGGGCTCCCTCATCCCTCCGGCTCCGCCTTGGTCGCTCGTCGACCTGCCCTCGCCGCTGGACTACACTCCTCTGGCTGCGCCTCGTCCCTCCGTCCCTCTGGTTCTGTTGGCTTCCTCACTCCCTCCGACGTCGCCTTGGTCCTCTGTCGCTCCGGCTCCACCGCGGCCTTCAGGATCCCCGCCTGCGCCTCGGTCGCTAGAGCCGCCAGCGTCGCCGCGTCCCGCCGGATCCTCGGGGTCGCCCTGGCTCGTCGGCGTTCCAGCTACGCCCTGGTCTCCTCTGCCACCTGCTCTGCCACAGTCTACCGCCACCCTAGTGTCGCCTGCCCTTCCTCCACCATGGCTGCTTCCTCCTGCGGCTCCACCATGGGCGGTGGGCGTGACCGTGGCCCGGGTCCAACCATCCTCCTGCTCCAAGACCCGTCTGTTTCCTCCCTGGCTCCTCCCACCATCTACTCCTCCCTGGTTCATCCTATCGTCTGCCACGTGGTCTACCTGTTGTCCTGTCCGCCCTTCGTCTCCTCGTCCTCCACCTGAGCCCCCTCCCTCCCTCCGCAGTTGGTCCATCTACGGCGCGAGGACGCGCCTTCCGGGGGGGGGGTGTACTGTCACACCCATGGACTGTTGTGTCTAGTCTTGTGATGTCATCCTGTTCATTTGCCCTCTCTGTGTTTACCTGATTAGTTAATTACCCGCACCTGTTTCTGTTCTCCTTGATTAGTTTGTCCCTCGTTATCTCCCGTATATATTCTCCCAGTTATATTCAGTCCTTGTCGGTTCTTGTTTGTCAATGTATGCTGTGTGTTCCTGCCCGTCTGCTGTACCTGACCTGTCTGAATTAAAACCCTTTGATGCATCTTCGTCGTCTTCGTGTGTTTGCCCTAACCCCAGCGTGACAATTACACTATTGTGATTTAATATTTAACCAGGAAGATGTATGAAATGCTTTTATTTTGTACAAAATGCCACAAAGTCACACTGTGCTGTTCCCAGTCAAAAATGACTGACTTACAAAAAAAAAGCTAGTTCAAATAAAAAAATGAAAATCAGCAAACATGTGAAACCAAATAATTAAGCTTATATTAAACATAGAACATTTATTAACAAAACGAATAAAACAGCTTGGAGGCACGGCATACACCATCCTGATCTGTTCTGTGGCTCATACTGAATTTTTATATTTTCAAAAAAACATGGTATGTTTATTATAAGCTGTTTTCCTCATGGGGACAAAAACAATTCCCCACAAGGACGAGGATTTCGGAAATTGCCATCTTTGTGAGGACATATCATCCCCATAATGTAGGGAATACCTGAACAACACAAACACCTTTGCAGCGATAGTTCATGACTTTCCCAACAGTCTGGAAAAAAAAAATACAGCATCCAAACTTTCAGGGTTTATCCCTCTTGACGGGACACAAGAATCCCTCTAATTCCAGAATACAAATAAGACACACACAGGACAAAAGGACAGACAACTTCTCTGTCTTGCTTAAAAGCAATCATTCAATAAATGTGCCAGGGGATATAAGCAGAGAGATAAGTAAAAAAAAAAAAAATGTTGAGGTCTCTGTGATAAACTGTCTCTGTGATTGAGGTTTAACTTGGGGAAAACCAAATCCCACTTACCAAATCATTTAAATTGGGGAAATGATAAATATCTAACAGATTTGGCTATTGAAAGAAAACTGATTTTTTTCACTTCATGTACAAAAAAAGTACATTTTAAAATTGTCAAAATATTAAATAAAACTTAAGTCGAGTGTGTATTGTTTTATTTTAGTGGAACCAAGAGATTTTTTATGAACTTTTTGTACCAGTTCTGATCATTTATTAAACTAAATGGAAATTAAAACTATTTTACTACACTCAAGTTTTTGCTTTTATTTGTCTCAGTAGACTGATATCCCATATTTGATGTAATATTTAGTTGACTTGTTTTGTGTTCACTGTCCATGAGAGGGCGACCTTCTCCATGTAGAGTAGAATACACACCTTTTCAGAAGCCAATACGCCTTAACTGTTCCTGTGATGTTAGTGAAGATCATTTTAATTATATTTCACAAAATAGCGGTTCATGTATTAAACTTTTTTAATTACCAAAAAATTACTGAGTGCACCTTAAGGATTTGTATACACACCTATAATAACATAAAACTTATCAATAAACAAGCACAATATTCAGCTTGATCCAGTGCAAAAATCTGGCACGTGAGAGTCTAAGGGAGTGAGTTGGACAGTCTTTACAGAGGATGTGAATCAAGACTTAATGTAACAGTTAGAGCCACACACAATCACCCTGTTAAAAAACTAATACAGCACGAGATATAAAAAAACACCCACACATCTTCTCTGTGATCTTGTTTCGGTGGCTCTCTTTCATATTGCTCACATCAACATTGATGAGCTCATTTTAATGAATGAGTGTGTGCTGGAGGACTTGTGTGTGTGTGTGTGTTCTTGTATTCCTTACATTGTGGGGACATTTGGTTTAAGTAAAACCAGTAAATCTTGACATTGTGGGGACCTTTTGTTGGTCCCCACAAGGAAACAAGCTTATAAATCATACAGAATTATCTTTTTTGAAAATCTAAAATAGCAGAACATTTAAGGGTAGGGGTAGTGTAGGGGGACAGAATGTATAGTTTGTACAGTATAAAAACCATTACGCCTATGGAATGTCCCCACAAAACACAACATGTGTGTGTGTGTGTGTGTGTGTGTGTGTACTGTTTTGTATTCCATGCAGGTCTCTGTCGCCAACAGGCGATCTATATTTAGCCTCGCACGTGAGGCAGCAGGAAACAGGGGGTATTGCTACTCTAAAAATATCCCCCGTTCCTATCGCTTCAATCTTCCCTCCATCACCCTTCTCTAGAACTTTTCATCGTCAATCTTTGACGTACTTTCCCCTGCGTTGTTTTATTTAATGATTTCACAAATGCATTAATTTTTTATCATTATTTACCCTTTGTACTGATTTACATCTAACTCAATTCTGTTTGTAGCTCTCAAAAGCTTCTGAGCTCCATTGCTGTTTTTTTTACTTTTAAAGTAAAAAAGAAACTTGTATTTTTCTGTACAGAATATTATAAATGAGATGTCCGTGCTCATCACTATATTTTTTTTAATCCATATCATCTCTGATGGCGTGTTTATTGGCCCGAGGGCGGAGCAACCTGTCACTCACATGACATCACAGCAATAACAAACCACCTTGCATTTTTTTTTGTTCGACAAACTGTCATTACATTACACTTTTTTAAATTCAGAATCCTAACTATAGATTCTTTCAATTAAGTAAAATCAGAACATACCACAAAAGGCCATTCCAGAAGTGACAGTCAATTCCCAGTAATTAGCCAGATCCTTGGTGAATCTAGAGGGCGGGAAAAGAAGAAATCATTCGCTTAAAAGTCCTTTAAAAGTGGGATTTAATTTTTACCATTCCTTTAAAAATTCTTAAAATTTAAATTTTACCAACCTTTACCATTATAAGACATGAATGGACTGTTTTCATAGATGTATCATAGCAAGTGCATGTGTAGCTTTAAAAAAGCCAATTGGTACATCAAAATCAAACCAACCAGCCACATTCACCCAGTTATGACACGTCTGAAGGTCATGAGGGTCTTTACCTTAATGTTCTCCAGTAAATTAAATAAATGATTGATGGTGGTGACGTCTATTCCCCTTTCAGTATGACACTTCAGAGGAAAAAAGACAAAAGAACAAAAAGTTACTCAGACTTTCAATCACCAGTGGAGGAAATTAGCAGTTATCAGCAGCCATCAGTGATCAAAGAGGTGATGAAAAATACTCAGAAACAGACATCTACACGATCAGATTTAGGCACAATATAACATTTCTCAACTCTTTCTGGTCCTCTCTGAGTGTAAATGTTTTATCAGTCACTTTACTCATTCCGAAGCTCCTTTACTTCTCATGTGTTTCAGTTTTAAACTAGCTACCAACACGCAGCAACATCAGATGCTAACGTTACTACATTGTGCTAATATCGTTAGCGCTCTAATACTCTAATCGCGTCTCACTTTAACAACTTTCATGAAGCATTACAAAAATACACATAGAGAGGTATCTTCTGCAAGTTGCGGTCTGCCTATTAACAGTTTGTAAAACTCTTGTGTACACAGTACAACTTTTTTGAACGTTAATGACATTAACACAAGATTTATTTATCTCAGAATTGTGAGATAAAAAGTCAGAAGTCTAAGATAAAAAGTCATAATTGTGAGATAAAAAGTCAGAATTCTGAGATAAAAAGTCATAATTGTGAGATAAAAAGTCAGAATTGTGAGATAAAAAGTCAGAATTCTGAGACATAAAGTCATAATTCTGAGATTAAAGTCAGAATTCTAAGATAAAAAGTCTGAATTCTGAGATATAAAGTCAGAATTCTGAGTTATAAAGTCAGAATTGTGAGAATAAAAGTATGAGATAAAAAGTCTCATGTTTTCATGACAGTGTAATAAAAATGTAATAATGCATGGTAAACTGTTGGCATGCACACACTGTAACGCTCGGTGCAGGAACAGGCAGGGAGACGGAACTAGATTCCAATACTTTAATATAAACTCAGAAGACAGGATACAGAAGAACACCAAGCAAGGAACTTTAACAACGGACCAGGACTGGACTGACACAGAGGGAATATATACAGAGAAACACATGAGGAATAATTGATGGGGCACAGGTGATAGACATAACTGATTAACGGACACAGGTGATAACGATGAACTAATAATGGCATAATGACAGGCGGGAGACAAACACAGAGAACATGTGACAGAACCAAAACAAAGGCCATGTGACAAAATGACAGGACAGATGAATAATAAACAGAACACTAGACAGATGACGAAACAAACGAAGACAACGCAAAGACTACTAAACACGTGACGGAACTGAACACAAAACAAGGAACATAAGATAATAGACAGGACTGGGGAACAGAATAAACAGGTAAACAAAGACACGATTATGACACACACAATTGTAAATTGTGACTTTTTATCTCAGAATTCTGACTTTTTATCTCACAATTGTGACTTTTTATCTCAGAATTCTGACTTTATATCTCAGAATTGTGAGATAAAAAGTCAGAATTCTAAGATAAAAAGTCATAATTGTGAGATAAAAAGTCAGAATTCTGAGATAAAAAGTCTCATGGTTTCATGACAGTGTAATAAAAATGTAATAATGCATGGTAAACTGTTGGCATGCACACACAATTGTAAATCCTCACAATCCACTAAAGCAAAGGGTTTCTGCTGTAGTGATCTCTTGAGGTTGAAACTATTCATTAATATTATTATATTATATTTTATCATATAGTACATTTAGGTTTTTGAAGATGTGTTATGATCAAAACATCATGGGATCCTAATAAAATAAAAACAATGATCATAATAAAGGTTATTTTTCTTTTGTATGTTGTTGGAGACATTACTTTGATTCAACATACATATCTTTTAAAAACAAAAGTGTTTTTGTTAACTTTTTCAATCATTTAACAAATGTTATATCAATTTTGTTTCAACAACTGACATTATTTCAAACATATTTCAGTGATGAAGGTCGGTAATGTGCCGGCTGGGGTTTCACTCGGATGTACGTCACAATAGGGAAGAAAAAACTCTCGCAATTTCCATTTCTCGCCGACTTTAAGATGTGTTTAAAAGTTAAAAGTTAAAAGTTTTTTTTTTCTCTGTGAAAATCGGCAAATATTTCTCCACTTACAGGCTGTAGTTCAGCCTCTTAGTTCTGAACAATAAATAAATAAATAATACGTCTTCCTAAATATTTGCTTAAGAAATTAAAAGATACACACTCCCTCAATTAGGGTTAAAGGAACTGTTCCCAAACATACAACATGCTAGTAACAATAATCGACTTTTTATCTTAATATCAGCAGCCCAAGGCTGGTTGCCCACTGAAGCTAAGCAGGGCTGAGCCTGGTTAGTCCCTGGATGGGAGACCTCCTGGGAAAACTAAGTTGTTGCTGGAAGAGGTGTTAGAGAGGCCAGCAGGGGGCGCTCACCCTGTGGTCTGTGTGGGTCCTAGCGCCCAAGTATAGTGATGTGGAAACTATGCTGTCAAAAAGCACCGTCCTTCAGATGAGACGTTAAACCGAGGTCCTGACTCTCTGTGGATGTTAAAAATCCCCAAGTTGCCCACTGGCCTCTGTCCATCATGACCTCCTAACCGTCCCCGTACACGGATTCTCCTCTCCACCAATAAGCTGGTGTGGTGGGCGTTCTGGGACAATATGGCTGCCGTCGCATCATCCAAGTGGATGCTGCACATTGGTGGTGGATGAGTAGATTCCCCCTTCCATATGTAAAACACTTTGAGTACCCAGAAAAGTGGGTAGCGCTATTAATAAGCTCTAAAAATTCGTTATAAATGTAACAAATTATTATTATATCCACCAAAAGCCACCAAAACACAACAGTATTATCTTCTTTTAATTTAGTACTTTTAACAATCAGTTAAAGTACTGGTCCACTTTCAAGTGAAAATTACCACATGCTTTACTCACCGTCAAGCCATCCTAGGTGTATATGACTCTCTTCTTTCTGATGAACACAACCGGAGTTATATTTCCTGACGCGTCCGAGCTTTTTAATGGCAATGAATGGAACTTCAATGAGTATGAAGCTCAAGAAAATGTATCGCTCCATCATAAACATACTCCACACAGCTCCGGGGGGTTAATAAAGGCCTTCTGAAGTGAAGTGATTCATTTGCGTAAGAAAAATATCCATTTTTAACAAGTTATAAAGTAAAATATCTAGCTTCTGCCAGACAGCCTTCTGAATTCAACTTACTCCTCCACTCACACCAACTTACAACTTCATAATTTGAATAAAGAAGGCGTAAAACGTTTCATAAGCTTTTTGAACTGCGAGAGTTTTACACTTTCTTCGTAAGTTGAATACGGAAGGCGGTCTGGCCATTTGACTGAATCTATATTGTATACTTTTTGATAACACACTGGATCATATACACTTATAAGCATCTATGTCAGTTACAGAAGTTAGGTCATTTAAAGTGCATTTTCTATCTTCTTTCCATGCATTATGAATTACAGCTACACTGTGATCTGAGGTAAATTCCACAAGTGAAAACATTCTGAAAGACAAGGTACATGAGTACCTGTCAAAAAATAGTGGTAGTTAATAATAATACAGCTGTTTTAAACAGCTTTTTTACACATAATTTGTATGCAGAAATGTTTTAAAGAGAGAACTTGTTGATGTCTGTTTGTCATGATTGTTAAAGATAGTCAAACAGAAAACTCTTTGCTTGTGATTTATCTTGATTGCTCTTTTACTTTGACTGACTTTTTCTTTAGGGATCATTAGTAGAACAGTGTTCTTTTGGCACATTATTGATGATTCAAAGGGCTCCATAAACAGGGGAGATGGTTGCAGAAAAAGTCGACACAGGTATTCACTGTTCTCTGTTTTATCGATGACCTTGCAACATTTACCACTTTCCAAAATAATGCAATTGCCTGTCTTCTCTGAAGAAATGGCATTGCCTCTTTGAATATTTGTGAAGCTGTGCCATCTGGGATGTCTTCGATCCTTTTCACAATCTGTGCAAGAGGGCTCTTTCCTGAGCGCACCATTCTCTAAACTGCTGCATGTAATTCTCAAATGGGAAGGCACTGTATTCATCCAGACAGCCACAAGTCATTGCATCAGGAGCAAGATGAAGTATATGAATGTACACTGTACACAAAGAATGATGGTTCATACAGCTCCCCGCCTTTGGTACAAAATAGAAACGTATAGAAGCATGTTGACCAAGGAGTGGCTTAGTGCAACACTAAATGTTAGGAAGTGCTCATGAAGGTCTTGCCACAGAATTCCTGATAAAACCAAGAATTGTCTACTACTCAATCAAGGACTACATTTCCCATAATCCATTGCCCATCATGCCTAATTACATTCAGCTGTTGCTCATTACCTCTGAGTATAAACGCCTGGTTTTCTCAGTCATTCTTTGCGAAGTCTTGTATGTGTCACTGCTGTATTTCCGAGTGTTCATGTTCATGGTTTTGACCAACTGCCTGTTTTCTGGTTAACCCTGTTTACCCGAGATTCTTTCCTGGAGTTTGTTTTGGACTGTTTGCCTGTTTTGGGGATTACATCTTTGAATTACCCTTCAATAAACTATTTGGATCCTCAACCTTTGCATCTCCAAGCAGTTCATGACATTAATGAACAAGAGGATCGTGAAGAACGGATTTTACATAACGTTTCAGAGGGGTGAGTTCCTAAAGATCGGTGAATGGTCTTACAAAATTGCTAAACACTTCAACACTGCTGTAATGTTGGCTAGCAGGCTGGCAGAGTCACAAATATTGAAACATATTTACAGTTTGTGATCCATAAACAACTGATTGTCCCAAGAAAGTGGGACCTACTCCATCTTTCAAGAGACGCTTTTGTGCTTAGCCAGCATTGTACTCTCTTAGGTTATGGAAGCTGTCCTCCGTAAAATGTGTGGCAGGCAGATAAATGTTGGGGTTATAACAGGTCTTCTCTAACGCAGCTCAACCAGGCCTTTTTTTTTGTTGCATATTCCATGGTCGGGGATTATTTAAAGGAGTGACTTCACAATTTCTGGAAAAAATGTGTTGTACAAGCCATTTGTTGTAGTTCTTGAAGTGTTTTCTGTTAAAGAGAATATCTCCCTTTGCAGTGGACTTTGTAACCTTGCAGATCTTTTCTATCCCCAAACAGCAACATTACACACTAACTTAAGTTGAAAAAGCACAATGTGTGGGCTGTACATTTCCTAGTATTCCCTCAGATTTTCTCCTCAAGCAGGTGCATTTGTGCGAGTGTGTGCATGTGTGGGTGGCTCAAGCGCACATGTTGCTTGTTGGGAGCATTTTATCAATCGATCCAATGACGCATGTGTGTCTCACAGTTGCCAGCAAACACGCATTTTATTTAAACACATATTGTTAACATTTAATGGACTGTGCACACGTCTGCTTCCTCACTGTCAAGCACACGCTGTAATGATTGGAATGTTTGGGTCTCTCTTCACATAGTGTTCATAACCTATACATTAAATAAACTGCGCTTTTAGAGCTACTGTAATTCGTTTAATTTACATGCATTATATGCAGGCTAATGTAAAGTGATACTAGATACCATAAAGATACTTTAAAAATGTTTTGAAATACAAATCAGTAAACAGATGAAATAAGTCAAAATATATTGTATCAGAAATCCAGCTCTCAGTAGATTGTGTTTAAATTGGGGACTGAATCAGGACGCTTGCATGTCGTCTTGCGTAGGCAAAAAATGTCACATATGGATAAACAAGGTGGTTGTCATGGTGATTATTACTTAAATCTACATGCATCAGTCTTTCGATATTTGCATATTCAGATTGCATTTATCATGCCCAATCATACACAAGCACACAATCTGTCCATTGGAAAACTGTCTTTAAAGTACAAAGTTCACTACCTTTTAGTCAAGTCACCTTTATAGGCTATTATTAAATGGAAGCTGCCTTTATTGGGAGAGTAAAAACCCTCCCTACACCTTCCCCTAACCCTACCCCTCATTTGCAGTTTATCCACTTTTAGAACATTATTTTCATTTTTATTGAAAATAAATGCAAGCTTGGCAAAAGGCCGATTATAACCCACGTCAATCGCATTAAAAGGTCAGCGATGCGCCAATCGTGCCTCTTTTTCAAAACTTGACTGGCATATCTAGACATTGGTGGGTGGAGCTAGTGTAAATAGCGTTTGTCAACACTATTTGCACTGTAAATAGATACTCCATTATGGGCAAGATTGGGGCAAGATAGTGCTTACATAGTAGAGATTAAAATTATGCGTTACAGCTTTTGTTCAGTTGAAGTTCTGTTGCAAAGATTATCAAATATTAAAGCTGCAGTCCGTAACTTTTTTTGTTTAAAAATGATTTTGAGCAAGTACACAACCAGCCAGTGTTCAAAACTATCTCCTTACCTTACCCTGATTCACAACAGTAAGTTTGTAATAATATTTCACAATAAAATCAGTACTGGTGGGTTTCCGCGGGATATTCGAGCATGCCGCCGTTGGTCTTTGAGCCATTACATCACGTCTGTAAACAGAAAGGAAGGAGTCCCAGCTAGTAGGCTAAATCTTGTGAGGATCATTGCCTTTTCTCACTGCAGCTGAAATAATTTAACTTATCATTTTGATGGCAGATTGTAATCAAGAAAGGTTAAAAAAAATAGTGATCATGGCAGGAAAAATTGTCAAATGGGTTATAAAGGATGTGAAAAACACATCTTGTCAGCTCTAAACACCTATCAGAATGAAATACCACCTTAATAAAGGATGTGAAAAACACGTTGTTAGCTCTAAACACCTATGAGAAAGAAATACCACCTTCATAAAAGATGTGAAAAACCCTTTGTTAGCTCTAAACACCTATCAGAATGAAATACCACCTTAATAAAGGATGTGAAAAACACGTTGTTAGCTCTAAACACCTATGAGAATGAAATACCACCTTAATAAAGGATGTTAAAAACACATCTTGTCAGCTCTAAACACCTATCAAAATGAAATACCACCTTAATAAAGGATGTGAAAAACACGTTGTTAGCTCTAAAAACCTATCAGAATGAAACACCACCTTAATAAAGGATGTAAAACAAGGAGTAGAACATCTTGTCAGCTCTAAACACCATTCAGAATGAAACACCACCTTAATAAAGGATGTAAAACAAGGAGTAGAACATCTTGTCAGCTCTAAACACCCATCAGTATGAAATACCACCTTAATAAAGGATGTGAAAAACACATCTTCCCACCTCTAAACACCTATCAGAATGAAATACCACCTTAATAAAGGATGTGAAAAACACATCTTGTCAGCTCTAAACACCTATCAGAATGAAACACCACCTTAATAAAGGATGTAAAACAAGGGGTAGAACATCTTGTCAGCTCTAAACACCCATCAGTATGAAATACCACCTTAATAAAGGATGTGAAAAACACATCTTGTCAGCTCTAAACACCTATCAGAATGAAACACCACCTTAATAAAGGATGTAAAACAAGGAGTAGAACATCTTGTCAGCTCTAAACACCCATCAGTATGAAATACCACCTTAATAAAGGATGTGAAAAACACATCTTGTCAGCTCTAAACACCTATGAGAATGAAATACCACCTTAATAAAGGATGTGAAAAACACATTTTGTCAGCTCTAAACACCTATGAAATACCACCTTAATTAAGGATGTGAAAAACACATCTTGTCAGCTCTAAACACCTATCAGAATGAAACACCACCTTAATAAAGGATGTGAAAAACACATCTTGTCAGCTCTAAACACCTATCAGAATGAAACACCACCTTAATAAAGGATGTAAAACAAGGGGTAGAACATCTTGTCAGCTCTAAACACCCATCAGTATGAAATACCACCTTAATAAAGGATGTGAAAAACACATCTTGTCAGCTCTAAACACCTATCAGAATGAAACACCACCTTAATAAAGGATGTGAAAAACACATCTTGTCAGCTCTAAACACCTATCAGAATGAAACACCACCTTAATAAAGGATGTGAAAAACACATCTAGTCAGCTCTAAACACTTATCAGAATGAAACACCACCTTAATAAAGGATGTAAAACAAGGGGTAGAACATCTTGTCAGCTCTAAACACCCATCAGTATGAAATACCACCTTAATAAAGGATGTGAAAAACACATCTTGTCAGCTCTAAACACCTATCAGAATGAAACACCACCTTAATAAAGGATGTAAAACAAGGGGTAGAACATCTTGTCAGCTCTAAACACCCATCAGTATGAAATACCACCTTAATAAAGGATGTGAAAAACACATCTTGTCAGCTCTAAACACCTATCAGAATGAAACACCACCTTAATAAAGGATGTGAAAAACACATCTAGTCAGCTCTAAACACTTATCAGAATGAAACACCACCTTAATAAAGGATGTAAAACAAGGGGTAGAACATCTTGTCAGCTCTAAACACCCATCAGTATGAAATACCACCTTATTTAAGGATGTGCAAAACACATCTTGTCAGCTCTAAACACCTATCAGAATGAAATACCACCTTAATAAAGGATGTGAAAAACACATCTTGTCAGCTCTAAACACTTATCAGAATGAAACACCACCTTAATAAAGGATGTAAAACAAGGGGTAGAACATCTTGTCAGCTCTAAACACCCATCAGTATGAAATACCACCTTATTTAAGGATGTGAAAAACACATCTTGTCAGCTCTAAACACCTATCAGAATGAAATACCACCTTACAGGCAAAGGATCTACCACCTGCAGTTGATTTTGATATTCTATGCATTATCAACTGGCCAGAATTTAGAGCTCGCAATAGACATGAAGGACTATAATGACTTTTATCTACAGTCCATGTCAAAATCAAATCACATATAGAAATGCAATTAAAACTGCAATTAAACTGCTGACTCATTCCAGTAGTTAAGTGTTGACGCAGCTCTTACTCCACATTAAAGTTATATTCTGTCACAAGTCAAATGAAGTGGGTCAGCATAAGGAATGAAAGCGTGTCAGGAACTGACAGCATATATCTGACAGGATTAAGTTATTACAAATTGCGTTTGTAGAACTTCATAGTTTCCAGATACAGAGTATTACAATGAGACATGTTTTTTTTTTTTTAAAAAAACTTATCTTTACTTTGCAGTTGTCCCATTGGATTTTAATGAAAAATTTTTGATTTGGAAGCATATTGAAATGGATTTCTCTTTCTTTAGTAAACCTTAAACATGCAGGTATGACGCATGAGGCCATCATAAATGCATTTTTTTAATCTATCCATATGTGTTTATTTTATCATTTCATGATCACACTGGTGATGTAATTAATGATAATTATAATTTAAAAATGCAGAAAGGTTACATTATATTGGGATAAAAAAATATAATTAGCTCAGTATAAAACCTAATGTGTGTTGGGTTTTGACAGCATTGTTATAAAATATGATTGTGGAGAAAACATTCAGCGCTCAAAGCACTCATGGCCACATATAATTCTGACCCACTCAGCTGAAATTCACTTGCAAAAGAACTTTTATTAGCTTTCACATGCATGCTTTCAGTCAAAAGACATGGCAGATGAAAAGAAACAAGACAAGGTTACTAAAATAGCACTTCAAAAAAGTGCTGAAAAAATGATCAAATCAAACACAACCTACAACCACAGAGCTTCAAATCTGATTTGCCACTCACTATATCACCATCCACAAGTTCATGTACAATACAGTATGCAATGAATCATTTCAATGAATGTACAAATGTACAATACTGTTTGTGCTACTGCCAATTACTATTCACTGGCTTCTTAAAAAGTTGTAGTTTTGAAGTTGAAGTTATTAAATCAAATATTCATGTTTACTATATTTTTGAGTGTTACGGTGTATGACTGTCACTGAAAAAACAGACTGAGACAGTTTTTTTTTTTGTAATTTTATTTTTCTCTTCTTTTTACTCAGTGTTAGTCTTATTTTTTTGCAACTTTAATGTTTTATATTAAAAAAAAACATAAAAAAGCCAAGTTTTAACTTTTCATAAGCAGCACCGATAAGATGGGGTTGATGGAAATTATATTCCTCCAATCATGCAATGCTCATTATTCAGACATATTTAAAGGGCTTTACTTTAGTAATAATTAAATACTTAAGTAATTAAGCAAGAGCAGTAATGGTCTTTCAAATATATTTGACATGACTCAAATAATTCATCCAAAAAAACCTAAATAAATATAAATAAATAAATACATAAATAAGCAAATGCAATGAACCTCAATAATAAAAATAAGTAGCTACTTATATCTAAAATACTTTTAATTAGAATAATGAATGTTTTTGGCAAATATGGTACATCTTGCATAAAGAGCCCCTGTTCCTCAAATGAGCTCTTCTTTGGCCACTGAATGAAGCTGAGAGTGCAATTATACAACTTGCACAAACACTATGCGTGGCTGAATAAATCAAATGTATTATCTGTGAAAATTTGAGAGGTTCAACACACATACAACTATAACACATATACACTTCACATTTGTTAATTATTTTTGGATACCAACTCAGTGCTTCCCTGAATCCCTGTTCAGATTAGCAGACACCCAGATCTTCCAAGTACACAAAAAATAGATCCAAAAGCAGGGTCCAAAATGAGCCTTTTATCACACCTGCCAATAGAAGATATACATTTACTGGACATAAATATTTTATTTCATTGATTAAACTATTAAAAAAGCCACGAGAATACTTTTTTGTGCGCCAAAAAACGATTGTTCGACAATATCTATAGATGATGACCGATTTCAAAACACTGCTTCGAAGCTTTACGAATCTTTTGTTTCGGATCATTGGTTCGGATCGTGTATCAAAGTGCCAAAGTCACATGAAGTATTGAAATCACGAAACACTTATGACGTAACAAAGCCTCGTTTACTGAAATCACGTGACTTTGGCGCTCCGAACCACTGATTCGAAACAAAAGATTCGTAAAGCTTCATGAAGCAGTGTTTTAAAATCGGCCATCACTAGATATTGTTGAAAAGTCGTTTGCCGCACAAAAAGTATTCTTGTTGCTTTATAATATTAAGGTTGAACCACTGTACTCGCATGAACTGATTTAAATACGTTTTAGTATCTTTCTGGGCATCTGAAAGTGTTATTTATCTTACTGGTAATAGAGGCCTCACTGAACCATCGGATTTCATCAAAAATATTTTAATTTGTGTTCTGAAGATGAACGAAGGCCTTACGGGTTTGGAACAACATGAGGGTGAGGAATTAATGACAGAATTTTTAGCCCTTTAAATGTTAAGTTTCGACCCCGTCTGCAAGTCTTTCCAAATTGTCTTAGAGGGCCTGAAACAAAAGTATTACCCTCAAAAAGTTAAATAGGGTTTTATATAAAACCCTAAACCCTTTATTCCAAAACGGATGTGTATAAGGAGAAATTTATTAAATGACAATATACTTACATTTTTAATGTTTTATTTCAATTTGTTCTAGAGATAAAGTATGTAAAGTATATTGACAATGCAAGAGGTGAGCACTCTGTAAAGTCTAGTCCAGCACATCCCAAATACTTACACTGAATTTAAGGTCTGGACTCATGTATGAAAATGCTTCTTCATGATCCCTCCTAACCATTCTTTTCCCATTTGAGCCTGATGAATCTTGACATTGTCATCCTGGAATGTTCTCATGATGTTCTCGTGTCTTCCTACATGGTTGTTCAAGAAATGAAAAGCTACACACTCCATCAATTAGGGTTAGAAGAACTATTCCCAAACATGCTAGAAACATTATAATCACAGGAATAATGATCCAATCATAAACTCTTAAATATTTGCCTATTTAAATCCAAACAGGTTTCTCCAACAGAAATACACCTTCACGTTTACCAAAGCAACTTTCAAGAATGCATATGTTTGTTCCCTCAGCAGATAGCTAAGATGTGCGTAACACTTCATTTAAAAGTTAAATGAGCTAAAAAAAATCTCATGTATCGTGTCAGTTGTCCATAAGAAACCACTTGTTCTGAAAAACTTAATAAATAAAAAAAAAAAAGTTGTTCGGAAAGTATTTTGCTCTCAGTGTCTTAATTGAGGCATATGTGAAAGTCTATTTACTCCTCTCTGAGATAAGCGAATGCACACTGACCGCGTGAGTGTAAAACATGCACCCACGCATAGGTGTTATGGTTTGGTGTTTTTGGCAGCTTTGCCATGAGCAGGCACCGTTTCCAAGGTGATCTCCAGACTGTCAATCTCGGAGCATTTCCGCCCCCTTACAATCACCCGGACGGACTTCTTACACTCCATTGTTTGGCTCTTTGGTTTGAGTTCGTTTATCACTCTCGGTTCTCGTTCTGGCTCCAATTCGGGTTCGGTGCTGTCCTGCAGAGACAACTGCACGGTGTTCACGTTGACGGGACAGCGGCGTGGGTAGTGCTTAAACTGCTCAAATGGGTCGTTGCACCTCTGGCAAGGGCAGTGACAATGACCTACGGGCCCCTCCATAGAATCTGAGATGGATTGGCCTCGTCGCCGCAGGGGCCGCAGACTGAGGGGCAGCGATGGCCGGTAGCTCCAGCGGGGAAAACACTGGCACAGGCAGTGGTGCACGCACACCCCTCGCAGGGAGCGCATGTCCTTGCAGAGAAGGTGACGGAAGTTGGGTTTGAGCAAGAGGTAGATGAGAGGGTTATAAAGGGTGGAGGATTTGGCAAAAACCGCGGGGATGGCAAAGGCCATGGGCGAGATGTCCTCAAAATGGCCGAATGCCGCCCACATAGACACCAGTGCGTATGGACTCCATGCAGCGAAGAATCCTATGCACACTGCCACACTCAGCTGCAGAAAGACAGAGAAAGAGACATCACGAAGAACCTCATGAGATCATTGTACAGTATTGAAGGAGTTCACATGTATGTTGCTGTTGGCTGCTTTTCCTGTTTTTTTAAAGAAAGTTTTTGAAAGAAGTCTCTTATGATCACCTAGGCTGCATTTATGTGAACAAAAATATAGAAAAAGCAAATATTCTGAAATATTCTAACAATTTAAAATAAATGTATTCTATTTTAATACATTTAAAATATATATTTTATTCCTGTGATGGCAAAAATCTTGATATATTATATAAAAATAATTAATGTGGTTTTGAGTGGAAATGGAACTATTTAAGGCACAATATGTAAAATTTTTATGTTAAAATATCCAAAAACCACTTGCACAGAGTTATATATTTCGTTAAGCTGTGTATTTACATTATCCTAAATATTTCCAAGAATTTGTAAATTCAGAGAAATGCACAATTTTAAATAGCGCTCGTCCCTCCCCTGTCACTTGTCACTTGTCAGTGATACAATATCTGCGTTATCTCTGGTTTCCGCATACAGCTGCATAACGTCTATCGGCACGCTGTTGTTGTTTCGTTCAAACATTATGGACCATGGCAAATAAACTTTGGGATAAAAGGAGAAATAAAAGGAGGATCAATATCGGCGTGGCGTTTTCGAGCTGGCGAGAGCTTTGCGACAAACTTTGACTTGACAGAGATGACGCTCTTGCACGTTATTAGACAAGGTAAGAAATGTAGGCTACATAAGACTAATCAATGTTATATAGATCAACACGATGAAATGTAAGAATATCGTCAGTGTGATAATGTAATGTTGATCTAGCTTACTGTTAAGTCTCATACAGACAACAAACTAATACTAAACATTACAACTTTCAACACACTCAAATACAGTTTGGTATGATAGTGTAACGTTAGATAAAGTGTAACAGCGCTGCGTTACCTCACAATTTTAATTCATCAAATAAACTGACCTGTATGAGTAGTATTTCAGCACTTGCGAGTAGTTCGGTAGAATGAAATGTCCTCTGTCCTTTATCCCCGGGACTCGCGTGTGCCACTGATATCTGTCTCTCAATAGTAACCGCGCTCGTGATTCTCAGCCACGCCCTGATTCATACCACAGTCATGTTAAAAACATGCATTCACTCATCCATAAACATTATTTCCCCAGAAACATTATTAGATACGACAAGTTCCATGTTCCACTCATTCACTGCGTCATCAATCTATGCCTTTGTTATTGTTTTGAAGAGTTTAGCGACCCCTACGGCGAAAAAAAAATTCATATTGTGCCTTTAAGTACAAAATACAAATTTTGTCTAATTGTGTGATGTAGGTATGTTAGTGTGTCAACTGATTTGAAATTATATCTTAAAGGGACAGTTCACCCCAAAATGAAAGTTTTATCATTCATTACTCGCCCTCATGTTGTTCCACAACGGTAAGACTTTCGTTCATCTTTGAAACACAAATTAAGATATTTTTTATGAAATTTGAGAGCTTTCTGTCTCTCCATAGACAACTACACAACTGACACTTTGACACTTCAAAAAGTTCATAAAGAGATCGTAAAACTAATCCATATAAATTGAGTGGTTTAGTACAAATATTCTGAAGAGACTCGATCACTTTATATGATGAACATTCACCTCTCACACATCAGTTGTGGTAAACAAAAGCTCAAGTATGTTTGCGTAACGTGCGAGAAGCAATGAAGTTTATTCTCGTGTTACACAGCATGCTTGAGTTTCATTCAGGTTCGATTGAGCTTCTGTTTAGATTTGCTGATCAAGGTTTACATTTGAGTAAAAGCCTAAATTCAATCTGTTCATCATGTAAAGCGATCGAGTCTCTACAGAAAATCTGGACTAAATCACTCAATTCATATGGATTAGTTTTACGATCTCTATAAGAAGTGTCAATGTGTCAGCTGTGTAGCTGTCTATGGAGGGACAGAAAGCTCTAAGATTTCATGAAAAAGGAAAATCTTCCAGGTTTGGAATAACATGAGGGTGAGTAATGACAGGGCATTACTTACTTTTAAAAGGATAGTTCACTGAAAAATGAAAATTTTGTCATCATTTACTCACCTTCATGTCGTTCCAAACCTATATGAGTTTCTTTCTTCTGTTGACCACAAAAGAAGATATTCTGAAGAATGTGGGTAATCCAACAGTTGACGGTAGTAGGAAAAAAAAAATACTATGGAGGTCTGTGGCTACCGTCAACTGTTGGATTACCAACAATTTTTAAAATATATTCTTTTGTATCCAACAGAAGAAAGAAACATTCATTTTTGGGTAACCTCTCCCTTTAAGTAGGTAAACGCTGAATTAATTGTGAAAAAGAAGAGGATATTCAAAAGACAAAAACTGTGAAAGTGCACCTTCACCTTCACTATAATGGCCTGGATGTTGCCCATGCGTGTCTGCGTTGAGACGTGCTGCTCCACCGCTCTGCGGGACTCTCGGACCGTGAGGAGTATGCGTGTGTAGGAGACAATGATGATGCTGCATGGCAGCATGTAACAGGCGATGAAGAGCACTGTGGTGTAGGAGCGGGCAACTGAGTTGTGATTGGACCATTCCCAGTCGATACAGCAGGCCGTGCCGTAGGGTTCGGGACCATACTGCCCCCAGTGGGCAAGAGGGGAGCAAGCAAACACGAGAGCATAGGCCCACGCACACGCTATTAACACACGACCGTGCTCATAGCTGAACCTATTGCCTACAGATACACATATATACATTACAGATAATGGCCACAAATATAACATAACATAATCATTTGAACTGACGTGTTCACAAAATACTGATTTATTCAGCAACAAAACACCAGTACTATATGTTGATTGGAGACATTAAACTAAAAAATATTACATTTGTAAAAAGCAAAATGGATGCATTTTCAATAGTGGACTCTTGGATGCCATTGAACTTAACATAATAAAAACTATAAATGTATAAGGTATGAATACCGTGAAGTGGATAGCAGACTTTGAGGCAGCAAACAGTGCTGAGTATAGTGAGAGTGGTCAGAGAGCAGATCCCGAACAAAACACCACAGAAGGCATAGATTAGACAGACTGTCCTTCCATAAAGCCACCTGCACAAAAAAAGAAACTCAGTGGGAAAAAGAAACATAAAGACCAAGATCACGTACGATCAAGGATAGATGATTGATGAAACATTCAGAAGTTATTTCATTATAAACAAACAAAATTAGGTGGTCTAGACCTCCTCAATGAAGGATCTTATTTTTCCTTTTCTGCAAAATCACCATTTTTTTGGATTGCTCAATATAGCCGGGAACACACCAAGCCGACGGCGACGAACTAATGGTGACGAAAGCAGACTGCGGGGTTGGCACACGTCGGCAGCTTCTGGGTCCAAAGTTGCCCTGACACACCAAACCGAAGCTCGACACCCGCGTATAAAGGAGATAACCGTCTATTTAAGCAGATATATTTGTCCATATTCATCATTCAAAAAGGGAAAGCGAAACTAAGACTGCATGTATACAAACCATAAAGAAAGCAGCGCTTGGATACCGTTTTGAATATATATTATGCTGATCACGTTCTTTATTCCACTCCGCTCATGTTATTATGAAAATATTTGTGCATTCGAGTGCTCGGGTAAGATAACGTAAAATTAGAACAACCTTCTGTCTGTGCCGTCATGACTTCTTTGCTTGCTTTCATAACTTTTGCTTATATTCTCGTGAACTGACTTGTTTGCTATACTGAACAGCCAATCAGAGTTCTCTCTCTCACCGATGGCCCGACGCTGATTCAACATGTCGAATTGGCCGAAAAACAGCTGACGAGGATCAACTTCGAACGTTAGCTTGGGCTTAAAGCTATTTAATAATAACAACAATATTGACCCCAAAGCAAGAAAAGGCAAGTTTTTTACATAGCGAAATTTATAGACTGAGGTAATTTAACTTTCTAAAGCTACTCGCCACTCAGCATTTTCACTGGTCACAGATTTGACATCGATAAAAAACTGCCATATAGATATTTTTAATATTATCTCATAATTTGGCAGCACGTATATTAGGCTGCTGTCACTTTAAGACCTGACGCACAGATCCATTATACTGTTACACATGTGTTTTCTTTCTCAACTGTTTACATTCTCTTAAAAAATAACTGACTTATGAGTAAATGAGTAATGAGTTAAATTATGCGCAATACGACGGCGAAATTCAAGCTCTGTAACACCTACAGTATTTGTCAGTCACCAGCTACAGTGCCTACAGTGGCAATGCCAATCTTTCATGAACTATTTCCCATTTCCCATTGCCCAAAATCGATATTTTTGGCAAGAGTTCATTGCACTTTTAAAAGATGCCTTTTTAAAAGACTACAAATGAAAAATGTATATTATATATAAAATTCAACCCGCCAAAGTGGCTAATAGATGCTTAATGTCAAGCCCTGAGGAGAAATATAAATGTTAAAAGAATAAAGAATACAAATTATAATAAAATTAAAATGTATTTAATAAAAACAAATGAAAATAACCTTAAAATATGTATTTTACACATTATTGGGTTAATGCAGTTCATTAAATGGCACTGGCATAGCGTTATACACATTAAAAAAAGAAGTCTGCAAAAGGCATAAATGCAAATGACATAGACTGAATAGGAAAACTGATCATTTTGTAAAGACATAAACAGCAGTATTCATGTAATTTACCAGCTTAATAAACATAGGCGAAGTACTGTGTCAGGATAATCCATATAACCAAGTGACAGATGAATTTGTGCCAAAATATTGTAGAGTTTGATTGGATGCATGTCCTCTGATGTCAACAAGAAAAGATAAGGGAAGCATTTTCTCCTGCCTGCCTATTTATTGTGCTATGCATGATTATATGATTAGCTGCATTTTATCAGCCGTCTTACACACACCCAACAAATGTGCGATAAAGAACATTCTCCGCTTGTAATGGATTGAGTTTGTTTCCCTGATGTACAATCCACCGCCGCCACAAAACGAGAAAGACATAAATAATGCACATCTATGACTTGCGTTACATTCCGCATGCAGTCACACAAACTATTGCAATTGTCATTCTTAACTACAGTCTGGAGTAAAGGACAGTGTAACCTTGATGGCTGCGGTCTGGATTCATGTGTGAGAAGTGTTCTGGCTGTGACACAGAGTTGCTCTGTGCAAAAGTAACCATTGGTTTTGGCCAGTCTGCGGCATTCTTTAAATGACAGCTTGCATCATCATTATCTTTGAGTTTATCAGCCGGTTTCCTCTTGATGGGAGCATTGAACTGTATGTGTGTGTGTGTGTGTGTGCTTTTTTTGGTTTGGTTTATATGAACCGTTTTGCCTTGGAAACACGATAAGCTGAAGCGAAGTGACAAGTAAGTGTGTACAGGACACAGAGAGAAAAAGAGAGGCAGAGAGCAAAGAAAAAAACACTCCTTTACAAACTCTGAAGCCCTATTCATACTCTAATTGTTTCTCATGCGGACGTAAGGTATTTTCAACATTTACAGGGGTTAGTCGTGATTTTATTGTGGTCTGAATCCAAAATTTTCTACCACCACCCGTGTAAAAATTCTTGACAAGCACCGAGGTCGTGTGGTAATTTAATTGCCATCCAAATCCACATCTCTGGATTAAATCCAAGTCATTTTGTGAAAAATATGGTAACACTTTTAAATTAGCTCTCATTTGTTAACATAAGCAATACATTTGATTAACAAATACAACTCTTGATTTTAATAATGTATTAGTAAATAGTTCATGTTAACTAACGTAGTTAACTAATGAAACTTATTGTCACGTGTAACTGTGTTTGGACTTGGTTTTTCTGTCACGTGTTCCTTTTGTTATGCTCCCGCCACGCTTTGTTACCTTGGTTACCATCATCATTAGTTTATCCATTTCAGCTGTGTTGTATCGTTAGTCTCATTATCTCCTTGTGTTCCTGTTATTTAAGCCCTGAGTTTCGTTCAGTCCTTATCGATCGTTGTTTATGTGAAGTGTCTTGTTTGGATCATTTCCACTGCTTATGATTAAACTTTGTTCCCGTGTTTCTCCGTCATTGTGCTCTTCTCTGACCAGCAAGACCGTTACACTAATTGTAAAGTGTTACCAAAAATATCAACAAAGTAACCGGGTTTACCTTATAGGTTGCATAAACTAAGCATCATTTTGAGAGATAAATTGCAACACAGAAAACCATTTTAATGTTGAAACATGTGACTGACCAAAATGCGGTTTTATCATGCCGATTTATTTTTACAGAAATCCTCACGAGAAACAATTACCATCCTAATAGGGCTTAAGGCCAAAAACCAATTACTCCAATAAAACATTTTTTAGGGATCTCCTGCTGTTACAGTTACGCTGCAGCACAGCTTGCATGCTGCTTATTTTTCCTTATTTGCGGTACCTGTGGGCGAGGCTTGAGGTGACCGCGAGGGGGTAGAGGCTGAGGGTCATGCCCAGGTCACTGATGGCCAGGTTAATAATGAAGAACTCAGCTGGTTTTAACAGGTGCTTCTTCTTGTAGGACACATAGAGCAGCATACTGTTTCCACATAGTGAACAAACACCTGCAGGACAAAAAATGTGAGATGAATTTGCGGTATGATGTAACAAAATCTTTCTGAAGCTTCATTTTTTATCAACCAACATATGGGACCTAAACCATGCACTCATTTATAAATTCTTGATAAAAGTAGAACAGTTGCAGAAAATATATTTGTCAGTTCAGGCATTAGTCCCAAAACCTGGCTTTTTGTAGTGATTGGTTTCCTCGGGAGTTTTTAGAAAGGCAGCTTTTGATTTATTGCTTTCATTACATTATTTAAAGAAACTTTTCGGCTACATAGATTACAGATCCTTCAAACCTGACAGTTATACTTCACAATCAGGTCCCATTAGTTTAATTCAGCTCATGCATTAATTAACATTAACTAAAAATTAGCAATAGTTTTTTTATTAAAGTTTTTTTTTACTTTATTTAAAGTAAATGGTATTTGTGAAGTGAAGTTAGACCCCCAAGTTTTTATGGCTCGTGAAGGTGATGTCACTGTCTGAGAACAAAGAGATCATGTGTGCATTAAAAGTCACATCATCTGCAAAAGACTTTTCATTGAAGTTTTTGATACTTTCGGTCCACATATTTGATCAAATATTAACAAACGTCTGGCTCAGAGTTGTGTCCCAGAGTTTGAAGCATGCAGTACAGCCCCTTCTAAAGCAACCCGGTCTGGAGCATTCAGTGCTTCAAAATTTCCAGCTTATTTCTAAACTTCCTTTCATGGCAAAAATTCTAAAGGTTGCATTCTGTCAGCTGTCTTCATTCTAAGCCAAGATAAATATCCTGGATAAGTTTCAGTCGGGTTTAAGAACCAGCCATAGTACTGAGTCTGCCCTCATTAGGGTGCGAAATGACATTTTATTAAGAGCTGACCATGGAAACTGTGTCGGCCTTGTCTTGTTAGACTTGAGTGCAGCTTTTGACACGCTGGATCATGTCATTCTGTTAGAGTGCCTTGAGCTGTGTGCCGGGGTAAATGAAGTGGCCTTGGTTCCCTTACATGAAGGGCAGAACATTCACAGTAAATATTGGAAATCATCATTCTTCTTCTTCTCCTATAACTTACTTGGTACCTCAGGGCTTTATTCCAGGGCCAAATACTAAGAAGAGGGACCATATAACTCCAACCTTGGCATCTCTCCATTGTCTAGAAATTAAGCAAGTTCAAAATATTGTTGTTTATTTTTAAAGCCATTCATGATTTGGCTCAAGAGAATATTATTCAATTCTCCTGAAGATCGTTAAGATCAAACTCTCAGATTGTTTTAAATTCCGCTCACACGTCTTAAGTGCAGAGGTGATCATGCATTTTCCGTTGTGCTTCCCAGATGATATGTGATATGAGCTTCTGTGTAGTGCGTTCTTCGACTACTGTACAGATGTGTAAATCATGTCTTAAGACCCACTTGCACTCATAGGTCTATAATATGTATGTGTGTATGTATGGATGGATGGAAATACTGACTGGATGGATGGATGGAAATGATTGGATGGATGGATGGATGGATGGATGGATGGGTGGATGAGTGGGTGGATGGATGAAGGAAGGAAATAATGATTGGATGGATGGAATAGTGATTGGATAGATGGATGGATGGAAATGATTGGGTGGATGGATGAATGGATGGATGGAAGGAAGGAAGAAAATAATGATTGGATGGATGGATGGAAGGAAATAATGATTGGATGGATGGATGGAAGGAAATAATGATTGGATGGATGGATCAAATAGTGATTGGATAGATGGAAACAGTGATTGGATGGATGGATGAATGGAAATGATTGGGTGGATGGATGGATGGGTGGATGAGTGGGTGGATGGATGAAGGAAGGAAATAATGATTGGATGGATGGAATAGTGATTGGATAGATGGATGGATGGAAATGATTGGGTGGATGGATGGAAGGAAGGAAGAAAATAATGATTGGATGGATGGATGGATGGAAGGAAATAATGATTGGATGGATGGATGAAATAGTGATTGGATAGATGGAAACAGTGATTGGATGGATGGATGAATGGAAATGATTGGGTGGATGGATGGATGGATGGATGGATGGGTGGATGAAAATGATTGGATGGATGGACGGATGGAAATGATTGATTGGATGGATGGATGGATGGATGGAAGGAAATAATGATTGGATGGATGGATGAAATAGTGATTGATAGATGGAAACAGTGATTGGATAGATGGATGGATGGAAATGATTGGATGGATGGATGGATGGATAGATGGATGGATGGAAATGATTGGATGGATGGATGGGTGGATGAAAATGATTGGATGGATGGACGGATGGATGGATGGAAATGATTGATTGGATGGATGGATGGATGGATAGATGGAAGGAAGGAAGAAAATAAAGATTGGATGGATGGATGGATGGATGGAAGGAAATAATGATTGGATGGTTGGATGAAATAGTGATTGGATAGATGGAAACAGTGATTGGATGGATGGAAATAGTGATTGGATGATGGAAGGATGAATGGAAATAATGATTGGATTGATAGATGGATGGATGGATGGATGGATAGATGGATTGATTTATCTATGTTAAAGGGATAGTTCACCCAAAAATGAAAATAATCGCATAATTTCCTCACCCTCAAGTCATCCTTGATCAGAGTTAGGCTATATTAATTTTTTTTGCTCTTTTAAGCTTTATAACGGGAGTGAATTGTAACCAATACTTTAAAGCCCAAAAGAACACATCCATCCACCATAAAAGTAATCCATACGGCTCCAGGGCGTTAATAAAGGCCTTCTGAAGCAAAGTGATGCATTTTTCTATGAAAATGAAAAACTATTCATATTTATAACTTTATAAACTAGAATCACTGGCTTCCGTACACGAGTCGATTCTGGCAGAAGAGTGGCGTATTGACGCACATATTGACGGACATGGAAATGCAGAGGACGGTGTAAAACAAATTAGAAGCCTAAAACGAATTTTAAAGAAAAAGAAGGAGCTTGAGTTTGTTGCACAGCCCTATTTGTGTAAACACAAGAGGCATCTACTCTCACCTACGCTTACGCTACTACTGCATCCTGCGTCATACGCCGGACCTCGGCTCTCTCTTGAGCATTCGGATGGACGTTACCGGAAGCTAGTGACTTTATTATATAAATATGGATATACATATTTATGCTTACAAAAATGATTACCACATAATGTAAACATGATTTCTTTAAAGAAAATGGCAAATAAAAATGCTTGCAATACGGTATTCATTAATTCTTTTTTTTTACCACTTTATGAGTAGATTTGTTCATGCTGTTCACAGAAATCTCTAATTCATTCTGTTTTGTAAAGCTGAGCGAGCAACGGTAAACAAGTGGATGGAGGATAGTGAAAAGCCAATTATTAAATTCTTGGAAGTGCTCTTGTGTATGACAAAATGTTTTTGACCAGAAAAAGGCCATTAGAAATAATAATGCTGGTTAATGTAACACATTTTACCCCCCTGATTTATAAACATTTGGATTGGATTTGGATTAATGATCAGATAATTAAACAGCTGTTCTAGTCATTTACATTATTATACACCTGATTTTGAAGAAATATTCCTTGCCTGTCAGCTTTCAGTATTATTAAATCAGCTTTAATCAGATCGGATAACACACTGCCTCAGATGGTTAGATTACTTCATAAAATGGAACTAGGAAAAATGGAAATTATATCATCAAATGCATTTTTTGGTCTATTAAGCAATCTGACAGAATTTTCAGCAACCTCCCTTTAGATCATGATCCAAATTGTCAGGACATCTCATCAAATGATAGTGTCTACAGCAACTGAAGGCTGAAACCTTGGTTTAAGGCCTTATAGCGATAAATTTAAGATTTAATGCATGTGACACTGACTTCTTTCCTCAATAAATTCCCCATGGTAAAATCCCCATGAAAGGTATCATGTAAATAAATCTGACACACGGTGTCAAGGTGCATTTCACAATAATGAAAGACTGAATGTACATTATCCCTCTTGGCTCAGCTTCTTATCAAATAAATAAAGAAATGGAAATGAAATATTGATTTTAGACTGATTTTATGTTTCCTTTAAAGTATACAAAGCTTCCACTAACGGACTTTTCAAAAGAGCAAGAAAATGTTTACAATGTAGACAACAATATAGGAGAAGTAATATAAGACACCTTAAATAGCTACGGTATGTTGCCATGGACAACAGCAAAATATACAGTTCAATAGTTATTGTATACAAATATTTGATGGTTCAATGGTCTGAATCAAGTACAGATGCAATGAGAAGGATTAAAAGAGAGTGAGAGGCAAGAGACAGAATAAAGGAGAAGGTCAATGCTATGTATGTCGAATTGCAAACGCCAATTAGCATTTGGCACGCAAGTGTTCTGGCACTCAATCCACCTCCATTGTTTCTGTTCCGAACGCATCGGTAATTATGATGCTGAAAGTGAACACTTTCATCAACCGCCTCATTTTTTTAATCACGCTGCAATGAACCGCAAGGAACCGACAGATAAGTAAATAAATAAATAAATCATTTAGACCAAGGTGGTTTGTAAGATGTTCTGTAGTGCTCCACAGACAGTTTGTTTCACATAAATAATCAATGAACACTGCAGAAATCCACAGTGCACTTCAAATGAAACATTATGGCACTACAGCGTTTTCTTTCAAAGCAAACTGAGGGCAGCACATCAGAAAATGCCTACTTGTGTTCAAGCTTTGTGAGCAGGGAAAGGTGTTACCTTCAATCCGGCCATTCATCAAACAGAAAGGACGTTTGCAGGGATCTTTGTTAGAATGAGAATAGATGCTGAGTTGAGTTTAAATAACATGGCTACACACACACACACACACACACGCGCACATGTTGTGTTTTCATGTTTTATGGGGACATTCCATAGGCGTAATGGTTTTTATACTGTACAAACTGTATATTCTGTCCCCCTACACTACCCCTACCCCTAAACCTACCCATCAGATAATTCTGTATGATTTATAAGCTTGCTTCCTCATGGGGACCAAAAAAATGTCCCCACAAGATCAAAATTTACTAGTATTACTATACCTGTGAGGACATTTGGTCCCCATAATGTAGGGATATACCCGCCCACACACACACACACACACACTACACAAAGTGTTTAGCATATATGCAGACGCAAGGGCGACGTGGCACATAAGCATGCAGCATTTCAATACAAAAGCCATGTTATTCACAAATCACCATGTATACCTGGCTGAAGACAGAATGGGGCGGAGCAACACATGGTTGTGTCTAGATGTGTTGGCAAAAGCAAACCCCATCCATCAATATCTAAAAGAATTTCTTTGAGGGTATTAAAGCTGGAGGTTTCTTGAAAACAATTAATTTAAATATTATCTGATCTGTTTATTACCCCCTAATTTCCATTTGTAATCATTTTTAGAACCACATATGAATCTTTGGTCTTCTCTGTATGAACACATGTGCAGGTGCATCATGGCCATAACCAACAATAAGGACATGTGTACATATTTCATTTTCAAAAATGGTTTCTGAGGTTATATAAAGCTGCATGAAAAATCAGCAGTAGAAAAAAATCGAAAAACAGTATAACACACTGCACTAGCACACCATCTCGACAGGGTACAGTATGAAATATGCCAAATATATAAGCAATGGCCATGATGAAGGCTAGGCTAAGTCAATTTAGCATCGCAAAACACTATGTATTTTAAATACATATATGTATTGCATGCCAGTGTATGTACGCTCTTCATTCTGTATTACTTATGATTTGCCTTACCACAAATTGCACAGCGTTCAAATTGCGATCAGATTGCGCAAACAGCCCCAATACCACAGGCTTGTTTGTGCCATTACCTGATTAGCATAATTCCTTAAGTGATTCAGGCACTAAAGCAACACGGCCAGCGCGCAAACAAAAAGCACAATTTCTTAGTGCTCTGATAATCACAAACCTAATCTGTATCACTTACTATCACCTGCATGTGGTGAACAATTATATAACATTAAAAAACATTCAGATGAGTGCAGAACTGTACACTTGTGCACTGTTTCACTCACTTATGTTAATATAACATGATATAACAACACGATGCAAGGACTTTTATATGTAACACCACAGGCATGTAATTACCTGCGCGGCCCATAATTTTTCTCAGTGGTAGATGGAAAACATGTAATTCTGTTATGGTTCAAAGAACAAAACTTGATGAGAATGCAGATGAAAAAATAAATGAATTCTTGCTCTTACCAAAAAGGGAGTAAACCACGCCCACTGTGATGTCAGCAGCCACTGGGATGTTCGACTGGAAGGTGCCGTTGTCCAGTCCTCGCATCTGTAACACACACACAGAGAGAGAGACAGAGAGAGAGAGATAGAGAGAGAGAGAGAGAGAGAGAGAGAGAGAGAGAGAAAATCTACTTTATTTAAAGTTATCACAATCCATACATTACATCCTATCTAAAATCCACTCAAAACACCAAGAAAATATTATTCAATACAATTTGAGAAAAGAAAATAATCATCTATAACGGTACAAAGAAAGAAAGAATGAACACCAAGGAAAACCTCAAAAAAAAAAATAAATAAATAAAAGCTCACACACTTACAAAGCAGATATGTGGATTACAGGTTTATAATGAATTGCCTCAATATTCTTTGAGTACATTATTTTGACGTAAATGGGAATGAGTCACGACCCGGAGTCATATGTATCTCCATAACTTACTACTGATATAATTTATAGGATATTGAGCTTAGTCTCATAATTTAATGGACTGTTGGAATGTTTAAGGGTGAAAATGCTAAAATAAAAACAGTTTTATTTTTAAATGTCAACCAATTTGCATGGCTTTGTATATAATTAATTCTAAGCTTTTAAATTTTCACTTTCACTGTCTGGATATTTTTTCTAAAATGCATTTCTAAGAAAATACACAAGTATTTGCCACTTTTTTTTCAGTCCAAACAGTCCAAAGCGTTCCTGTAGCTCAATCAGTTCAGCATTTAGCAACGCAAGAAATGGATTATATACTTAAAAAAAAGTGTAGTGAAAGCATCTGCCAAATGAATAATACAAAATGCAATTAACCCTTCGCCAGCAGTTTGATTGACAGGAGATCTGATCAATTATAACGCCGAATCCGACAAAGCAGTCAAGGGAGTTAGTAGATTAACGTTGGTGAACTTGAACTTGAAAAGCTGTGCGTACTCACTAGGGGTGTGCCATATCATACTGTCCACAATAATACCGTGTATTAAATATCTGCTAAAACATTCAAATACATACAAAATTATGTCAAAATGTCTTGGCGAGAATCCAGTTAAACACAGTCAGTTTTGGAACGTTAAATAGTTAGAAAGAGAACGCATGTTTTGTAACAGTATATTGGGTCAGTGCAGAAACTCTTGAAGTGACAGTAGTCCAATATTCCTGCTCCTGTCTGTCATGTTAATCAAAGAACAAAAGACAAAGAAAATCACTTTTTGCTCTTGACTGAATACATTTTATAACTTTAATGGTAAGCATTAATCTGTATTTAATTTTTACAATAAAGAATTAAAGTGTTATTTTACATTTGACTACTTGAATTTCTGTAGTATTTCTTACCTGAATAATTAATTCGGTATTCTGTCATCAATGACAGTAGCTCATTGGAAAAGGATGGAAAATGCCCTTCATTTTGTTTGCACTAATAAATGCTGCTGCCTGCCAGCTGCAATCACCAATAAAACGTTTTTTTTTTTTCCCATATATTTTTCTCTATAACGTCATAAACATCGTTATCGCAAATATTCTTGAAATATCGTGATATAATTTTGAGGCTAAATCGCCCACCCCTAGTACTCACGTCTTTCCGCGATTGAAACAACATTCCTTCTGATGTTCATTCATGTTTATTTGATGCTATAAATGAACTAGTACGAAGAGATGATCGGTTCACGAGCCGCTTGAACTGAGGAGCTACAGTGATCTGTCATGACACATTAAAGACTCTCTATACGGTATTAATTGTTTAAACTTCTTTAAAAAATTACAATATTTTAAATATGAAACTGCTTCATATTTCGGTCGACATGTTGTCAGTGTCCTCTTTGCTCCGTGATGTATTTTTCTCTACATGAGAACATGTGTGGCGTGAGAGCGCATGGCTTGTCGGACAAAGCAACAGTAACTAAAGGGGGCGGGTCTTTGTGAACGGTCAATTAAAGTTGTTACACAATTTACAGTTAATCCTGACCACCCTTTTCATGTTCTCTTGAGAAGTATATGCAGATTTGTAAATGAATCTTTGAGTCAGTTGATCTGGCTCTCAAAACCAGTCTGAAGACAATAAAATGATGACAGATTGTTCATTTTAGTGTGGCCTGTTCCTTTAACCTGCTTGTGAACACAGCCACAGATGAGAGAGAGAGAGCAGGAGAGAAGGAGATGGGGAGAATGTCTAAAAATCTGCTGACAAGTTATTCTTCCATCGCATGGCCTCCTTATCTTGTACAATCATTTCAGAAAACATTTGTTCATGCTTGCTCAATCCTCCCTAGTAATCTGCTTTTCAGTAAATCTGGAGCACATAATAAATCGTTTGTCTGAATTTGTATTAGAAATGTGTGCTCTATAGACCCTTTGACTTTATGCTGAGAGTTGTGCATAATTCTTAAAAACTGTGTGTAAAGCCTTTTATGTTTCATTAGGCTAATTGCCAGGCTCTTTAAATCACATCTGTATAAATATTCCATCTCTCCCCCTCTTCCTTTACCTACTTCCCTCAAACGCACACATGCCGCATACTGATCAGCTGTGGAGCTAAAGGCTGAGTCTGCACACTCAAACCTCTCCGGAGAGTGAAAATCCCAGACCTACACTTCGTTCTTCTACAAAAATTTGTTCTGTTAGTAAAAGAGCTTTAATGTTTTCCAATATATATGCACAAACTGACAGCTTTCCCTTGCATTTTAGTCATCAAAGAACTCCGTACATCCTGGAGGAAGGAAAAAAGTTACTGTTTTACTGAAGACCTAATATTTCCCGACCTTCCTCCGTTGTTTCGAGATCTGAGTCTCACCGCAAGGCTGCTTTGTGAATATTTTGTGTACACAATATGTAAGCCAAACGGTTCCTCAAGACAAATTTTTGCAAACATTGCAACTATGGTATAGAAATTTTTTTTTTCGGTTACACTTTATTTTACAGTGCCATAGTAACATTGTAATTACTCAAATAAGTACTGAGAACTATTACTACATGTACTTGAGTTACTGTTAGGTTTAGGTTTAGGGTTAGTTACTTGTAATTATGTATAATTTACTGTTATTACTATATTAAGTACATGTAGTAACATGTAACTAGGGGTGTGCGGTATATATATTGTGTGCGATAATATCATTAATTGATGTTTTAACAATATGCCAAATCATATTATCGAGTATTTCACTCATTTTTAGAAACCAGTCAAAACGCTGCATGAAGTGTTCACGAATTCACAGCGTGATGTAGCTGAGTATATACTAAGTACTATTGTGTGCGTGTATTCAGAGTGTGGCGTTTGACAGAAGTTAAAATGAGTGAAGAAACTTGTCAAAGTACGACTCCAAATGCTAATCCATCTGAAAGCACTGCGAGTTTGAGTCGCTTATAATGTACATTTGAAAAAGCAACGCGTGTCAAACATCCTTCCAGACATGAGAAACATTTATTAACATCTTGTCCAACAAAAGACAACATTTAATAACATGTTTTTACTGCAATCTCACTTCATAACGGCAGTTGAGCATTCTTCTGTGAGATGATGTGGTTTCTTACACAGAATAAGGCAGTCGTGTGTTTATTATTCATGTTTAATCAATCAAAGTGTTTCAATCTTTTTTTTTTTTTAGCGTTTCAATCTTCTGTTTATTCAGCTACAGCAATATGACCCCTTATCTTCATTTATCAGGGCATATTTTGAGTTTCTGCGCAAGAGCGCCCTCTGGCTTTCAGATGAAGAAGCATTTACTGCTGATCACAGAGCCGTACAGCTCTGACAAGCTGCGCATTAAATAATTGCAGCCTTTGCCAAATCACGTGCGATTTAAACGCGATAAATAGTGCAGCTGTAACACTCGGGATGACAGGAGACGAGAGTATACGAAACACAAACAGTTTTATTCCAATGGGAACGGAGAACAATCATGACAGAGTGCATAGCACAAACGATAACAGACAGTGAATGTTGAACAGGCAGGAACTAAAATACACTGATGGCAATGATACACAGGTGAAGGAGGTGAAACTAGTTAGTGATAACAGGTGCAGACAATGACTGATTAACTGAGTATGACGAGACTAGACTAAACATAACAAGACAGAACTAAACGTGACTGTGACAGTACGCCCCTCCGAAATAGGCGCGTCCTCGCGCCGTGGCGAAGTCCAAGATGAAGGAGAGAAGGCGGAGGCTTCGAAGAAGGGCGTGGCGAAGGTACCAGGCAACCGACTGGAGGCTTTGGCCACAGAAGCCAAGGTGAAGCTGACGGTGGGCGGAGCCAGGGAGGAGTCCAGATGGTTGAGCGGGATGATGCCTTGGGGCCGATCGCCGACGGCGGAATCATGGCGATTGGCGGAGGTGCTGAAGGAACTTCCCGGCCAACGGACTTCGGAGCTGCCACCGACCCGGAAGCTGGGCGCCGAGCCGCTGAAACACGGGACCGAGGTGCTGACGCTGGTCTGGATGACTGGGGTGACAGTGTGGTGAGGGAGGATGACAGGGAGGTTGAAGGGAGGGAGGAGCTCACTGACTACGTAGGGGTGACGGGTGGAGGTGTAGCCGCCAACCCGGAAGTCCGTGGCAGAGGTAGAGCGTCGACCCCCGTAGGCCGACTTGGAGGGACGAGTGAGCCCACCAGAACATCCGGGCTGACGGACCGAGGAGGTGCTGAGGGAATCGTGGGTCGAGGTGTAGGTGACGGGCTGAAGGGTCCAGGTGGTGACGCGGGCTTGGAGGCCAGAAGGGACACCGGGGACTCCGCCTCGAACTGGGCTGGAGGAGAAGCCCGAGGTGCTGGTACGGAGCCGCACGGAGAGAGCGCAGCGGGCAGAGCCGAGGAGCTTGATGACAGCCGCTGTGGCCACGGATCCAGGGGGTTGGCTGTTACCAGCGACGGGAACGGGAAGACGGATACGGGATCAAGTAGAGGGCTTCCGGACGGGACCGAGAGCGAAAAGGAAGAAAAGAGGGTGGGGACTTGGGTGGGAATTGGATACGTGGCCCACCAGTTGATAGAATTCTGGTGAGCTCCTGGCTCTGCGCTGAACTGACCCACGTGCTGCACCTCCGGGGCTCCGAAGTCGTCCACCCCCGCTCTGACCTCGGTGGGCACCCCGGGCTTCCAGGCTGGGATGGAGCGGTAGTCTCCCCGGATCGCCCAGAACATGCCTTCCAGATGGGGCCTGGTCTCCGGGCTCAGTAGAAGCGCCGCTGTGGGTGAGTCCATCTTCTTAATTTTTCTCGCTTTGAGAGGTCTGTTATCCTGTAACACTCGGGATGACAGGAGACGAGACTATACGAAACACAAACAGTTTTATTCCAATGGGAACGGAGAACAAGCATGACAGAGTGCATAGCACAAATGATAACAGACACTGAATGTTGAACAGGCAGGAACTAAAATACACTGATGACAATGATACACAGGTGAAGGAGGTGAAACTAGTTAGTGACAGGTGCAGACAATGACTGATTAACTGAGTATGACAAGACTAGACTAAACATGACAAGACAGAACTAAACGTGACTGTGACAGTAGCCCTAATATGAGGATTATGAAAACCTTCAGGAGTCAGTTGAACATGGCGAGCCTGCAGCAGACAGAGCAGAACCAAAAATACACACGCAACAAACATGGCTGAATCATTTAGCAAGAAAGTTCCTTACCACAGAAAAAGCAACAGATGGAAAGATGCTGTCACCAATTATATTGCCAAATAAAACATTTTTGAATGATGCAAAATCTGATTATCGTTATTGGATAAATCTTAGAAAATATTTAGATATCATTTTTGTCAATATCGCACACCCCTACATGTAACTATGGCAAAGTTACCAACTTTTCTGAAAAAATCTCAAAATACCCCACAGATCATTTATTATACCATGTTATAAATGCCCATTTTTGAGTGGAAGGAAAAACATGCTGTTTTCATGCATATATCTTTAGATGCAAAAAGCTGCTGCTCTCCACCCCTTTCCAGAAGAGGCCGGAGCCTGTACAACTCGTGCCTCGGATACTCTGCTAAAAACTAATAAAAGATCTGTTTGGTTTTGATTATCATCTCTATCTAAGTTTATTATTTATTCATCTAAACTTCTGATATATGGTTTTCTGAGCACACACATCTGAATCACGCACACAGAAAGCTGGCTGTCAGATGGCGCGTCGTGTGAGTATTAAACTAAGTTCTCTTTCACATCTTATTGCACTTAAACTGTCAAAAACACACAAGGTTATGTCAAAAAACACAAAGTCCATTAACAGTCGGTTATGTCAGTGAATGCAAACAGCAGGGAAAGAAATCACATGTGTATATCAGATCTGTGTATTAAAGCAACAGCAGTGTAATATACAGTAACTGCTAACTGGTTAATATGAACCAAACAACAAAAGAAAAACAGAAAATCACTCACTGCTCTTGATTGAATAACTTTAGTAGCTTTAATAAGAATACATTTCTTACTTGAATGCTGCTGTTAAATTCTCTGGCAAGGAGATAAACATGGCGGACTGTGTGCAGTTCACTGAGGGGGAGGAGCTATGCTAATAGGGCAGATGTTGTGGACTTTGTGAAAACCAATCTATATTTTATTAACCTGCTAGGCAGAGAGCAATATTAATGACAACAGGACACAAAGACAGACAGAACTGAGTACGGAAACCTTAGTTTGCCAAGCTCTTAACATATTAGGCCATTAAAACTATTAAAATAAGCATAATTGACCAAACTAATGAATAGTCAGCACAGTAGTACCAGAGATGAATGCTCATCGCTCAAATTGGCACATGTGATTCTTTGTAAAACTCTATCTGTGGCTACACACTCATCCCAACACAAATAGTGATAAATAATTCACTTTAATTCACCTGCTAAAAACCTCAGCTGAGAAATGAGGATCAGTCAGCCAAACAGACATCCATTGATTACACACACAACAACACATGAATATACATATGAATGCAGTGCCGTTCACAAGGGAAAGGTCTGAGATCTCTAATAAAGCAGGGACCACAATGCGGTCACCATCAGATTGTCTTCATGTCCCCAAATATCCATTCATAACTCAATCCATATGTATTCTAACCCACTCTCTACAGGGCATCAATTTATACCAGTCAGCCGCACTGATTCAAAATCTGTCTGCATTTGATGTCGGTTCCGAGAAGAAAGTGTGGTTTGTTATTTCTGTTTGCACCGTCATTACGTATAGTACTCAGTCTGCTAATAAAATGAGAAAACTTCATCTCACATCTTCCTGAATTTACCATGAAATGATAAACAACAGTTCTGAGGATATTTTCACAGTCCATTAATGAGCAATAACAAGTTGTAAATATAAGTAATAACAGGTCTTGTGGAAGTCATATGATATCAGTATGACCACACCACAGTAAACATCAAAAGAGATATAATATTTAGATAAGTTACGGGGGGAGCCTCTAGGGGTCCCGTAAGAAACTGTTGTACATTTTATATGCATCAGTTCTGGTGCACTTTGAGGACAAATTTAAGAGAGCCTTTTTAGTCATCAAACTGAACGAAGTAAACAGAAAAATGTCTTTGCATTGACTTTTACCTGAGCTTTTTAGTTGAGAAAGCGTCTCAGTCCACATCTCATTCACACTGGTGTTTTTAGGAAGCCAAACCATTTGATTTGACTGAAAAATCATTGAAATTTTGGGCCTGGTTTCACATACTGGGATTAGGCTTCAGTTCAATTAAGTAGCTTTTATAAACATGCCTTAAAAAAAACCCATACCTGCTGTGCATCCTGAAACAAAACAATACCAGCACTGACTTAAGATATGTGCAAGATGTTTTTATTTAAAACCGCTCAAACATGCATTTTAGTCTGGGACTAGGCTTAAAGGGTGACTGGTTTATCGTTCCAAAAGCAGTAAGGACATATTATTAGGTCACTAAAGCGAACGAGTCTCTTCAGAACATTTGGACTAAACTGCTCAATTCATATGGACTAGTTCTACGATCTCGGTAACACTTTATTTTAAAGTGTCATTGTTATATATGTTACATGCATTTACTATAGTAATAACTATAAATAACGCTTAATTACATGCAATTAACCCTAAACCAAACCCTAACCCTATAGTAAGTATGTGTAGTTAATCGTCATTACTCAGTACTTAAACGCATAATTACACTGTAACACTGACACCTTAAAATAAAGTGTAACCACGTTCTCTTTATGAACTTTTAGAAGCATCAAAGAAGTGGAAATTTAGTTCACCCAGTGTAAAGAAATGAACAGTAAAAGCACAGAAAGTAATGGTTTAAACTGAATTAACTAATTTTTTTTTAAACAAATGCTCCATAAGGCATTAAGACAAGCTTTCAAAGATTTTGAACACATTTCATAATAATAGTATTTTTATATTATTGATATTTTTATTATTAAAGATTCAGTGTGTAAATTTTAGTGGTGAGGTTGCAAATAACGGCTCAATCCACCGCTCACTCCTCCCTTTCGAAGCACATAGAGAAGCTACGGTGGCCGACATAGGACAAAGATGTCGTCTGAGATAGCAGAGACTATACAAGTCAAGCAAATGTGCTGTGCAGAGCAGTTTGTCCGTTTAGGGCTACTATAGAAACATGGCGATGCAAAAGGGTGGCTTGCATGTAAGGGAACCCGTGGTGTATGTAGATAGAAACGGCTCATTCTAAGGCAGTGGTTCTTAACCTGGGTTCGATCGAACCCCAGGGGTTCGGTGAGTCAGTCTCAGGGGTTCGGCGGAGGTCAAGACACACACCCGACTCATATGATTTGTGATGACACGCCCCGCTTTTTCTTATTAAGAAGGGTTCGGTGAATGCGCATATGAAACTGGTGGGGTTCAGTACCTCCAACAAGGTTAAGAACCACTGTTCTAAGGTAATAAAAACATAATGGTTCATTATGCAAGATCTTTATACACCACTGAAAACTTATGTATATTATACTGCATTTCAGTCAACAGATCCTCTTAAATATTACACACTGGACCTTTACCTTCAAGGCAAAAACATATTACTATTATAGTACTACACTTTAAAAAGAAAAATGAATAGTTAAATTACTAATGGACAGTAGTAAAATTACAATACTTGCAGCTTTTATATTAGGGGAACACTGCAGAGAGTCCTTTCTTTTAGATCAAGGGTTTTCAACAGGGGGTAAAATGCAGTATTTCAAGTGGTCTGCCAATTACTGTTTGACCTCAGAATAAAACAGCGCTTGTTCCACCGCTTAATTTGGTAACATGAGTTTTCTGTGTCTACTGAGGCAGCCTTGGGTCAATGTAATAAGTAAGACATGTTCCTGGATCAACATATTTTGTTGATCCTGGAACAACATTCCTGTCTGAAAATGTATTCTTAACCATATCCCTAAACCTAAACCATAACTTATCCCCAAAATCAGAGGGAAATGATACTGAGGTGAATAACACTGATGTAAGCACCCTGGGTAAAGGATTAGTTCACTTTCAAATGAAAATTAGCCCAAACTTTACTCGCCCTCACGTCATCCTAGGT